>CM029605.1:59173023-59563071 GCA_017311375.1 Mytilus coruscus | reverse complement strand
AAATAATATAATTGTACAAATGACACAGCATAGAAAACTAAAGACTAAGCAATACAAACCCAACCAAAAATTAGGGGTGATCTCAGGTGCTCCGGAAGGGTAAGCAAATTTAGGAAGTACAAAACACAACATTTATACGTCAAATATTTCTGACTTTGTATGGTTTCTGAGGAGTTGCGGCTCAATGAAATCGGTCTCTTTCTTTAGTAGTATAGGTTACTCATGAAGCGCTGCAAATTACTCTTAAGTAAATCACGGAAGTTTTTACTACATCCATGACTCATAAGGCGATGCAAATTACAAAAATCACGGAAGTTTTTACCACTTCCATGACTCATGTGGCAATGGTAGTTACCAAATAAAATCACGAACGTTTTTAACCTATCCACGATTCATACATGTGGCGATGCCAGTTACCTAAATCACGATTATTTGATAAAACACATTCAATACTCTTGTGTGATTCTAGTTACTAAAATCATGAAAGTTTATATCATATCCAAGACTCATGCGGGCTAAACTCACGAAATTTTAAAAATTTCATATCCGGAATTTTTAAAATTTCCTAACAAGAATATAAGCTCCTTATGAAAAATCCATACCCACTGGAAGTTAATGGTTGTTCCGTTATTACTAGTGTGTATTCTATTGTGCATTTCAAAGCTTGGTCTCTTTCCAACACATACATGGCTTAACACATTTAAACTGTTTATCAAAAGTGTTTTCTCTAGCGTCTCTGTAAGTCACTACTTACCCATTTACCACATATATTTATACAGTTATTATGTATATCCAATCACGGTGAGTTTTGAGTGTAGAAATGACTTAGGAAGCAGCCATTAAACTTTAATTTTGTTTTGCGGGTATGGTTTTCATCCTGAGTCAGAATTTTTTTTTCACGCTAGGGATCAATGGCTTGCACCCGCCCACCTTAACGACAGGTGGCGCAAGTGTACTATCAGTTACAGAAAATCCAATATGGCGGATGTTTACGTTCTGTGGCCCATACCGAAGCTAAAAAATGAGCTTACACGTCGTGGTGCCACTACAACCGGCAGAAAAACCGACTTGATTGAGAGGTTAATAATCCATTTAAAAACTTTTTATTGATTTACAGGTTATTTGTTTCAGTTTTGTTCTGTTTTTAGCTATGGATAAAAATTCCTATAATAGGATTAGCATCAAGGTCATCTGTCATGATCTGATCATTGAATCGCTCACCAATAATGGCAATATCTCCCGGTTCTTGTTATCTAAATAATTCAATACACCATACACGATACTGTAATAGTACAATAACCACATTTCATCTGGTTTTTATGCACTTACGTAGGGTTTTATCATGAAATACCGTGTTCATGGTGTTTAAGGTTCATCTACACACCAACAAAAATGGCAGTGTTTACACCATGAAATTTTCTCTGAATGCAGACAAAACTGTGTAATTTTAATAATTTTAAATCCTAGCACCACCTAGATATATACAAGTTGTTTTCATTTTGTGTTTTAAAAAGAAAAAAACTTTTGTGGATTTTGCTAAACATTTTCTTTCCTTGCCTCAGGTGGTGTAAAAATAAACAAAGTCTGGTGAAATCTTTGATATGGTCCCCCTCAGGTAATTATTGTATTGTATCATATTGATTGATATGGACAATTAATAGAGGGACAATAGAAATCTACTCACAACAAAGGTGATTTAAATAGTGTAAATGAGTGGACTGTATCAAAGAAAACTCAGGTGTTTGTTTATTTCACCATCTTTTGTGGCAAGGAAAGAAAATGTTCATCAAAATCCATAAAGTGTTTTAACTTTTAAAAACATAAATTGGATGTAACATTTATTTATCAAGGTGCTGCCAGGCTTTAAAACTTTTATAATTACACAGTTTTGTCTGTACTCGGAGAAAATTTCATGGTGTAAACACAGCCATTTTTGTTAAAGAGTATAGATGAACCTTAAAAGATTAAAAAGGGGGTATTTATTATCATGATTAAGACGTAGGTGTCTTGATCCTGATGTTGCTGTTGACATCTATCAAAGGGGGTCCATCATACTGTTATTTATTCTGTTTGAAACCTTCGGGAACCCCTGTATAAAGTATTAAGTTTAACAAATTTTACTAATAGTAGTAGTCAAATAATTATGACGTCTTGAAGGCTATTTTAATTTTGCTTTGACGCCTTCCTGCGACGATGTAAGGCGTCAAAGAAAAAAAATATAATAGCCTTTCAAGACATCATAATTATTTGGACTAGGATAGTGGGTAATCTAATGGCAAAGATTGAAACCTGAACCTGATAGGCACCACTACAAACAATTATTGTGTTGTCATGTTTTCACAACAGTATAAATGTGTAAATAACAAATACTTTTTACAAACCTCAGACCTTTCTTTGATAAAATTGAATGACAATGTGGTCAGCCGCCTAACAGTCACAAGGTTCATTTTGATATCCTTATAAATGTCATATAAATTGAAAAGATAAAAAAGGTGTGGTCAGCCGCCTAACAGCAATTAACAGTCATACGCTTCATTTAATATCCTTATAAATGTCATTTAAATTGAAAAGATAAAAAGGTTAACATAAATATTATTTGTATTTTTCTGCGGGACGTGATAATTTTAAGTCTCTACTATAATATATCTTCATCCTCTATCACACAATATGTGTGAGGACAAATGTAACATTAGCTCTAGTCTAGTATAGTCTGGAGAACCTAAAGTGTCTGAAGCATATAATAATGAATCCTATTTATTGCAAAGGATTTAGTACCTGTTTTTTACAATTTATAGTTCATTTCATTTTTTTTATTTTCAGTTTCCAGTTGGCATGCTTCCTGTTGTTGTTGGAATTAATTTGATTTGTCACAGTTAGGGGAAGTACTAGTATGTTGATTTCAATATAACATCTTGGACTTCCTCTCTTGTTTCAATTTCATTTTCATCACATTTACTGTCCCTGCTGGCTAATAGTTAAGTATGAACATGGTGATCTCTGATCAATGTTCAAACAAAAGTAAGTGTATTCTTAACTTATTACTTGTATGATACATTGTATGTATGAAATGAGCCTTATTAAACAAACTCCAAATTAAAATTAGAAAAAAAACAAAAGGTTTTCATGATACCATCCAACTTTTTTGAAAAATTGGAACAGAGAAGCTAGTTGTTTTCCTACCAATATGAATGATATTAAACATGAAAAAAACTGTATTTTAATTTTAACTTTCTAAATGCAGTGCCATCTTTTATTTTTACTCCAGATTGAGAGCTTATGATAGAAATGCAAATTTCCGGGGTGTTCCTGTTAACTTGCCAGAACCATTAGATCCACAGTGGCCTTTGACAGGATTCCAGCAATTACGGTCTGAACATAAAATTATGCTACCAAAACTCACAGCAGAACAAATAGAGGGGTATTTCCTATATCGGATGGCAGAAGATCGACAGGCTAGTGGAGATATCAAGGCGTTGGAAAAGGAAAAAATGTTCGAATCGCATAGAATTTTAGCCTGCAGCTTTTATCAGAGTGGCCAAAACACTTTCTTAAGTGGAATTGTTGGTGCAGCAATGAGACATAAGGTTTCCTTAAATTACAAATTCAGACATATAACACATTATTTCATTTATTTTACTACTAGGGGGATTTGACTGCATATGATCATGAGGGCCTCACACATTTGGTGCTTAATTTATATTTATCAATTTTTATACGACCGCAAAAAAATTTTGCGGTCGTATATTGGTATGACGTTGGCGTCGTCCGAAGACACATTGGTTTTCGCACTCTAACTTTAGTTTAAGTGAATGGATCTCTATGAAATTTTATCATAAGGTTCAATACCACAAAAGGAAGGTTGGGATTGATTTTGGGGGTTATGGTACCAACAGTTAAGGAAAAAGGGGCCAAAAATAAGCATTTTTGTAACTTCCAGACATAACTTGCGTGTTAGTGTATGGATCTCTCTGACATTGTACCACAAGGTTCCATATCACAAAGGAAATGGATATATGCAATTATAGGTCACTTTTATAAAGGACCTTCAACAATGAGAAAATTCCACATTAAATATGTGAAATAATTCAAATCTTAAAAATGGGCGCCTCATTTATAACAAAACATTTATAAAAAACACATTTGACAAGGCTTTCTTAATCTTTATGAATGCATGCTTTTAAGTGTTGATATTATTATGAAAGTAATACAATTCCTTCTACCTGTAGGTTACATACAACTATAAAATTAAAATTGATAGATGTACTGGGGAACCATTAAATTCTCACTGTGAATGCCCCGCAGGAAAAGGACCACATGGTACATGCAAACATGTTGCTGCTGTCATGATGATGCTGATGCACTTTATTCAAACAGGAGACGTACAGGTGGAAAAGTGCTGCACAGAAAACCTCCAGACTTTTCACAAACCTAAAGCTTTCTACAATGGTATTGTAAAGTAGTTCAAAATTCTAGAAAAACCAAGTTAACTAACAAATCATGCATTTTAGATTAACTGATAAAGAAAAGTGCTTAAAATACTATTTCCAATAGTGGGTATATGTTATCTGTTGTCATTTGTCCACAATTAACTTTTTTCGCTCGTTCGGCCATAAGGGCCAGTGTGAGTTTTCTCTGTCATAGTTTGATTAACTTTCAAAACATTTTCTCTGTAGCTGCTTAGTAAATTGAAACCAAACATGATTACATACTTGAGTACTAGGCAGAAAATGATTAAGAAATGAAAACTTTGCAATGCCCCATTTTTCCAAATTGGAAAAAACTAGATACAAAATAATTTATTAAGACCTAGGTCACATGACACAGTCAGTATAATTGCAAAACATCGACAAATCCTGCAAAATAATGTCAAAGGAACCTATTTTTAGTCCCCTACCGACGAAGTCGAAGGGACTTTAGGTTTGCACTCCCTCCGTCTGTCTGTCCATCTGTCAGTCTGGCAAATCAGTTTTCCAGACTTTTTTCTTCGTGCTTGAAGATATTGATTTGATATTTGGTTTATTGATTTATCATGACAAGTTACAGATCAAGTTGGAATTTTGTTACAGTCTGATAATTTTGTGCAGAGTTATGGTCTTTGGACATAGAAAATTTACTTAAATAATCAGTTTTCAACAGTTTTTCTCATCATGCTTGAAGATTTTCACTTGATATTTTATGTAGTTTACACCATGATAAGTTATAGATCAAGTTAGAATTTCGTTCCATTACAATGAATTTGTAACGGGTGGGGACTATGTATTGCCATGCAATACTCACAGAATGTTTGTTTTATTCAAATCAACAAATGTATTTTTTAGGATCACCAGTAAAGACACAAAGTATTCCATCTAAAAGGAAACATTTAGATAGTATCCTGGATGATCCACGACCAGCAAAGTTCCATAATTTGAAGGGTACAATGATCATGTCAGAAATTCATTGATTAATTTTTGCTCAACAACTTCCATGGATATATCCTTACGATATATATATCCCAAAGCAGATTTACAAAATGCAGTTCATGACCATGACTATCTTGAAAGGCCATTTGCTGAGTATTGGATAGATAATGCCCTTATGGTAAGTCTAATAATGGATTTCAAAAATATATGATGATCATGAACAACCAATGAGACGAAGCTTGCTATCAAGTTATTTATTCAATAAATATTAATCTGGGATAACTTGTAATTTTTTCCTCATATTATAATCTTTAAAAATTGTATATATTTTACACACATATTTTATAATTAAAGTCAGATGGCACGTGATGCATGCATAGTAAGAACTTCTGACCACATCATCAGAAACATTCTTCTTGTGACTTTGAGATGAAGAACAGCAATGAAAGCACTGTTCCTTTGCTTGTTGTTTTGTGTTTTATGCTGTGCATTTACTGATATTCCCCATATCCTTTGTTTTTCTATCAATAATTTGTTTGATATTCATGAGATCCTTTATCTTAATTAACATTTGTATATGGTATTCACAGACTATGAATTCTTTGTGCTATTTTGTTGGGTTTTTTTTTTTTGCTCTCTGGCAAACTTTTTCATTGCATTGAATTGCATTAAATAGCAGAACCCTGGTATACAATTGTAACCTCTTCATTCTCAAATTTATACTTGATCATGAACCAAAGACATGTATTTGTAAATTTATATTACTAGCAATTAATATCTATCTGTTTCTGCTCTAAAAAGGTTTGGAAAAGAACAAAACCAACTTAATTCATTTCGTTGAAGGTTACTGAAAATGAATGCAAGGCAATAGAGAAATGTACAAGAAAGCAAAGTAAATGCAATGAGTGGTTCCGTCACAGAAAATGGAGATTGACTGCTTCAAGATTTGGTGAAATTACCAGGATGACATGCAGAAGAAACAAAAACAAACTATGCAAAACTTTAATCAATAGCCATAAAATAGTTAGAAAGTGTTTGTTACATGGAAAACAATTTGAATCTAAAGCTATTTGCAAATTTGAGGCACAAAAAGGTGTAAAATGTAGGCCCTCAGGCCTGTTTGTTCGACCAGATTTCCCATTTTTAGGAGCTTCACCTGATGGCATTATTGATACTGATTTTTTAATTGAAGTCAAATGTCCATACAATGGAAGGAATGATAAAGTGTTGCCAGGAAAATTTTTTCCTTTCCTTTACAGAAATAAATCTGGGAAATAGCTCTAAAGGAGATAAGCACCTATTATGCACAAATTCAAGGGCAATTGTTTATTGCAAAAAGAAAATACTGCTATTTCATTGTGTACACTTTTGTAGATCTGTTTGTGCAAGTAGTCGATTATGATGAAAATTTCTGCCTTAACTCATTAGTTCCAAAATTATCCATGTTTTATGAGAAATACTTCAGACCATATTTAGCATCTTTGTTATAACTCTCAATGTTCAAACATTCCCATGTTATTTGGTATGCTGAAAACAGCACGTACAAATTAAAATTCATTGTACTTTTAGATTAGATAATTGCTGCATCTTTGGTATTTAATAAAAATGGATTGATTAGGAATTTTCAATTGTCGATTTTACCAATAAATTAATATTTTACTCTTTCCATATAGTTTTCATACATGTATCATAAATTTAACATTCTAAATGAAATTTAACAATTTATAAACATTAAAATTTAAAACAATCATGACAATGAATGAACTAAAACTTTTTTTCTTTCAAAATTTTGAATTAACTTACTTTATGCAGGTGTAACTCAGAAATGAAATTACATGCAATAAAAATGACTATACAATACTATACAATGTTTGATCCATTTATTGACATGGGTGCAAAAACAGAATGTGCCAAAATTTGGGAATCATGATTAATTTAATGTTTGGTCAAGTAAAATAATTAGCAAGAAAAATATCAATTTGAAATCAATCTTATTCTTGGAAATTTTGCAAGTCAATAAATAAATTTTTCAATATCTTCAATATCTATTGAAAATTATGTTTATGTCAGTAGAATAAACTATAAAAATCTCATTTTTGTCTAGCCTGCGACTTTTGTCACAAAAGCGAGACATAGCGATCCTACATTCCGTCGTTGGCGGCGTCCACAAATATTCACTCTGTGGTTAGAGTTTTTAAAATTTATAACTTTCTTAAACTATCCTGGATTTCTACCAAACTTGAACAGAAGCTTGTTTATGATCATAAGATGGTATCCAGAAGTAAATTTTGTAAAAAAAAAATTCCTGTTTATCCGTATTTTACTTATAAATGGACTTAGTTTTTCTGCCAGTTAACATTACATTCACTCTGTGGTTAAAGTTTTTAAAATTTTAATAACTTTCTTAAACTATCCTGGATTTCTACCAAACTTGGACAGAAGCTTGTTTATGATCAAAAGCTAGTATCTAGAAGGAAATTTTGTAAAAATTTATTTCCTGTTTTTCCGTATATTACTTATAAATGGACTTAGTTTTTCTTCCAGTTAACATTACGTACAGTCTGCAGTTAAAGTTTTTAAAACATTTATTAGATTCATAAACCATCCTGGATTTTTACCAAACTTGGACAGAAGCTTTTACAATCAAAAGATAGTATCTAGAGCAATATTTTAATAATTTTTCCCCATTTTGTTGAGCCTGCAACTAACAGCAAAAGTAGGCGAGACACTGGGTTCCGCGGAACCCTTACACATTTTTTAAATAATTAACATGCTTAAAACCAAACAAAAAATTATATGTGTTTCAAATTATCTGCAAAGACAATAAAAAGCTTTATACACAAGCTTGAAAACTGATAAAAATGTTGTTACATGTATTTTGGCAAATTTTAGAAAGTGTGTTATGATTGAAAATGCTACAGTAAATCTGATATTAAAAGTAACGGTCTTACTTCTTTCAAAGGCTTTTAAATATTTTGGATCAATTCTGCCCAATGAAGGCTAGGTAACCTTTAAAGTCAAAGAATCGCTTTGAACCCATGAAACTGATAAAGTGTAATTTTCATTAATGAGCAAACAACATAAACAAGCATTTACGGTTCATCTGGTTTCGAGTAATTTTGTCAAATATTTTTATAAAATAAGTTGGTGGTTACAACAACTGATAAGATATGTAAAATTTTCATAAAAACATTAGAACCTGTTTTCAAAATGAGAATAATTTGAGTATTTAATCAATAGGATACACATATAAAATGAAATTGAGAATGGAATAGTTTGTTTTGTCAGGCAAAGGCACATTCTTAATCTTATGCATTTTCATTCACAATGCACTTTCTGAAATTTGCAATAGAAAACACACAAAAACAATTCTAGACCCAAGTATAAGTTTGCCTGATGGCAGTTCATTTTCAAGATCTTAAATGTTTTGGCTAATCCAATAACTCGCTCTATGTGAATCCTTTTGGATGCTACTCTCCTGTCCTTACAACTTCCTCTGGTTCCAACTGACTTTTACCTTTAAGCATAGTGGGAGTGTTCACTTTCACATCTTGTGCTGCGAATAAATCCTGAACCATTATTCCACGGTCTGCCATAATGCTATCTTTCTGTTCAAAAGATTCAAGTTCAGCTGAAGCAATTCAGACTTTTCTATGATCTGACGATCACTTGCTGAACCCCATAAGCATCACTTACATATGACACTGTGCCTCTTGGTGTGCAACCTATCATGGTTTTAATTGTATTTTTATGTTTGTAGCTAGACCATGTCACACTTTGTGCATCAACATGTGATGGCTTCTGTATAGGGGTTTCAGTGGCATCTAATATCACCCGGTAGTTGCAAATTTGTACTTAAAATCATCAGGCATATAATCAGTCACAATATCTCTAGATGGCCAAATGTTAATCTCTTTCAATTGAAGTACATGAAATTTATCCAAGTAATGACAATCTTTGACACAGTTGATTCAGATACTTCAAATAAAAAACTTAATTCTAAATCTTCTTTGTTCTGACGTAACTTCATTAAACACATAAACAGTTGATCTTTTGGTGTCAAAGACAGACATTGGTAATTCAATTCATTTACAGCTGGGCCTAAACAATTGAAAATAGCATAAAATGATCATAGTCCCTGAATGAGGTATAATATTGTATACGCTTCGGATCATTCACCAAATTCTCAATACTAAATCTACCAAGTATGGTACATTGCACTCCCATTTCCTGATGCATAGGTTCAATGCCACCTAAGTCATCACATTCTTGTTTGACCTCAGCCTCGTTACCAACTTCAACTTCAAGCTGTACATTATTGACCACGCTTGAGTCCACATCATCTCGTCTACTGTATTTTGATGATCTAGGTGTAGAACTTTCCCTAAACAAAAACAATGAAGGGACAGCATCTGGAAGAAGCCGCTTACGTGAACCTAAAAAAAAGTCAATTCTAAATATTTTTGCATTTTTGTTACTTCAATTAAAATGAAAGAAAAAACATTTAACAGGCCATAACAAGAAAATGCCATATATTTACATCAACTCTCATTGATCTTTTATTATTTGAAAATTTTATTTTCTTTCATTTTCTAGAAATTTGACAAAATATAGCAACCCCTAGCCCTCTAAACAAAAGATATTCCTATAAAATAGGTTAAGAAAAAGAAAATAGTGAAACCAAAGATTTTTTTTAATTGGCCTTATGAATTTTCAAATCATATTTTTTTTTATATATAACAAATTTAAAAATTAAATTAATGGTCAATGTTTAGTGGCAAATATTACATGCTTATATCAGGACTTGAACCTTTTAATGTGATACTAATAATGTGTTTGAATCATGCTTTTTGCTAGACGGATAATTTTTAATAAAGTATTACACGAAGTCATGTCAACTTTACCAGACAAATTGATATGATTCTGAATCAAAAAGTCTTCACTTTTTTTTTGCTTAGCTGTGTAGCAGCAAATACCAATTTTGGAGTTTTCAATTTAACCGGTATCAAACTATCAAGTGCTGGACCACCTAAACTGCATCAACAAAATTTATTTGAAGAAAAGTTAGTAAACAAAGATGCAGCATTTCATTCAAATAACAATGAGTGATTGTAATAAAGTTACTTAACAAAATGTAATATAATTATAATTTGATTTGACTATTAATACATTTTATTCTGATACAATAGAGTTATTATTTCAGATTGTACCATCTGTCTAATGAATGAGTTATTGCCCTTTGTACACAATACATTTATTTGTTGTTCATTATTCATGTGGTTATTTTTAATGTATGTGTGAATTACATGGTTATTAATATAAATACATTTGTACATGTCAAATGCAGATGTTGCATTTATAAATCTGAGATGAATTTGTTTTTATTCTGTCATATAACCTGGTTAAAGCATTTTTAATTATAACGACATTGAAAATCGAAGATTATTCCATAAAATGATACAATTCAACAATACTGAATTCCTGATTCCAGACATTAGAGACTGTTTGTTGGTCAGAACAATGCTCCATTCAAAATCAATGTGCATCAAGGTTTCCTGTAAAACAAACAAAAAACACAAAGCAAACAAAGCAAATATCATGCATTTTAACAAGAACAGAAATTCACTAGTAATGAGTCTGAGAACAAAACAAAAAAAGAACTGGACCATGGAAAATATGCCAAATTACAAAAGGGATGTAGGAATAATTTTGTGCTCCTCCAGAATTCATTTGAGAGTAAAACAGAATACTGTCACCCACCTCCCATTTTGATACATCTGCTGTGCATGCTGTGTGCAGATACAAAAGTGATGTTATACTTAGTCAATCATAACATGTTTGTTAAACATGTACCCCAAGTTGCTCCATAAGGCAGATCTAAGAGCTAAAACAAATTTACGTTTCTTATTTATGATGTCGAGGCTTTTTATAGCGGCATTAGCCGACTATATATTTATATGGTATGGGACTTTCTCATTGTTAAAGGACATAAGTTGCCACTAATTGCCTACATCCACTTCATTTGAACTATGCTAATAGACAGTTGTCTCACTGACAATGTTACAACTTCTCCTAATTTTTATATTATACTGATTTATTGAGATAAGCCCTTTTCTTGTTTGAATTGTTTCACATTTTTTCATGTCTAATATCTTATAGCCAACTATATGGTATGGGGTGTCTTCTTGTAAGATGTGTCAATGATATTCAAGAATGTGATGATGTCCTTGTCAGATACACATATATATGTGTGATATTGTAATCAAAGGTAAAAATTTGGCAAAATATTTGCACAACTTAAACAAACAGTTAAAATACAAGATTGTGTCATTTATCTTTATTTCTAAATGTTCATTCTTACATTCTTTAAAAATAAACTTTTAAAAGTCAAATCTCCAGGGTTATAGTGGAAGCCTCATGCAGCTATGAATAGTTTGTTGCCAGAAAAACAATTGTCATTTAATAATATGCTATTAAATTTGATTGCAAAGTGTATGATGAAATGTATGAAGACCCATCTGAAATAGATACATGTAGACAAATGTCTAATCAGCTAAACAAAATTCTATTAGGGAGGTTTGGAAAGCTGACACCTTCAATGTACATGTATGTGCTTAAAGGCCCAATTTATAGAAAGGTAATTAAATATTGTACTTTTACTAAAAAAAAAACAAAGAAAAACTTTAATCGACACAATATTGCATTTGTAGAAATTGGTTTATGAACATGATGAACAGTGAATATATAGTGATTCTTCAAACAAGCACACAAGCCCAACCTGCTAAAAATTATTTGGACCTGTTGCTACAGTACAATAAACATGATAAAATATATAATTTAAAAATAAACAAGGAATTTTGCTGCAAAACTGCACTGTGAAAACTGATTTATATTCATATTGTATTTGCCATCATTTGCACTTAAAATTGACATCCACTCGTGAAAGGTATATGACTTGTACTTGGAAGTATCACTATTCTTTAAAATTTCAATAAATATTAATGTTATTCATCATTGGAAGTTATCTAACCTAATAGTCCAGAAACTCTGTAGTCAGCGTCCTTGAAATGGGCGGCACAAACAACGTCATGTTTCCCTGGCTTCCAGAGACCTTTTGTGGTAGTGTCTCGTCTTTTAATAATCACCCTCCATTTAAGTTGCAATTCTCTTTCTTCAGGAAACTTATGACCACCAGAATTCCGACATCCAGGAACACTACAGTACTGTGGCATCTTCTTTTATTGACTTTAAATCTTTGAAACTCGCGGTGTTTACATTGACAACAATATGGCGCTTTTTCGAGGAGTCACGAGGAGTTCCGAAAGTATAACTGATGGAACAATACGCCACCTATTAGCGAAAAAAACGTAGGTGCAAGCCATTCACCACATACATTTCATTTATAATTTATCTCAGGTATGTGTTCTGATGTGTAACATGGACTAAGCCATATACCACATACATTACAGTTATAATTTATCTCCAGTGTGTGTTCTGATGTGTAACATTGACTAACCAATTTACCACATAATGACATACATTACAGTTATAATTTATCTCCAGTGTGTGTTCTGATGTGTAACATTGACTTATTTATTCACCACATACATTACAGTTATAAGTGATCGCCAGTTTGTGTTCTGATGTGTAACATTACCTAACCAATTAACCACATAATGACATACATTACAGTTATAATTTATCTCCAGTGTGTGTTCTGATGTGTAACATTAATTTACCCATTTACCACATACATTACCGTTATAGTTTATCTTCTGTGTGTGTTCTGATGTGTAACATTGACTAATACATTTACCACATACATTACATGTATAATTTATCTCAAGTGTGTGTTTTCGTGTGTAACATTGACTAACCCGTTTACCACATACATTACAGTTATAATTTATCTACAGTGTGTGTTCTAATGTGTAACATTGACTTATGGCAGATTCCATATAAGAAATGGAAATGTCTGTCAAAATGAATAAATAAATAAAAGTAATAATTACTGTTATTTGAAAGATAATCTGTGAATGTTTTGATGAATAATGATGTTAGATGAAATTATGAAAATAATTTTTGGATATGATTGTTTCCGTTTAAAGTAGAAATGATTAAAACAAGTTGAAAAAATGCAAAACTTTTGACAGAATTAACTCCCATTTTTTTACACAATGTTTATGTGTTGCAATGCTTTATGTTGACACTTGTATACTGGTATTTACTAGTGTAGTCTGGTTATTCAAACATCCCTGTTCCCAAATCTGTTACTTTTTTTAGTCAAAAACATCTGTGATATATATATTTTTTCACTTTCAAATATCTTGCTTTATAGCTCAGTGTCTGTCAATAAATCTTATTTCAGGAACATCTCTGTAAAAACTTTCAAAATCATTGTAGGTTCCAATATATGCCAGTTAAAACTGTAAATCATGCTGTGCATAAGAAAAAACACATGTTGATTCTTGCATTTAACTTATTCAAGCAATAGTTTAAACTTATATGTTTCCTACATAAGATCTGTCAAACCTGTTTTCTTATGTCTGAAACATTTGAATGTGCTAACAGTTAGAGTTATTTGACCTGTGGTGAAATCTTGTTAGATGTTAGGCTGCAGTATTTTCCAGGAGTTTTAAAAATTACTTTCAACTAGGATTTGATTTCCAATGTCAGTCAAAAAAAAACAAATATATATTGCCTGTCAAAATATCTTATGTATGAAAAATCTTATGTCAGAATCATGTCTGTCAAAATCTTATGTCAGAAACTCAATTTGTCTGTCAAATCTTAAGTCAGAAATAATAAAGTCTGTCAAATCTAATGTCAGAAAAAATAAATGTCTGTCAAATCTTATGTCAGAAATAATAAAGTCTGTCAAATCTTATGTCAGAAACATAATATTTAAGACTTCGTTTTATTTAAAAAGGATGATGCTCATAATTTTTTTTGGGGTCAAATTGTCTTTATCTTTATTAGTAAAGCACGTATTCAAAAACAGAAGTTCATTGCTTATGATTTTTGCCTAACATGCTTATGGGAGTTGTTTCACTTTCTAATATGGAATCTGCCTTATACATTTACAACATACAATTACAGTTATAATTTATATCCAGTGTGTATTCTGGTGTGTATCATTGACTTATCCATTTACCATATATATACATTTCAGTTATAATTTGTCTCCAGTATGTATTCTGATGTGTCTCCTTAAGTTTGAACTCTGAGCAAAACTTTTAACGCATACATCACATTTATAGAGTTTATCACCAGTATGTGTTCTTGCGTGTATCACTAAGGTTGAACTATGAGCAACCACTTTGCCACATATATCACATGTATTAGGTTTATCACCAGTATGCGATTTCATCTTTTGTAAGCCACGGATTTGTTTGTTTGAACTATGACTTAACCCATCGCCTATATCAGGTTGATAATCAGTGTGAATTATCGTGTGTCTCTGCAATGTGGAACTTTGAGCAAACCCTTTACCACATAACTCACATTTATACGGTTTATCACCAGTGTGTGTTCTGATGTGCGTCTTTAAGTTTGAACTCTGAGCAAAACTTTTACAGCATATATCACATTTATAAGGTTGATCATCAATGTGAATTATGGTGTGTCTCTGGAATGTGGAACTTTGAGTAAATCCTTTACCACATAGCTCACATTTATACGGTTTATCACCAGTGTGTGTTCTAATGTGTGCCTTTAAGTTTGAACACTGAGCAAAACTTTTACCGCATACATCACATTTACAAGGTTTATCATCAGTGTGTGTTATCATGTGTCCCTGCAATGTGGAACTTTGAGCAAATCCTTTACCGCATATATCACATTTATACGGTTTATCACCAGTGTGTGTTCTGATGTGTGTCCTTAAGTTTGAGCTCTGAGCAAAACTTTTACCGCATACATCACATTTATAGGGTTTATCACCAGTATGTGTTCTTATGTGTATTACTAAGTTTGAATTCTTAGCAAAACTTTCACCGCATATATCGCATTTATTAGGTTTATCACCAGTGTGTGTTCTTATGTGGCTCTTTAAATTTGCACTGTCAGCAAAAAATCTTTCGCATACATCACATTTATAAGGTTTGTCACCAGTGTGTGTTCTTGTGTGTATTATTAAGATTGAGCTCTGAGCAAAACTTTTACAGCATACATCACATTTATAGGGTTTATCACCAGTGTGTGTTCTTATGTGTATTACTAAGTTTGAATTCTTAGCAAAACTTTCACCGCATATATCACATTTATAAGGTTTATCACCAGTGTGTGTTCTTATGTGACTCTTTAAATTTGAACTGTTAACAAAACATCTTCCGCATACACCACATTTATAAGGTTTATCACCAGTGTGTCTTCTTATGTGGCTTTTAGGTTTGAATTTTCAGCAAAACTTTTACCGCATACACCACATTTATACGGTTTATCACCAGTGTGTGTTCTTATGTGTCTTCCTAAGGCTGAACTATGAGCAAACACTTTACCACATATAGCACATGTATTGGGCTTATCACCAGTGTGTGTTCGCATCTTGATTTGTAAGTTCATTGGTCTCTGTGCATTCTTTTTCACCTCATTTTCTTTGAATGATGTGGAATCTAAATAAGAGAAGTTAACTTTTACAAAAAACAAATTTCAGTATTCGGACACATAAATTAAAGTTGCAGGTAAAAAATCAATAAAGCATTTAAAATTTAAAAAAGGGATGATTACATGGTCCTTTTGGTTAATTCCTTCTTTTTGGGACAGTGATTTTCCTTCTAACATTGTAAATATTACCCAACTCGTTTTCTATGCTATAGTCATGCTTTAGTGATTCCCTGTATTCAACCAATTTTTCCCTAAAAAAGGGGGAGGGGGTGGGCTCCTAAATTTATCAAGTTTATAAAACGAACATGCATACGTTTGTCTAAAAAAATAATTAACTGAAATCCTAATGTTTCATTGGCTAAGCAATGTTAGGGTGTTTTCCAATTCTACTATCACCACACAGCTAAATTTAATATTGATGTTTTAAAATTGAAGATATTTAAGAGGCTATTATATATATATAAAAAGATGTGGTATGATTGCCAATGAGACAACTATCCACAAAAGACCAAAATGAAACAGAAATAAGCAGCTATAGGTCATTGTGCGACCAGTGGTCATTATTTCATAGTAAATACTGTCCATGGACAATATTTACTTATTTAAATGTGTCCCGGACACAATTTCCAATTAAAATGTGTCCTCAGGTATAATAAAGTGTCCATGAACACGGACAATTGGACATTATTTTTTAATACTATAATTTTGTTCGAGTGGACATTTTTTCATATGACATTAAGTCCGCCAGGACATATTTTGATATGATTACAGTATTAAATGATATCCATTGCCTTTTTATTACTGGA
This sequence comes from Mytilus coruscus, assembly GCA_017311375.1. Classification (NCBI taxonomy): domain Eukaryota; kingdom Metazoa; phylum Mollusca; class Bivalvia; order Mytilida; family Mytilidae; genus Mytilus; species Mytilus coruscus. The sequence continues at coordinate 59,546,258 of CM029605.1, read as the reverse complement.
CATATTTTAACCTAAAATTTCTAACTTTTAACATGTCTAATACATTGTTTCTTTGACAGAGTGTTGTGTAATTGGCACTCATACCACCCATATCTTCTTATTTATATTTTTTAAATATATAGATATGCATGTATAATGATTTAAATTCAAAGAAGTAACAGATGTTTTCAGTATTATTTTACTTGGAACCCACAATTTAGTAATAATTACTACGAAAAATTGTCCTATAGGTAGACCATATTTCATAACTGACATCGTTGCTGAAAAATTCTGTCCACCTAGGGGATACTATTTTATTGTAATGGACATTATTTAATACCAAAATTCTATATTTTCTTTTTCCTTCTTCTGATAATAAATATAGCAAAGTTCTTCAAATTTGATATTAGCATAACTTTACACAATATCTTCTTATTGTTCTTCTCTCATTGGCTTTAATAAGCTGGGTATTTCTTAGAACTTAAATGTCTCTATATTCACTTCCATCCATTATTTGTTTATATCAATTTCTAATCAATCGTTCTGATTTTATTAAAATTTTAAGTATAATAACACTTTTTAATGACCTTTGTATTACTTCCCTTGCAGGACACAATAGACCACTTTCGAGTTTGTCCGTAACCGGTAAAAACAACTCGATTATGCGCGCCTTAGTGACGTCATTTACCAGAAGAGGGGATCGCCTGTATCCCTGTACTATTAACGTTCATCAAGCGTCATAGTGATCGTCAATGTGCAGGATAACCTAGAAATAAGTAGGTACTTAGTAAAAAAATCTCTAATGACAGCAGTGCTGATTGTCAATTGTGATAATTAAATTTGCCGAATAATTCGTGCAATATATATGTGCTATCTCATTTGAAATAAGTTTTCTACAGGTACAACCAAACTTTGAAACAAAACCTATATATCTATGGAAGATTTTATTAATAGTTTCAAGTAATTTGTGGTATATAACGAAATCCCTGACTGAATAATTTACCAGTAATACATAGATTACGTTCGTTAAAATCTAAAACTTCACAACAGACACGGGCATGGCGAACTAGTAGTGAAAAATAAACACCGTAAGATGGTACATGTACCATAGGAACATCACCAAAAGTTGAAAGATATTTAACATACCGGAAAAGATATTTGGAAAATTTTATGAAGCCATGGTATCTAGACCCCCCTCCCCTTTATTTTGCTATGGTATATTGAACCCTTACTGTAGCATCCAATTTCAAAATTTGAAGCGTTTCTTACTCCTTTACATAGTAATAATATTCCAATAAGTAAGATGAATGTATTGAACTTGTTACCAAGATGTTTGAGCATTTTAACTTAACCGTGGTATTTCGATCCCCCCTCCCCCCACTCCTTTTTGCCATGTCATGATCATGATAATTTGAACCCTACTATAGACAATCTCAAAATATTAAGCTTTTCTAACTCCTTTACATAGTGATAATACTCCAATAAGTAGTTTGTATGTATTTAACATGCTGGAAAAGATGTATTGAAAATTTTACTTAGCCATGGTATTTGACCCCCTGCCATGGTATATTGAACCCTACTATAGACCCTCTAATTTCAAAAATTCTAGCTATTAGAACTCCTTTACATAGTTATGATACTCCAATAAGTAGTTTGTATGTATTTAACATGCTGGAAAAGATGTTTTGAAAATTTTACTTAGCCATGGTATTTGACCCCACCTTCCCTTGGCCATGGTATATTGAACCCCCTACTATAGACCTCTAATTTCAAAAATTCTAGCTATTCTAACTCCTTTACATAGTGATAATATTCCAAGAGGTAGTTGAAACGTATTAAACATGCTGGAAAATATATTTGGAAAATTTTACATAGACATATGGAATCTTGACAACCCCCCATGGTATATTAACCCCCTACTATAGCCTCAAATTTCAAAATTTAAAGCTATTATTTAACTCCTCCAAAAAAGAAAAATTAACAGTGAATGAAAATTTAAGTGTGTAAAACTGAAATATTTAAATCTAGGAAAGGACAGTTATTAGCGTTAACATTTGATTTTAAAGTAAGTTCCTTTGTGTATATTTCAGCAATATATTTAGAAAGTTCTTGTTTTATATTCAACGAAAAATATCATCAAGATAACTGTAAGTGTTGTTTAATTTATCAATTAAATGCAGTTTAGACGTATGTGAAAATACGGACTGTCAAACAGAAAAATGGCCTATAAAACATGCTAAAAACATATTGATGTTTATATAAACCCACTTGGAGGCTATATTGTTCTTCAGCTATCTATTGATAAGTTTTTATTGTACAACAACGTTAATATTTAGAAAATTAACCATGGCCAAAATGCAAAACTAGACTTCTATAACTGTGTATTGCTACCTAAGCTGTGATGTGGATATGATATAACTTTTTGTTTGATTGGATTTGAGTAGGAATTCATATTTTCCCGCAAAACGTTCTGGAGATATTCTTCCGCATGCGTTAACACAATTTTTCGGTATTCTTGATTTGTTGTTGGTAAAAAATGTCTCACAACAAAACGTTTTCATATTATTTATCTATGTTCTTAAAAATTATTTTTATGAATATTTATTGATGAAATTGATATATAGCAAGCAATACTGAATGTCTGTGGCAAAAATATTCCGGAATGCCCTCACGGTCATCCGATGAAAAAAATCAGTTACAGCCGATTGCAATGAGTGTGTAGGCAAAGGTAATATCTTTGGTTAGCTTGCTTGCTAGCTGAACCGTGAAGTCATTATTAGGTAAGGTATACTACCCTTCTTTCGAAGTAGTCTAGTCCTACAGACAGATATATTGGTTATCTGTCGGACTATTCTACTCTTTAAGAAGGGTAGTTTACCTAATCTATAATGACTTCACGGTTCAGCTAGCAAACAAGCTAACCAAAGATATTACCTTTGCTTACACACGCATTGCAATCGGCTGTAAAAAAGGCTTAACTCATCAGATTGATTCAAATAGAAAATAATGCATATTTAACAAAAACACGACGTGGACGTAGCCGGGTACTTGTACATCCGAACAACTCATATACAATAAGTACAGATCTGAAAGTACTCGCAATAGACAACTTTCGAGTTCGATGCATTTCCGTCAAAAAATTTGTTTTAGTGAACATCATTCGTGCGTTTAGGGCATCGTCACTTCCGTTCCAATGTTGAGCGAGTGGTTGGAAAACTATGATGTCAGATGCTAGTATTGCACGAATTATTCAGCAAATTGAATTCCCATAATTGACAATCAGCACTGCTGTCATTGGGGAATTGTGATTAGGTACCTACAGAACAAACATTATTTCTAGTTTATCCTGTACAATGACGATCACTAAGACGCTTGATGAACGTGTATAGTGCAGGGATACAGGCGATCTCCTCTATCTGGTAAATGACGTCATAAATGCGGGCAGAATTGATGATTTTTTCCGGTGGCGGACAAACTCGAAAGTGCTCTATTACTGACAGCTAGTTCAAAGCCACGAACAACTAATAAAAAAATATGCATTTAAGATTATATTATCAATAAGTACACATCCAACATCCAATGGATTTAGTGTAAAGACTTCATAAACAGCAGACAAAAGCATGACCTTGTGCAATGCCAAGATACAGGTTTCAAATAATTGTATATCCATGCACGAACGAAGTATAAAATACTGGAAATTATTAGTTTTTAGTCTTTCTCCGTATATATATAAGAGATCGTTATAAATTAATGACAACGCTAGGATCATTTATGAGGTTGTTTTATGGCAAGCCGTTTTACTTCTTATTCGAATTTCAAGATATCTCTTATAATATATACGATATCTTATATAATCTATAGGATATCTTATATAATTTCATTTTATAAGATATCTTATATATTATATGAGATATCTTATATATTATATAAGATATCTTGAATGTTATATCAGATATCTCATACAGTTTATAAGATATCTTATATACTTTATAAGATATCTTCTGAAATTTATAAGATATCTTATATAGTTTATAAGATATCTCATATAGTTTATAAGATATCCTATATAGTTTATGAGATATCTTACATAGAAAATTATATAAGATGTCTTAAATATAAATTATATGAGATATCTTATAAACTATATGAGATATCTTCTAAAGTTTATAAGATATCTTATATAGTTTATAAGATATCTTATATAGTTTATAAGTAATTATATAGTTTATAAGATATCTCATATAAGTTTATGAGATATCTTATAAAGAAAATTATATAAGATATCTTATAAATTATAATAAATAAATTTGGTGTATTTACTGTCTTCTGATTGGTTAAAAGTATTACTTTTATTATCAATGTTGTCAATTTTTATGGCGCATGCCCACTCTGACGTTGTATATTCATACGCCAACATGTGTGTACGTTGTTATTGTTAATATAAATAATGTAAAAGTTCTTTGAGCCTTATTTTTGATAGAAATTTATTTATAATGAATGGCAATAATTTATTTTGATTTTATTGAACCATAAAATTAATTTTGACTCTTCACATTTTACATAATCCGCTTCGAGGATTATTCAATGTGAAGAGTCAAAATTAATTTATGGTTCAATAAATTCAAAATAAATAATAGCCATTCATTAATGAGATATCTTATAAACTATATAAGATATCTTATAAACCATATAAGATATCTTATAAACTATAATATAAGATATCTTATAAACTTTATAAGATATTAATAATCTTATAAACTTTTTTAGATATCTTATAAACTATATAAGATATCTCCTATGATATATAAAATATCTCCTATTATATATAAGATATCTTATATAATATATAAGATATCTCCTTTAATGTATAAAATATCTTATATAATTTCATTTTTATAAGATATCTTATATATCATAGGAGATATCTTATATAAGATATTTTAATGTTATATAAGATATCTCATAAAGTTTATAAGATATCTTATATACTTTATAAGATATGTCCTTAAGTTTATAAGATATCTTAATATAAACATATTTTATATAAGATATCTAATATACTTTATAAGATATCTTATAAAGTTGATAAGATATCTTATATACTTTATAAGATATCTCATACAGTTTTTAAGATATCTTATGTAATTTAAAAGATATCTCATAAAGAAAATTATATGAGATATCTTATAAACTATATAAGATATCTCATAAACTATATAAGATATCTTATAATCTATCTAAGATATCTTATAAACTATAAGCTATCTTAAAAGTTTATGAGATATCTTGAAGTAAGAATAAATAGCAGAACGGTTTGCCATATTGTTTCGTTATTTTGATATGAATTAGCACTTTCTTGAAGCTTTTTATTACCTGTATCAAATTAATAACATAATTGTTTTCCAGCTCACTATTTTCAATTTTTATATACATGCATTTTTGTCTCCCTTTTCTCCTTTCTCCCGCCCCTCTCTCCTTTCTCCCACCCCTTTATCACTGACTCCCTTTAATACCCTGTCCGCCCCCTCTCCTATTGTGCTCTTTCCAATATAATAATAAAATTTTAAATTTTCATTCATCAAGAAAGTCCGTGTAGTGGTGTTTGTAAATCAATACTTTTGATCAACACTTCTTTGATAATTATATTTTTAAATTTTTGGCGTTAACTTATAGACACATTTCTTCAATATTACCTAACTTTCCTACTTCCTATCAACACAGTCGCTTGAATTTTAGTGATATATATATGAAAAAATAATAAAAATACCTATATTATACATATAACAGTATTTTTTTTTTTCATATATATCACTAAAATTCAAGCGACTGTGCTATCAAGCAGGGGCGGAAAAGACGTTTCCCAACTCAGGATAAATGGGGGGTTCCAACTATATGTCCCCATTCAAATGCATTGGTCGCCCCCCTTTTTTTCGTTGGATCTGCCACTGCCAAGTGAAGGGACTTATATTGGTCAGTTTGATACGACTTTAATCGTGCATAGAAATGTCTATTAGTATCAGCCAGAGACTGTTTTATCAAGGATGTATTATTTGTAATAAATTCTTTCGTTTCACGTTTGTTTTTTTTTTTTTAGTAAACTCTTGAAAATTTTACACAGGAAAGTAAGTCATTTTCTTTTGGCGATTCAGTTCTAAAAAAAAACGACAAGAAATATAAACATTATACATAAATGATCATTGTTTACTACAAGTTTACCTTTTCTTGAATCAAACAAAATTAGGTCGTGTAACATGTGTAAATTCCACAGCAGACGATAACTGAAGTAGGGTAAAACGACAACTCGTACCTTCACCAACTCGTACTCAACCAACTCGTACCCAATATTGTTTTTGCGTGATTTTATTTATTAGGTTATCTTGAACGTTTAATTGTTATTTTAATTTTAAAATCTATCTACTGATATGATAATTTAATGGGGTTTTTTAAACATTTTTATTGTAATCCAGCATATAAACGATGCATGATAATTAAAATTTGGAAAAGGATATTTTTACAGATTTTTGTCGTTGGACAAGTGATTTTTTCTCATTTATATAGTGTATGGATAATGAATACCGTTCTCGTCCTTTTGAAACCATGAAGCCAGCACATGAATTAAACAAAGTCCAAATGTTTTACATACATGCTCGGGGTACTTCCTATATCTAGTACAAGGTGATAGGACATGCCGCTGGAATAGGTCCCATTAATGATTTTCCACCTTAAAAATATGTGCATAGTGAGGAAAACTATCAGAAATATATGATAAGGTCAATAAAGTTCCAATTACTTGTATTTGAAAAGCCCTGTCATTTTTTTCACAGCCGAAAGTCTCTCCATAAGTAAACATTACATAGAGAATCTTTGCCTTACAACAATATGGAAAAAGGTTACATTTATACCTACGCAATATATGAAAAGGTATAAATTTTTAAAGATCTTAATTATATGAAAAGGGGTGGGGTAACAGAACCCCAGCGACACCCCTTATCACTTAAATATCAAAGTGCCGCATTTATTCCGAATGTTTTGTTTTTATATACTTCTCGATGTTTATTTCTTATTCAAACAAACCTTTTATACTTTGTAGATCAATATTTCATATTTTCATATTTATATAATTAAACTAGAACAAGAGTGCACACACTGAAATGTCTCGCCTTCTTTACAAATCATTGATATTATGTTGATAGTCCTAAATATAAAGCTTTACTACAACTATCACATAAACTCAACATGATCCAAGAAAATGGGTCAAGGTCATATAAACCCGACAAGAAATACATTTACACCTCACAATCATTCAATATACTAAAAACAGTTCACCTATTGCTTATAGTTTCTAAGAAGCAGACTTAACCAAGAAAACTAAACATTGACCAATGATGGCAATGAACCATAGAAATGAGGTCAAGGTCAGATGAACCATGCCAGGCAGACATGTACAGCTTACAATCCTTCCATACAACAAATATATTTGACCTATTGCTTATAGTTTAAGAAAAACAGACCAAATCACAAAAACTTAACACTGAGCAATGAACCGTGAAATTGAGGTCAAGGTCAAATAAAACCTGCGAGACTGACATGTACATCATAAAATATTTCCATACACCAAATATAGTTGACCTATTGCATTTAGTATTAGAAAAAAGACCAAAACTCAAAAACTTATCTTTGACTACTAAACCATGAAAATGAGGTCAAGGTCAGGTGACACCTGCCAGCTAGACATGTACACCTTACAATCACTCCATACACCAAATAAAGTAGACCTATTGCATACAGTATAAGAAAAACAGACCAAACACAAAAACGTTTTGTTCACTGTTGAAGACCGTACATTGATCTAGTAGTTGGTAATTTCTACGTCATTTCGACTCTGGTGGTGTCTCCAGTGATTCCTCTGATTAAAAAATAAATTTGGACATTTATTTTCAATTAGAAGTGGGACATTTAAAGACGCATCGTATCCGTATATGATACGTTGACGTATCTATGGGTTATTGGTTCTAATTGATTATTTACGTGTTTAAATAGTTCAAGAAAAGGGAAAAGAGAAGTAAAAATAAGGAAAGGGCGATGCAAATTATTGGTCTCTTTTATTTTTAATATCTTACATTTAATGCCCATGAAAGTGATGTTTCTACGATATATATTTACAGTACCTATAATACAATTATGAAAACATTACATGGACGAGGGGGCCTCGATGGCCAAGTGGTCTAAGTAGTTCTAGTACTGTAATCACTATCCAGTCAACACTCAGGTTGTGAGTTCGAACCCTGCTCGTGCGGGTGCACTCAACTCCAATCTTAATTGACTAGTAGTGTCAAGTTTCCTATCAAAGGTCGGTGGTTTTCTCCGGGCACTCCGGCTCCCTCCACCCATCAAAACTGACCGCCATGAAATAGCCCAAAGTGGCGCTTAAACGTGGCGTTAAAACACCAACTATCAATCAATCAAGGACGACAACAGATGCTTACATTAACACACATTTATCAATCACATGATTTTCGTGTTAATCTTTATGTTTTAAAACTCGAAATATAAATCATTAGATCTACCAAGGCGTGAAGTTGAACTATAAAACAAATAAAGAAAACGTTAACAATGTGTATACACATACTAAATTTGCTTATAAAAGGGGATTGAATCATCCACATTAGATGAGTCGGATTGATTGTTGATACCAATAAAAATATATTTATAAATTTATAGCAGGCATTTTTTTTTTTCAAATGTTAAAAATGAAAACCAAATATTTTCATAACCATTTCCCTATGTATCCCTCTCTTTTCCCAATTCTCGATTTTTTTATCACGAACTTTGACTCAATCATTAACTATATTTCCATTACTTTTTAGGGATTATATACCCTTGTGTTGATTCAATGTTAAACATATGGACATTTTATAGAAAATCCACAGAGGATTATTGCATGCAGTTCTAGCAATGATTTCCTTAAAACAAGTTTAAAAATTAAGATATTGATTAAAACAAACATACATATGGACCAATTCAAGTACACCGTTTAGGGTGCGCTCGACTTTACTTACTAAGCTCCAATTATGCTGGATGGCAAACTCATTCATTGCCTTATGTATGCTGATGACATTGTAGTTTTATCTAACTCAGCAGAAGGAATACAAGAAAAATTAAATAAACTTCATGATTTTTGCAATGATTGGTGCTTAAATATAAATACTAAGAAAACTAAGGTGTTGATATTCAACACGGCGGGCAGACATATCTCTCAGAAATTTATTTTTAACAAAGATGAGTTGGAGTGTGTATCTAATTATAAATATTTGGGTATCCAATTTAATGCATCATGTTCTTTTTCATATGCTCAGAATGATTTATACCAAAGAGCCTTAAAAGCGTACTTCAAACTATGTAATGATTTTTTAGTGCATAATCCTACTGTTAAAAATGCAATTCATGTTTTTGACCATACAATAAAGCCTATACTTTTATATGGGTGTGAAATTTGGGGAATTTTTAATCCCTTTACTGCACGTTTAAAAAAAGAAAACATATCGGTGGATGCAATTTACTCTAGGATACTTTGTGAAAAACTTCATACTAAATTCTGCAAATATATTTTAGGTGTTAATAGAAAAAGTACAAACTTTGCAGTTTTGTCTGAATTAGGCCATTTTCCACTGCATTATGATATAGTCAAACATGTTTCAGGATATTGGCATCGTTTAGAAAATATTGGCTCATCATTTCCCTTGTTAAAAGCTGTATATGATTGTTCTAAAAAGCTATTTGAAACAAAAAAGCCCTCTTGGTATGGATCAATTAATATTTTAAGGGAAAATATGTCAGGTATAGAAAACCATATACCAGAAAAATATTCAACATTTAAATTACACTGTGGTCAGATTGTTAAGGGATACTATACTGCATTGTGGAAAAACAGCTAGATATACATAAAGATGGTAAACTACGAACTTATGTAACATTCAAGTGCAACTTTGGTTTTGAAAAGTATTTGTTAATAATGCGACTTTTTGAGCAAAGGAAATGTATTACTAGATTAGGAATATCTGCTCATAAATTGCAAATTGAATCTGGCAGATACCAGGGTACTCTTCGACAAAACCGAATTTGTCTCAGGTGCACCTTATGTGAGGTTGAGGATGAAGTTCATTTTTTATTTAAATGTGACACTCATTTATTAAAAAGAGAGGAATTGATGCAAAATATATTAAAATCATGTCCAAACTTTCAAAATTTACATATTAATAACAAATTAATTTGGATAATGAATAATGAGGATTCCAATGTACTATTTGCATTTTATAAATATATAAAAGATACCAAGAATTGAAGGAAAACATAATCTGCAATAACTTATTTCAATATAACTCTTTAATATGAATTTGGATACCCTGTTAAGCCTGGCGCACAGATCATAAGAAGAATTTCAAATTCTCTGGCACCGTCCCTTGATGATCCTTGCTGGCTGGACACAGAATCTATAATCTTAAAAATATGTTTTAAAAATATATTTTTAATAATTTAGGAGTTTGACTCATCTGCATTAAGTACAAGTAGGGACTTCCCTTTAAGCATCGACTCTTGGTACTTACTGCAGATTAGTCATATCCTTTATTAAATATCCTTGTTATTTGCAGTATACCTCAATAGTCAAATGTGTGGGTGTTTAAATTTTTTTTTTTTTTTTTTTTTTTTTTTTTATATTGAGATTTCTCCGCACAAACTACTAATGCCTCTTATTTGTCTTTTTTATAGTGAAAATACACTTACCTGGTGCACTTAAGTCAACGTCAACATAGTATTAATTGAATTATAATATCATGAATATAACGTCACGGTACCCAAATTGCACCTATTCAACATAAACAGCTGAGAAAATCTTAAAAGTTTTCTTTGAGACTAAACAATTTGTATTTTGATTATATGACATTATACACGTCTTACAAAATAGGTGAATATATTCAAATATACACTAAACGTTCACAGTATAAATCAACAGATGAAGCTTTCACTGGAAAAGTAAAATGTACGAAAACGCCGCCATGCAACGTTCTCCAAAAGTCATCTTTTAAAAATGAACAAAAAAAAATATGTTACAAGCATCCATTTCTTAAAAAATTAATAGTGAGCATGTACTAATGTCAAATTGCTTTAAATATTTGAAAAAATAAAACAAAACATCTGGTATTCGATTTTTAATGATGTGAATTTAAGCATGGATGCAATTTGGGTACTCCTCATTACGGAAGCATGGATAGTTTGGAGGTCGATTCAAACCCATTTTTCTATGACTCAATATGGATTAAAAATCAAATTGGTGTACCTATATAATAAAGAAGGATACGGCTACAAAATAAACACAGAATGGAAATTTTTGTCTTGATCATAAAAAAACGTAGGTGAAAAACTGTCAAAATAGGTGCAATTTGGGTACCCTCACGTTATTGCTATTATTTTGTTGAGTGTATTTCCTGTAGTATATTATTTTATTTTTTTATTACACATGTTACATATATATTGTCTGTGTATTGCATATGTTATTGTTTATAATAATATTGTTTGTATGCTATATGCCCTCCTGGGGCCCTAATTTGGTAAATAAAAATATTCTATTCTAAGCACGAAGTTTTAGTGGAATATATAGGTTATTTAGTTTTTGTAAGACAAATAAACGCTAGTACATCATGGACAAACAAATGAGTAATCCATATTTAAAACTTTGTAACGAAAATCTCTGTATTAGTCTGTGGATTTCTATTAAAAAAAACTTGTTTTATTTGCCACAAAATACCCATTTTCTACAAATGCAATACAACAATAAATAATAATGCTTTGGACGAATTGTCCTTTGGTATATGTACAAAATGGCCTGTTTCCATATTTCATTATTTTTGCTGTTTTGATACTATTGCAGTTTAAAAATTTCATTATTCACATGGCTACAGAAGGGGTCATAAACCTTATAATTATTTACCCTTTTATTATTTCAGTGCTAAACATTAGGAAATCTTATAGAAATTTAAAAACATTTCCAATTGTACCCTAATATTTGACAATCGGTGCTTGAAAGATAGAGGATTATTGCATGCAGTGCTAGCAATGATTTCCTAAAAACAAGTTTATCGATTCGGATATTGGTTAAAACAAATATAATAAAATATGGACCAATTTGAGTACATCGTCTAGGGTGCGCTCGACTTAAGTGACTCACCACGAGAATTTTTTAAAATGTAACGGTTGTTAAGGACTTTTCTAAACAATAAACGCTAGCACATCTTGGAAAAAGAAGTGAGTAATCTTTGTTTAAATTTCACAAGAAAAATTTCTATAGATTTTTTGCAAACATTTTTGCTTTATTTGCCACAAAATCCCGATTTTCTATTAAATGCAATAAAACAAAAAATACTATTGCTTTGATCGAAGTTTCACCTGGGTATATGTACAAAATGGCACAACACTGTTATTCATTACCTTTGCTGTTTTGATGTTATTGAAATTCGAAAATTTCGTAATACACATGGCTACAGAAGGGGTCATATCCCTTAAATTCACGTCTGAGAAGAGATGATGGTTTTAATATCGAGTGTATAGATATAAACGAGTACACATCAATTGAAAACTATCATGTAATAAAAATAGTGTATCAATGACCGAAAGATATCAAACATAGAAAAACACATAAATCTGAGACTACAATATGTTATAGTAGTCTCAGTATTTATGTATTATTTAAACATACAAAGTCAAATAAACAATAACCAGTGATCGGGAAGGTCGTGCGCCATGCGCCAATTGCGCATTTTGACCAGAAATGGCGCATAGAGTGGCAAATGTCAGCGCCAGTGTGGCGCACGATATTTTTCGGTTCGTATCTAAACGTTTAGATATATAGTAAAATGAATTTCCGATCGTGTTTCGTGTCGCCATATTTGTGTACAAAACTGTGTTGTGTTCCCTCCAATGACAGGAGCACCACCTATATATTTTTGGGCCGTCTCGGGCGTTTTCCTTGGTGTTAAGGATAGAAACGTGCGGTATATCTGATTACCGCAAAAACGTAATTAACCATCATCCATGATCTAAATTTTCAAAGTAAACAACTTAAATTTTGTGAAAGTTGGCTAGTACAGGCGTGAATTTTTTAAATTATAATCTTTAAAGTAAACTTGCTATAATTTCGATTGAAAAACCCAAAGACCTTTTGTTAATACAAAAGGCCATTAAAGGCGCTTAACTGTCCTTTTCAGTTTTTGGTCTTTGGTTCGTTTGTAAATTTTGTAAACATGCCTTCAGCGAATTGTTGTTGCGTCTTATCAAAAAAAGTTACTCTCTTTTGTTAGTCTTGATAAAATAATAATGATACAAGAAATGCAAAGCAAATGTGTAACGTCCTCTACTACGGAACGTCGGGAATAAAGTATGGCAATCGACGAAGACCAAAATTTAATGTCAAACGAACATGAACATGAACAAGCAGACGGTACCAGTATTAACATTGTAAATAAAGGTTCTGTTAAATATAGCCCGGTTTGGGAGAAGTTATGGCCCTGGTTTCTGTATGATGGCAGCAAAATTTACTGAAAATCTTGCCAAAAATCATTTCAACTATCTTGGAATTTAATTGTTCTAGTTTTCTTATTTAAGATTCATTTCTTCTTTCTTCAATTTTGTGCCACAAAATCTAGATCAGCAACTTTTAGTCTGCCATTGTCATAGTTCTAGTAACTCAGTTTATTGTTTTTGCCCAATATTAATACAGAGTTACAGTTATTATGTTTATCTTTTATTATGTCACTTCTATGATTGTGCTGTATGGTTTGATAATTATTAATATACATGTATGTTCAAGTTTCATGTTTTCTCAAAAGAATGAAATTTAATCAAATATCATAGATTTTTCAATAATTAATACTTGTACAGATTTTAAAAATTAGTCCAGATCAGATGTCTATTCTTGATCTCAGCATTTCCTTATTAATGGTTCTGTTCATTGAAGTGGTGTTTGTCTAGTCATATGTTGCTCAGTTTTATAGTTTTTTATTATAAGTCATAAAAAGTTTAATTTCTGAGTGATGTTACATTTCATGAACTCATACGATGTCATTCTTAGTCACATCACAGACATATATTCTTTTGTATGTCTTTGGTAACATAAATCACCATAAACTAAATTAACTTTTATTCACTGAAACTACAAAAGCATAGGAACAATATCCATGATGTCAATTAAAATCATACAGGTTAGTACCTCTTTGCTGAAACATACACTTTTTTTATTTTTTGATATAAACTAATGGCCCACTCATTTGACAACATGGCCCATAAATTCTAAAAATGGCCCATTGATTTTATGTTTGGGGGGCCCTGGGCCCATAGAGAAAAAATCTTTCCAGATCACTGAATAACCCATAGATACGTTCAGATACGTCAACGTATCAGATACGGATACGATACGTCTTTAAATGTACCACTTCTATTACAAGTCATTGAAGAAAAACAACAATGCTCGTGTGGTTTTAAACAATTTCTTTAATTTCTTACCGTTATCTTTTTTTCTTCCAAAATTCATGTGCACGCCCCAGACGTTTTGATGTAAACATAGCTACGCGCATGATATCACATTTGTAACTTTTTTTTTTTTCAGGTATGTGTATGTACATGTTCTCATGTGTCTTTTAAGATAAGCAACCAGAGTAAATTCTTTACAACATTGATCACATTTATCATGTATATATGGTTTAATTGTCACCAGAAAATCTTGTGTCTGTATTGATCATTACTGTCAACAAACCTACCACCACATACATTAGAATTATAAGGTTTCCTCTCGTGTATCTGTACATGCTATAAACTACACCACAGCTCAGGTGGATTTTGCTTTGTCCACCTGCCCACAGTGGCATGCATACCTCAGAATTATAAGGTTAATCTCCGGTATCTGTACATGCTATAAACTACACCACAGCTCAGTTGGATTTTACTTTGTCCACCTGCCCACAATGGCATCCATCCATCAGAATTATAAGGTGCATCTTCGGTATCTGTACATGCTATAAACTACACTATAACTCACATGGATTTTGCTTTGTCCACCTGCCCATAGTGACATACATATCTCAAAATTATAAGGTTTATCTCCAGTATCTGTACATGCTATAAACTACACCACAGCTCAGGTGGATTTTGCTTTGTCCATCTGCCATCAATGGCATGCATACCTCAGAATTATAAGCTTTCCCATCCGGTATCTGTACATTCTATAAACTACACCACAGCTCAGGTGGATTTTCCTTTGTCCACATGCCATCAGTGGCATGCATACCTCAGAATTATAAGGTTTCCCATCCGGTATCTGTACATGCTATAAACTACACCTGCACACAGTGGCATGCATACCTCAGAATTCTAAGGTTTATCTCCGGTATCTCATCCGTACATGCTATTAACAACACTACAGCTCAGGTTGATTTTGCTTTGTCCACGTGCCCACAGTGGCATGGGAAACAAATTTTGGGACGTACGAACGGACGGACTTAGAATTGATATACTGTATCGAGGGGTAAGAGATTCACAAAGACTTAAAAAAGTAAGTTGTGCTTTAAGATGGTGTATAATGATGAAATTCCTCTTAAGTACTATATAATTACATTAATCAAGCTTGCATCATCTGTTCCCACGAATGACATCGTCTTCTTTGTAATATTGAACGAACCTTTATTTGACTTTCTAAAATAAAAATAAATACATTTTTTTGTTCAACATTTCGATGTCAAACTAACAGAATGTCGAACTTTTATGTGTCGAACAAATATGGTGTCGGACTATTGGGTGTCGGGTGTCGGATCAATGGGGAGTCGGATTATTCGGGTGTCAGACTAAACGGGAGTCGGAATATTGGAGCTGCCACATTTAATGAGTGCAGTTCACCAAAAGAGAATAAACCACTCCAGGTCCGGAAGGCAAGACTAAAAGTTAATTGACATTTGCCACACATATCATTTGTGCTTAAATATTTACAATAAAATATTGTATTTCATATTGTCTGATTTAAAATCAGAGATAAGTCCGGCAAGATAGCAAAGCTCGACATAAATCGCTATTTTGCCGGAGTCGTCAGTAAAGCGCACAGTAGGCTATTTTGATTGAGCCGTTAAAATAGCCCCTTATAAGAAGCTATTTTCCTGGAGCCGGCAAAATAGCCACTGTCAAAAATACAGTCCTAGATTATCAAATAATCAAATAATCAAGAAATATTTGGTCTGGTAATCAAATAGTCACTATAAAAATAGTCAAGTAATCGCATAATCAAAAACCCCATGAGGTGGCCAATTAACAAACACAACCTTTAAAAAACTGAAATCAAGAAACACGAACCCCGCCGTCGGGTGTGATCTCTGTTACCTCGGAAGCGTAGCAGATCCTGCCCCACATACCACATCAGTTGTGCTGCTTGTGTAAATACAAACTCAGTGATTAGGCTAAATACAAACTCAGTGATTAGGCTAATTCAGTAGGTCACATTACCAGTGTGTGTTCTCATATGTACAAGTATCACCAAACCTTCTACTGCATATATCACATTCAAACAGTTTATCACCAGTATGTGTTCTCATGTGTATAATATATGGTTGAAATGTCACCAAACACTTTACCACACATATTACATTCAGACGGTTTATCACCAGTATATGTTCTCATGTGTATATGTTTAAACTATCACCAAACCCTTTACCGTATATATCACATTCATACGGTTAACACCGGTGTGTATTTTTCATGTGAAAATGTTTAAACTATCACCAAACTCTTTACCGTACATATCACATTCATACGGTTAACACCGGTGTGTTTTCTCATGTGAATATGTTTAAACTATCACCAAACCCGTGCCGTACATATCACATTCATACGGTTAACACCGGTCAGTTTTCTCATGTGAATATGTTTGAACTTATATGTCCAATGTTAAATAAAAGAACAGAGTTCCAATGTACCCCGCTAGTACATATTTTATTTATCCAAGGTACAAGGGCAATAACTAAAAGAAAATGTTGTTATTTAAAGCTATCTACATCTTAGAGAAATGAAGACTTCAGAGCAAATGCAATGCGATTTCAGTTATAATAAATATTTCCAAGGGGCATAACTCGTTAAAAATTTTTGGTCAGCAATAATTTTCGATAGTGTCAAAGACATTGCTGATATAATTCTATGATATAAGTTTTATAAAATTCTGACAAGAACTGTACACATGGGAGCTATTTTCCATAAAATCAATATTTTCACTGGGCATAACTCATTTAAGAATAATTTCTCGGCACTGATTTTTGAAAATGTCATGATATAAACCTCCAATGTAAATTTCATTACAATCTGGTGAAAATTGTACAGATTAAAGCGCGCTCACAAGGAAAATTTCCATATAATTAATATTTCCAATGGGCATATCACTCTTTTAGAAATAGTTGATCAGTACGGATTTTCGAACTCTTCGCGGACATTGCTGATTATAATTTTCATAAAATCTGGCAAGATTTGCACACATGAGAGAACTAATGATGCATTTTTCAATATAATTGATGTATCCAAAGGGTATATAACTCATTTAAAAATAATTGATCGGCACTGATTTTCGAACTCGTCCAGGATATTGCTAATATATAAACCTATGATATAACTTTCATAAATATCTGACAAGAATTGTACACATGAGAGCACCAACGATGCATTTTTGAATATAGCTGATATTTCTGGGGGTATAAATTTACAAATAAT
Source organism: Mytilus coruscus (assembly GCA_017311375.1). Lineage (NCBI taxonomy): Eukaryota > Metazoa > Mollusca > Bivalvia > Mytilida > Mytilidae > Mytilus > Mytilus coruscus. The sequence continues at coordinate 59,528,492 of CM029605.1, read as the reverse complement.
ACTAATTGATCAACACTGAATTGCAAACTCGTCTAAGGCACTCTTGTTTTTATCCTATAATATAATCTAGGAAGAATTGTACAAGTGAGAGCGATGACAAGGCCGGACGGATGGAAGCCCTGTATTTCTATGTCCCCCGCAACACGTTGCGCGGTGGGTAATAAGGTATATCACGTCGACATGCATTCGTATACAAATGCGTATTACTAGATACTCACTAAACTTTTACTCAATACAACCAATTTTTCGCTATTTTACGAATTTTTCCATTTATCTTGCTGACTAATAATTTCCGTTCTCAGCGGAGTCGAGTGATATGAAAACGGAGTCGAGTGATATGAAAATTATCGCTAGAAACTAAGGGAACACGTGCCGTTGTCAAGGAAATTAACAACGTCTTCATAGGTAAAATAGCGATAAACAGATTATCATTGGTCATCTCAACTCGATTGCTTTTCTCATTTTCGCCGTTCCGGCTCAAGCGAGAAAATCAATCTCGTTGAGATGATCAACGATAATCTATAATTATAAGGTGAATCACCAGTGTGTACTTATAGATTATCGTTGGTTATCTCAACGAGATTGATTTTCTCGCTTGAGCCGGTACGGCGAAAGCGAGAAAAGCAATCGAGTTGAGATGACCAATGATAATCTGTTTATCGCAATTTTACCAGTAAGAAACTAAGTTGACCTAAATGTTGACAGCAAACATCATATGCATACGTTGTGTATGACTGTATTTGTGTTCTTGTGTGTGTCAGTTAAAAACTTGGTTGACTAAAACGTTAACCTATTACATCGCATTCATACATTGTGTCAGTGTATGTTCTTGTGTGTGTCAGTAAGAAACTAAGCTGACTAAAACGTTGACAACAAACATCCTATTCCTACGTTGTGTCTGACTGTATGTGTGTTCTTGTGTGTGTCAGTTATACACGGAGTTGACTTAAATATAAACCACATACATCTCATTCATACATTGTGTCAGTGTGTGTTCTTGTGTGTGTCAGTAAGAAACTAAGCTGACTTAAACGTTTACCACAAACATCACATCTCATTCCTAAGTTATGACAGTGTGTGTTCTTGTGTGTGTCAGTTAGAAACTAAGCTAAAGTTTACCACATACATCTCTTTCATACATTGTTAGATATAAGAAGATGTGGGATGAGTGCCAATGAGACAACTCTCAATCCAAGTCACAATTTTTGAAGATAAACCATTATAGGTCAAAGTACAGTCTTCAACACGGAGCCTTGGCTTGAGTTTTGTCTGTCTGTGTGTTCTCGTGTGTGTCAAGATTAGAAGAAACTGGTAAGCTGACTTAAATGTTTACCACATACATCTCATTCGTATTGTGTCAACGTGTGTTCTCGTGTGTTTCAGTAAGAAACTAAGTTGATCAAAATGTTGACAACAAACATTACATTCATGCATTGTGTCTGACTGTCTGTGTGTTCTTGTGTGTGTCTGTGAGAAATTAAGTCGACAGAGCACACACTTGTACATCACATTCACATTCCTAAGTTATGACAGTGTATTTTCTCGTGTGTGTCAGTAAGAAACTAAGTTGACTTAAACGTTTACCACACACAAGTACATTACATTCATACGTTGCGTCAGTGTGTGTTCTCATGTGGGGTCAATAGGAAGACCAAAACATTTACCACATACATCACATTTAAGAGCTACCATTTGATTTTTAGGGGGGGGGGGGGGCTAGGATGAACATTTGGCCTGCATTTTTTTTGTAATCTCTTTCCTGCCTTTTTATTTTTCTCTCTATTCAGTCCTGTCTTTTGGTTTAGTTTTTCAGGACTTTTTTCTACATAAATAGTCATCCTGGGCAAAGTGTCTCATCCTGCCTTTTTTTTTACTAAAAACTCCAGTCCTACATATTTTTTTCAAATTTCCTTCTAGCCACCCCATAAAAATCAAATGGTAGCTCCCTTATAGGATAAATCTCAAGTCGGATTGTGCAAAAATGTTGTGTGTTCTGATTTGTTCCTGGAAATTACCGAATTGAATACGACCAAAGCTCCGATCATACATCACATGCATATGGATTTATCTAATACATGTATATATCAGTGGTGTCTTCAAGCGTAAGCACACAAACCCCATTCATAAGGTTTATCACCAGTGTGTGTTTTCATATGAGCCTGCAATTGTTGATTCCTAATAATCTCTTATTACACATGTCACACGCATGTGTTGATATATGTTCAGGTGATAAGAACTGATATCAGTATACATCTTGGTATACCTTCTCCCACATATATCACATTTATAACGTGTTTTTTCAGGTATGTGTACATGTTCTCATGTGTCATTTAAGATAAGCAACTATCTAGTAATTTTTTTACAACATAGATCACATTTATCAAGTTTATCATATTTATCATGTTTATCACCAGGATATCTTTCCTGTATTAATCATTACTGTCAATATATAGTATGAAGTATAAGGGCTCTCCCTTGTGTCTGTATGTTTTGTGTATCTGAAATGCTATAAGCTACAGCTCAGGTAAATTTTGTTTTGTCCACCTGCCCTCATCGGGACTAGGGCACAGGGTGGGCAAAATTTCTAGTTTGTCCACTCTGCCTAGGAATGGACATGCAATTTTCTTTGTTGAATCAAAAGACTTGCAAGTTCAATCAATTGAAAAAGCAGATTTATGAGCAATTGTTATGAATATTTTTACAAAAAATTAAATATCGAATGTGCACAGGTGTGCTGTCCACTGTGGGAAGATTGAAAAGGCAAGGGTTGTAGTTTATCATGTTTATGAATATGTATATAAAATGAAGATGACGTATGATTGCCAATGAGACAACTCTCCAGATGACATTATAGAAATTGACAACTAGAGGTCACTGTACAATGTGCAAACCCATACCACATAGTCCATGTAGTCTGCTATAAAAGGCCCCGAAATGACAAATGTAAAACCCACTCCGCATAGTCCATGTAGTCTGCTATAAAAGGCCCCAAATAACAAATGTAAAACCCACTCCGCATAGTCCATGTAGTCTGCTATAAAAGGCCCCGAAATGACAGGAAAACCCACACCACATAGTCCATGTAGTCTGCTATAAAAGGCCCCGAAATGACAGGAAAACCCACACCACATAGTCCATGTAGTCTGCTATAAAAGGCCCCGAAATGACAGGAAAACCCACACAACATAGTCCATGTAGTCTGCTATAAAAGGCCCCGAAATGACAGGAAAACCCACACCACATAGTCCATGTAGTCTGCTATAAAAGGCCCCGAAATGACAAATATAAAACAATTCAAACGAGAAATTTAAAGGCCTGATTTAAGTACAAAATAATCATGATACATTGTAATGAACGTTTATATACAAAACCTTTAAAAGGTTTATGTCTGGATTATACGTTTCATGTGTCTCTGTAAGCTTTGAAGTTTGGTTTATATGTTTCATGTGTCTCTGTAAGCTATGAAGTTTACTGAACCTAGCTTTTATTGTGTAAGGATCTGTACGTCACATTGATGAAGTTTGTCACTTGTATGTCAATGTACATGTATGTATTCTCATGTGTCTCTGTAAGATATGAAGTTTACCTAACCTTTAATTGTGTACGTCACATTGATGAAGTTTGTCACTTGTATGTCAATGTGTGTATTCTCATGTGTTTCTGTAAGTTTGAGCTCGCTCAGACTTGATCATAATGATCTTTTCCTTCACATTTAATAAGTGTATAACCAGTGTGTATTCTCATGTGTCTCTCTACGTGCTCGAAGCCATTGAGTTCACATAACTCTTTATCACACACGTGACATTTATAAAGTTTATCTTCAGTATGTATTCTCATGTGTCTTTCTAAGCCACGAAGTTCCCATTGCTCTTTCTCACAGACACACGTGACATTTATTAGGTTTATCTTCAGTGTGGTTTCTCATGTGTCTCTCTAAGCCACGAAGTTCACATAGCTCTTATCAGAAACGTGACATTTATAAGATTTATCTTCAGTGTGTATTCTCATGTGTCTCTCTAAGGCACGAAGTTCACATAGCTCTTTCTCACAAGTGGCATTTATAAGGTTTATCGCCAGTGTGTGTTCTCATGTGTTTCATTAAGATTCCAGTCTGGCTAAACCCTTTACCACATTTAAAACATTTAAGGTTTGTCTCCAGTGTGTATTCTCCTGTGCCTATGGAAATTTGAACGATCACTAAACCCTTTATCACACACGTGACATTTATAAGGTTTATCACCAGTATGTATTCTCATGTGTTTCTGTAAGTTACAATTACAACTAAACCCTTTACCACATTTAACACATTTATAAGGTTTATCTCCAGTGTGTATTCTCATATGCCTATGTAAATTTGAACGATCACTAAACCCTTTATCACACACGTGACATTTAAAATGTTTATCACCCGTGTGTATTCTCACGTGTCTCTGTAATTCACCAGTCTGACTAAATCCTGTCCCACATTTAACACATTTATAAGGTTTATCACCAGTATGTTTTCTCATGTGTTTTTGTAAATTTTGGTTCTGACTAAACTCTTTGTCACATTCACCACATTTATAGGGTTTATCACCAGTGTGTGTTCTTGTGTGAATCTGTAAATTTGAATTACTCATAAACCCTTTACTACATACATCACATTTACAAGATTTGTCATCAGTATGTGCATGATGTGTTCTCATATGCATCTTTAAGTTTGAACTTTGAGCAAAACCTTTACTGCATACATCACAGTTATAAGGTTTATCACCAGTGTGTATTCTCGTGTGCTGATGTAAACTTGTACTATACCTAAACCCTTTACCACATATATCACAGTTATAAGGTTTGTCATCAGTGTGTGTTCTCGTATGAACCTGTAAATTTGAACTATACCTAAACACTTTACCACATACATCACATTTATAAGGTTTATCACCAGTATGTATTCGCATGTGTGTTTTCCAGTTTGAACTATCAACAAACCCTTTACAACATATATTACATTTATAAGGTTTATCACCAGTATGTATTCTCATGTGTTTCTGCAAGCTTGAACTTTGACCAAACCCTTTACCACATATATCACATCTATACAGTTTATCACTAGTGTGTGTTCTCATGTCTTTGACTACACCCTTTTAAGTTTACCAATTATAGATACATATGTTCCTGCAACTCTGCAGTATGTGTTCTTAAACTATGCAGTATATTTTCTGATATGCTCCTCTAACTCAGCATTATGTGTCTGCATGTTTTCCTTTTTATACAACAGAAATATCCCAATCATTACAACAAGTTTATTTCCTCAGTATGAAGCTGATATGTTCCAATACAAACTGAACTGTAGTTTGATCAAAGGAGGTAATAACAGATTAAGGGAGGTAATTAGAGATCTATTTTGTATTTTTGTTCGACAATATATTGGTTTCTGTACACTCTTGGTCAACTAATTTTCTCTGAGTGGCCTGGAGTCTAAAAAAAGAAATTAACTATTATAAAAACAAATTTTCTAGATTTAAATATTTACGTTTCACAAGAAGAAAATCAATTTAAAAGTTTACAAAAGATATGACTTTGAAGTTCCTGTTCCTTATTGATAATATTCACTTTTTTTGGACAGCTATTTTCTCTTGCCCCTTCTAACATTGTAAATATTTTCAAACTCGTTTTCTATACTTGTCTGTGACTGTCATACCTTCAGGAACATTAGGAAAGATTGAGCTCTCAGAAACATGTTAACCCCTCCACATTCTATATGCCATCGTATGTGACAGAACCTTTTATTCCAGTGCTTGTATTTAGTTGCTGTCTGACATACTAGTATTTGCCTTTATTGGACTGTTTGATAGTTGTCTCATTGGCACGTGACGGCGTTTTACCAATCGAAACGTCATAATTTACCCGCGGTGCGATAAAATAGTATTTGTTTTATTGGACTGTTTGATAGTTGTCACAATGGCAATCCTACCACATCTCTTAATTTTATGAACTTATTAAAAAAATCATGAATACATTTATACATGTATAAACAAGAGTGCACACGCTGAAATGCCGTGTCTGTTTTACTAATAATAATTGAATTCATGTTGACAATCTGTAATATGAAGATTTTACTATATCTATCATGCAGTGTTCTCCCCAGGGCCTTAAAGCACCATGGTACCCTGGTGCTATATTTTCTACCATGGTGCTATCTTGAATGATTTTATAACCTGATAATAGAATGTAATGGGGCATGGTGCTATATGTTTTTGGAAAACCAGTGCTATGTTAATTTCCATGGTGCTATTAGAACATTCTGGGGAGAGCACTGTCATGTGTATGTAACATAAACAAAACATAATCAACAAGAAGTCATGGTCAGATGAACCGTGTCAGACACACATGTACACCTAACAATCATCCTATACATCAAATATATCGGTTCTATCCCTTAATTTATAGTACCTGAGGAACAGATAAAATCTAAAAAATATTAAAATTGACCAATGAACTATGAAAATGAGGTCAAGGGAGTATCAAACCTGCCAGACAGACTAGTACACCTTGCAATCATTCCTGACACCAATTATCATAATACATGTAATAGTTGACCTATTGCAATAGTACCTGATAAACTGACATAACAACGTTAACAAAAAACCTGTCATTGACCAATGAACCATGAAAATGAGGTGAAGGTTATATGAAACCTGGCAGACAGACATGCACATCTTACAATTATTCCATAAACCAAATATACTTGACTTATTGCTTTATAGTATCTGATAAATAAACCAAACCACTAAACATTGTTCAATGAACCATGCAATGAGGTCGAGGTCAGGTGAACCCTACCTGACAGACATGCAGACCTATCAAGGAACCCATTCACCAACTATAGTTATCCTATTACTCATATAGGTAGGTAGGGATTTATTTTTATTTTACCATTTATTTTTCACGCATCGAGTTTATGGGAGGAACATTCTGACTTAAACAGTGCTTATTGAAAAATGACAAAAAAAACTTTAGGGAAGGCTTAAAATATAGGGAGGGTAGGGTAATAGGAAACACTCATCTTTTTTATTTGCCTTATACTGCTATATGTACAAAATGATGTATATACATAGCTGAATCAAATATTTACATTTTAAAATTGAAGATTTGAAAGAGTCTACTGGCATTAATTGTAAATTATATTTTTTCTTATTCAAATTGTAAATATTATTTGAAAAAAAAAATACAATGTATACTATAGCTAGAATGCTATCAATAGTGCACATTAGGCGTTCCATAGACACATTTCTTCAACATAGTTCTGTGTAAAATCATTTAAAAAAGTTAATATATATCGTTCTATTGTTCAGTTAGATACGACATCTCAAGTTTAAGGCAACGAATAATACTAATAGTATTAATCATCGATTTCGTTTAAAGTTCTAATACTTTTACATAAATATAATTATTTAATCTAAGATTTATAATAAAACACGGTAATCTCAGAACTAGATCTAGCAGTAATTTACTAAGTTCTTTTGTTTTGCAATCAAGTCCGAAAACACAGACATCAAATATAAATAACGTAAATAATAATTGTCTACTTACAAGTTTACCTTTTATTTCTTGAATCAAACACGAAAACAAATCATGTCAGATCGTGTAAATTTCACAGCCGGATTATAAATAACAATACCAAAGGGAGATAACTAATTTACAAATACGTATGGAACGCCTGCTGTAACAAAGCCGTCTGCATTTTTACCTTCAGAAGTGCATTTAGTTATGGGCTTCTGATGCTGGTTTTTATACCAGTGACATATATACCAACTGCGACCGTGTATTTTGTGATTTTTTGTTGTTTAAAATACATAATGCGATAGACAAACCCGTTGTTTTATTTTATTTGCAGACATTTACTTGAAAATACACTAAAATAGTGTTAAGAATGCAACGTATCACTTATTTTTCTTTATTCAAATTAAACAGCATTACACATTAATTGCCAATCTGTCTCAGAATTTGCAGATTTAAGCAAAGAATTAGAGCAATTATGTACTGCTATTGTACAATCCAAGATATCAGTATACAGTTTATTTACCTTAAAAGATAACAAAAAACAGTCTGAACGAAACAAAACAAATTGAAAAATTCGAATAACTCAAAATATTCTTCCAACTGAACGAAAAGCCATGCACGAAACATACTAAATATAATTGTTAAACACTTAAAATGTACATCTACGGTCCCGGCTATGAGTGGCCGTTCATGTCAAAATAGCGATGGTTCCATCTAGATGCATTTTCCATCTAGATACTTCGCATAACCATCTAGATGCTTTGCACTGGGACTATTATACTAGACTGGAAACTGTTACACCAATCAGTGTAATCATACTCATCTCGTTAGATTAATTTACCTGCGCGAGATTTATCGATACGCCATAACAGTGACAGCGTCTTGATCGATAATCTTTGTAATTTGTTTTATTTTTAATAGTTATTCGAAATGATAATCCTTAATGTAAACACGATTACTTTAATGATAAAAGATATCTCGATCTTTGACAGTTGTTATTAATCACCAAATCCCGGCTTAAGTGTAAAAACGACATCTAAAGGTTGAATTTCTTAAAACTATTGATTGAAAAGAGATACGCGAGTTCGGTTTGTTGTAAAATCATACTTATAGGTTATAGGTTGGATTGGCCTATTTTTATTGTCACTTTTAAAGTGAAAAGTGGAATATAAATCTCATTCTCATTACAAACGGAAACCACATGCAGGGTTCAAATAAATTATACTGTCCCTATAAAATTGCTTACTCCTATTTATATGTGCAATATTTGTATTAAAATCAGGGTGTTTTTGCTTAGTAATGGTCTTCGGTGGCATAAGCATATGACTTCGTGAAAATATGTTCAATAAGTTCCACAATCAGAACTACAAAAGTAGGCCCTTTCACTGCTATTTCTGCCATATTGAAATTTAGGTGTAAACACGAAATTCAGAAAAGTTCAAAACAATGTGGCTATGTTTTTATTAGACCACGGGTAACTTTTGTTATAGGGATTAATTATGAACTGAAATTGCCAACATTGTTTTTATTGCACATTTATTGTTTTATTAATAATAGTCCCAGCTTTGCACAAGTATCTAGATGCTTCGCACAAGTATCTAGATAGTTCGTGTTAGTATCTAGATGCTTCGTTAAAGTATCTAGATGCTTCGTTAAAGTATCTAGATGCTTCGTTAAAGTATCTAGATGGCCGAAAAGTCTTTAAATCTTTAGTATTCTGTCGTATTTTAACCAATGGAATTTGCGTTTTCTTACTCTACTGATTAACAAATTTCGCGGGACTTTAGAGATGGAAACACGTAGTTTCTATCCCCGTGAGCTTGATTCCCCGCACAGCTGACATTATGTCGAATCTTGAAAGGTACCAACAATTGTTGAGAAGAAGCTTAAATAGAAAGGACAGAGGAAGAAAATGGTGACGAGAACGACTTTGTTACAGGGTAATAAATATTGTATTTCATCTCGAGTGTTTTAGCAGACTATTTTCGTTGCCGTAGGATCTATGACTTTGTCAACTCGTACCAGATTATTAATACATGTACCTCGTACTTTTACCAAACCGTACTTCTACAAACTCAAACCTAATTTTTAGATTTTATTATAACATGAAGCATAGTAGTTATTTCCGATCGTATAAAATAAAAAATATCAAATATCAAAACGACTGCTTAATTCAAGCTTCAAGAAGATTTAGAAGTCGCCATGCATTCAATGGCAGCAAGACTGGCCTTTTCACCCAGACAAATGAACAAATGAAACATCATGAACATGACAACCAAAAGAAATCCCATCCGCTTTTAGGGAGCTACCATTTGATTTCTATGGGGGGGCTAGGATGAAAAATTTTGTGACTAAATAATTTTTGTCCTGCATTTTTTTTTTAGTTGTAATCTCTGTCCTGCCTTTTTATTTTTTACTCTATTCAGTCCTGTCTTTTTGTATTAGTGTTTCCTGACTTTTTTTTACATAAATTGTTATCCTGCCTTTTTTTTTTTTTTTGGCAAAATTAGTGTCTCATCCTGCCTTTTTTTTTTTACTCAAAACTCCTGTCCTGTCTACTTTCCCCATAAAAATCAAATGGTAGCTCCCTTACTACAACATGTATGGGCACATCTTAGAATCAGTAAAACATGCAAAATATTTAGGTATCACAATCTTTTCAGATCTAAAATGGAACACCCACATCAAACAAACAGCGGCTTAAAAGCAAATAAATCTTTTATGTTTTATCAGAAGAAATCTTAAAGTCCAGTGACATAAAATTAAAGAAAGAGCATACCAAACTCTCATAAGACCCAAATTGAATACTGCTGTACTGTATGGGACCCATATACAAAGGAAAACATACGATCTTTATAAAAAGTACAGAGACGAGCGACAAGGTATGCATGTAACAGACATCACAAGACCAGTAGTGTGTCTGAGATGCTAGACACCATGAAATGGCAAACATTACAAGAACGTTGACTAAGAACAAGGCTAATAATGTGCCACAAAATTATAAACGAAAAGATTGCCATTCCATCGCAAAATTTATTACAGCAGAGTCAGTCCAATACAAGATCCACCAATAAAGATGCTTACGGACAATTCCAATGTAACAAAGGCAGCTACAAATTTTCCTCAGACATAACAAAAAACACCACCACAAAAACGTTCAAGGATGCACTCACTCACGATATGCTCCTTGAAACCTATCCACACCTGAAGTAATCAGGCAATCATGTTTTTATCTTAAATTAAAAATAAAATAAAAAATAAAATATAAGAAAAAATATTAGAGAAATTTACATGAAAGTGCATGAATTCAAAAGTCGTCTATTAAATATTAATATCCTGTTTATAAAGTATTGATAATAATGATTATTTTGTTTTGAATTTATGTAGTTTATATATACAATTTAATTACTATATTTAGCCTTTTACCAATTGTTATAATTGTGATAGTACTAATAAAATAGTGTCTATAGTATCGTCGATTGAATAATAGACCATCAAACTGATAAGATTGGGGATAATTAAAAAAAAACATATAAGGGTCACTTAAAACATAAATTTTTAGGCAGTTAAGCTGCCTTATGCTAGCACCCTAGATTTGTGTTCTTCCCAACGAAAGCTGAAAAAAGTGCCATTGTTATAATCTAGCAGGCTAATATGTTATTTATAACTAATTGGACATTTTTTTCATACTTTTAATTCTGGAATACAAAAAATATGACCAGAATAACCTTAAATGATCGTCGAACGACCCATAATATTTGAAGTTCCACATAGGAAATAGTGCTCAAAAGAAATCCGTACGTAGTTTATTATCCCCTGTGCTTTTGGCTAAGATGTCAAAGAAAAATTGTATGAAATATTTCATTGTTGAAAATCTGTAATTACAAGTCGTTTATATTTCCCAAATGGCAAAATGAATATTGTTATTTTTTTTAAATTTTCAAATGACTATTACTTGCAAACAGTAAGTGATAGACACACACGGTCTTCAGTAATGAGAACAGGACAATAAAACAAATCAAATAGAATATAGGGTGAGTCCCTGGGTGTCATTCCACCCCCCTTTCAATTTGAAAATGTGCTTTTATCTTGTAAACGGTCGCGATCCCCACCCCTAGACCATATATATACTTGTATGGGACAATAAAACAAATCAAATGAAAATAATTTGGGGGAGTCCCCAGTGTCACCTCACCCCCTTGTGTTTGAGAACTTGTAAACGGTCGAGATCCCCACCCCTAAACCATATATATTCATATATGAGACAATATAACAAATCAAATGAAATATAGGGGGAGTCCCTGGGGTCACCCCACCCCCTCCTGTTTAAGAACTTGGAAACAGTCGAGATTCCCACCCCTAAACCATATATATTCATGTATGTGACAATATAACAAATCAAATGAAATATAGGGGGAGTCTCTGGGGTCACCCCCCCTTCCTGTTTGAGAACTTGTAAACAGTCGAGATCCCCACCCCTAAACCATATATATTCATGTATGGGACAATATAACAAATCAAATGAAATATATGGGGAGTCCCTAGGGTCACCCCACCCCCTCCTGTTTGAGAACTTGGAAACGGTCAAGATCCCAACCCCTAAACCATATATATTCATGTATGGGACAATATAACAAATCAAATGAAATATAGGGGGAGTCCCTAGGGTCACCCCACCCTTTCCTGTTTGAGAACTTGTAAACGGTCAAGAAACCCACCACTAAACCATATATATTCATGTATGGGACAATATAATAAATCAAATGAAATATATGGGGAGTCCCTAGGGTCACCCCACCCCCTCCTGTTTGAGAACTTGTAAACGGTCGAGATCCCCACTCCTAAACCATATTTATTCCTGTTCGTCATTTCAAAAAGATTTGAATGACATACAGGGTCAATCTCTTAGGCGTCACTTATGTATATCACTTTACTAGACCAAACCAATGTGTACTGGACTTTGCCCAATGTCAGGCGACCATGGGAATGACGAATTATGAGACTTTTGTTTGGGAGACTTCGTAACAGCATCCTGTTACAATTATTTCTTGTTTATTATAAAATTTTATTAATGCAAAAAATGAGTCTAGGTGAATTGAATTTACTTTAATTATTTTTTTAATTATTTCTTGGCCTATAAAAATTTTCATTTATGGCTCATTTTAAAGAAAACATATAAATCTTTCAAGCCCAAGAATGTTTGACCAACTGTTTTATAATCACCTGTCATTTTATTCCAAACTTGGTATGGAGTGACATCATGGACTTGGGGTGAAGGTGGGGGTCATTTACATTTACAATGGGTGGGTCAGTCAGACCTCACCTTTGATCCCTGTAGTAGTAAACATTTTTTTTTTGTCTCATAATTTTTGTACTGTAGAACCCAAACTCAGTGTTCCTTCCAGGGAAGCAAGTCCATTCATACTATTACAAACTCGTACTATGTCAACTTGTACCACTAAAAGTCAACTGGTACTAACGTTAGCTACCAACTAGAACAACTGCAATCATTGCGAACTTGTACCACTGCAAACTCACCATTACAAATATACATTGATATATGCGTTGCTTTTGAAAACCTTGATAAAATATTAATTAATTTGCCTTAATCAATTCATTAAATAAACATAAATGTACAATATACGAATGTTTAATGTTTGTTCTTTCAAATCTTAAAAAAAATTTGAAACAACACTGCCACAGCTTTCATAATTACGTTTGCCTTGGTTTTTGTCTCGCCTTGACGGAGTCAAAAAGTGAGACAGGTATGCTGTTTCCGGCGTCGGCGACGGCGTCAACAATGTATTAGTTTGTGATTAGGTCTAGTTCATGGTGAACCACTAGTGGTAGGTCAATGATATTTGGTATGCAGTTGTATTAGCATTGGCACATCTCATTACCATGGAGATTATTTGACCCCACCCCCTCAGTCAAGGTCTATTGACTTTGAAACTTTTCATAGTTTACATGTATTAGTTTGTGATTAGGTCAATTTATGGGGAACCACTAGTGGTAGGTCAATGATATTTGGTATGCAGTTGTATAAGCATTGGCATATCTCATTTCCATGGAAATTATTTGGCTACGCCCCCTTAGTCATAGTCTATAGACTTTGAAAATTTTGCTAAGTTAACATGTATTAGTTTGTGATTAGGTCAGTTCAAGGGGAACCATTAGTGGTAGGCCAATGTTAATTGGTGTTCAGTTGTATAAGCATTAGCACATCTCATTTCCATGGAGAATATTTGACCCCGCCCCTTCAGTCATGGTCTATTTACTTTGAAACTTTTGCTTAGTTTACATGTATTAGTTTGTGATTAGATCAGTTTAAGATGAACTGCTAATGTTAAGTCAATGATATTTGGTATGCAAATTTATTGGCATTTGTAAGTATCGTTTCCATGGATATTATATAGACCCACCCCTGATCATGGTTCATTGACTTTGAAACTTTCACATAGTTTACAAGTTACTGTTTGTGTTTAGGTTTGTTTAAAGGGAACGACTTATAATAAGTCAATGGTATTTGGTATGCAGTTGTATTAGCATTGGCACATCTCATTCCATGGAGATTGTTTAGCCATGTACCTTCAGTCATGGTTCATCGACTTTGAATATTTGCATAACTTACATGTTAAAGTATTGCTATTTTAATTTCAACATTTGCATTATCAAAATTACAAAAAGGCGAGACATATCTCTGTGATAACAGTTTATTGGTTAACTGCCTAAGCGCTTACAGTGCTTTGATTTAATAAAAGTAACACTTTTGCGTATATTAAAGTCCATTAATTGAGGTTCACTTATGATATTTTCCTCTTTCCAAGGGAGTGAGGTTGGTGACAAGCATTATACACCCTCTCGAGGCCACTTCCTTTATACAAGGTAATAGGACATTCCACTGGAATAGGTCATCTTTTCAAGCTTGAAAATATGTGAATAGGTCTGGAAGACTATCAGAAATATATGATGAGGTCAATAAAGTTCCCATAACTTCTTCATCTGTCATCTTTCTTGGTGTTCCTGGCTGTGTTTTTATCAACCAATTTTTTCTCTTTTGATAATTTGGTACATGTATTCCACTTTTACATTACACACAACAAGAAAACCCAAACAATATGGGAAAAGGTAACATTTTTACCTAAGGAATATATGAAAAGGTATACATTTTTAAAATCTGAATTATATTAAAATGGTGGTGTAACAGAACCCCAGTGGCACCCCCTATCATTTAAGTATTGAAGTCCCCCCAACCTGATTATACACCCAATCTAAATATTTGCCTCTGTCTAGAAGATGAAATAATAGCATGATATGTTGAACTGAAATTTCTTGTATTCTAATCAGATCATGTATCATTTTGAATGAGGTCAGTTGTATATATTAGTTAATTATTATTTTTTCTTTAGATTTGCTAATTTTAGAACGCAGCATGACAGTAGACCAGGTCAGACTGCAGCAGCAGGTGCATACAGAAGGAGGACCAACCCAGTCTACTCGTTCAAAGTTACATGTTTGGACGGCCCTGACTTCACCAGTGTCAGTCCCATGATGATTAGACGCTTGAATAAGTGTGGTTTAGGTATACATTATTAACTCACTGTTTGGAAAGAAATTACATAAATTCCAATACAAGTAACAAAATTTTACATAGTGTATGATAATGATCTTTCAAAATAATTGTAATTTTAATCTGAAATACAAGGATTTGACAAAACTGGTATAAACAATTTTAATAGCTGATTTAGTGTTATTTCCAATAGGTTGCAATTTTTACCACAACCTGTGATCCTGTATTGCTTGTTGCCATTTGTGTTTGACATTGCCTTAGCTAGGAAATCAGTGATGCACAGATTTATATTGTTATTTGCAAAAAGAAGGTCAAGAGTTTAGAGTAGTAATGTTATATGATTTTAGGTTTGAAGAATTTTACAAATCATATTTAGTTAAGAATTTCCATGAAAAAAATACATTGGCAAAAATTAATTTCTCATTAACAGGATCCAGGAAGATTGTAATATCACGGAGTGACTCTGTAATAAACTTTAAGAAGAGAGTCATAGAACTCTTTCCAAAATTGGAAAGGGTTGATTTTGAGTTCTTCCAGGCAAAGTTGAGGGAGAAACACAGACTTGAACAAGTAGTGTTTAATTCCTTAAAGGATCTTAAGGCCAAAGTGAAATTCACCCTCTATATTAAACCTGCACAACAGCTAATCAATGTGAGTACAGATAACTTGATGTACCTTTTATCTCCTCTAAAGAACAGGTTTAGATATTGTCTGATATATAAAAATAAGATTGTGGAATTATTTATTGCCAGTGAGACAACAATACACCAGAAACCAAATGATGTACATGTAGGCAACTATATATATATATATATAAAGGTTACAGTAAAATCTTCAACAATGAGAAAAACACATTCTATTAAATGAGTACTTTTTTACAACTTATATGTGATTGTTTACTTTTCTAATTTATTCAACAAAATTATTTTGTTCAGTCCTGACCAGGGGTGCGAACTTCAACCTTTCATTTGTAATCAGCATTCCAATTCAGAAAATGACTTATTGGGTTTGAATTAATGTAAAAATTAGGGATGTCGACGAGTACTAGAGTATCGCTCTATAGTACCAAGTATCAAATACCAAAATGATACTTGACTAATATAATCAGTTTCTATTTGAATGTTGTTGCCTTCTTAAATGAAAAATATTTTTATTGAGAGCGCTCGTCCCAGGAAATTAAATATCAAAATTAAATATGTTTCTAATGTTTGCGTTTAATTTTCATTTAAAATTCCCTCGCACAGAGGTAGGCTATGAACAACAAGGATATTTCCAAGTCATACACTTTTAGCTTATCGTGTTTTAGTCATTCGTCTATCTCTGTACCGTCGGAGCAAATCATTTCATCAGCAGGACTGTAAGCTATGTTACAAAGTTAAGAAATTGATTCATCCCAGAAACAGTTGAAAAGATAATATATCTAAATAAGAACAAATTCATGGCACCCTGTGTCGACCCTCAGAGAATGGTTAAAGGAATCAGTAAGTCTTAATCATCACCCCTTTGTTGATCACTAAATGTGTTTTTTTACAATTCACAAATACTGTTGTTTAAGTTAACAGTTTTCTATAGATGCTTATTAATTGATTATTCTGGGTATAATTTTGTGTTTCCATTTTGTAGATGTTTTTCCGATCGAGTACCGGTACTCCAGTATCGCTCTGTAAATCTTACTATTACTTGATTAGTAAATCCTCACCCAGATGACATCCCTAGTAAAAATAATATTATTCTTTTATATACCAATCCAATGTTAAGTGATGTTGAAATTCATATTTTGATATCTACTGATAAACATTTTAATGTATTCAACATGACAGAATAAGGAATAGTCACTGCTTTAACCAGAAAAGTAATATCAGAAAAATATAAATTGGGAGATATTTCTCATATCTCATTTCAAAATTCTATCTCATAGATTTATTTTTATCAACAAAAAAGAGATATTTCATGAACAATCTATGCAAATTTGGGCGTTTTGCACGACTTGTAGCTTGAAAAATAGTAGAGTTACCCATACTTTTTATTACAATTTTGAAAAAAGCATGGTAAAATCTACATTTTGGCAAAGTATAAGAAAATTCTATTCAAGGAAATATATGCCAATGAGCCACCTTAACATTAGCTGTTCATCTTAAACTGTTCTAATCACAAACTTTGACATCTAAACTGTAATTTAGATTAGTTTGAAGGGAACCATTTATGATAAGTCAGTGGTATTTGAATTGGTTATCATTTTTATAAGCATTGGCATTTCCCGTTAAATTCATGGAGGATATTAGTCCCTGCACCTTCAGTTATGGTTCATTGGCTTAAAATGTTTTCCACAGTTAACATGGTTGAATAATATTTGCCTATTTGATTTCAACATTTACATTATACTTCATATATCAAAATTACAAAAAGCGAGACATATCTCTGTGTCAGTAGTTTATTTTGAAATTTATTGTGTCTAAAGGCATATTTTTTTTGTATACCGTAGATTACTGAAGGTGAATCGGATGAAGAAGAGCTTCCACCATTGTTCCCTCCCAGAAGAGAAAGACAATCTGATGATGCTAATTTGACAGTACAAGCGGTAATTTTTAGATCACAGCCTAACAATATGCTATTCCCCAGTTACTAAAAGCAATGTGTTATCCCAAATAACATCTAGAATCATGAAAGCATGTAAATTGAAGCATGATCTGTTAATGTCTTTACTGAATTTTCAACACCTGTAAGTTAAATGTGAAAAACATTATTGCATAGATAATTATGGAATTCAATTTAGAAAAGTGCAGAATTATTTACTTTAATGAATGCTGTTTAAGTACAAGAGATCATACATGAAATTTTGTGCTTTCATGTTTGAATATTTTTGAAGTAAAGACGAAATAATGTGTCAATGCGTCCGTTTATTTACATCCTGCTCCAGTTTGAACATGTTATATTCGTATCAAGGAGAGCCATGCAAAATAATTTATTTACATGTTACATCCTCATTATATATATGCACCTCAACATTATGGACAGCATGGATGAAGACTAAATTGGAGCATAACTTTAACAGTATTTAGTTCAGTTAAATTTTCATAATAAATTAGCAATCTTATTAATGTATAATGATTTTTACTTTTTACTAATACTGAGGATTCATTTATTTTCGTAGGTACTTATTTTCTTGGATTGAGACAAACTTGCATTTTCGTGGATATTTGATTTCATGGTTTTGCCAATGTCTGCATAAAACATTATACAAAATTTGTAATTCGTTGAATGTTTGAATTCGTGGTATATCTGTACCCACGAAACCCACGAAAATTGGTACCTTACGAAAAATAATGAATCCACAATATAATGAGATCAACTTTAAAACTGAAATTGGTAATAAGCATTTATGTTTGATAACTTAAGAATTGGTTCAATAGTTTATAGTTATGAACACAGCAATCTTTTTAAATTGACAACACCATTTGAAGTCAGCTATAACCATGCACATGCCCTCATCACCTCTACTTCCCCTTGTTTAAAAGGGTTTAAGGAAAAATATTAACATTAATGGGTAATTTAAAATATAAAACCATGTTCAGTACTTTCTGTTGCATAAGAAACTAATATAAATAAATGTTTCATGGGTCTTTTATACAACTTTATCAATTTTAAGTTTAAAATTAAGTCTTAGCTACAGATTCTTGATTTTATACAGCCACCTTAAAAATAAAATTGCATGTTTCAGATACACTTCAGTTGAAAGCATGAAAGCATGTAAGTAAATAGAAAACTAACAAAATAGTATGCAATTTATAACAGATTATTTTTCCGAATGCCAAAGAAACAGAGTATATTACAGTCATATTGGAAACTTGTAAAGTGCATGATACTGAAAAGTAGTAGTCTCCATAGTTAATGTTTAAACTTTAGTGACAGGTTTGCAGTTTCAAAACAAATACTTTTTAAAATGAATTTCAGGTCAAACATGATTTTATTAACCCAGCCATATTGGAATCATATGTTCTCTCAGGATTTTAAGACAGTGCAAAAAAATGAATTAATGAATTCTGTCTTCTTTTATTCTGCAGTCAACATCTGACACACCAGATTCGCCAAGAAGTCGCCAGAGAAATTGTACACTGTCTCAACCAGGTACCAGTGGAGCAAGTGTAAGTGAAAACTAGAACTGCTGTGTAAAATTGATAACTTCAACTTATTTTTTGGAGGTAATGACACCCTGTTGATTAAAAATATAGTTTTACTTATAGTGTCAGTACCAATAAGTTTTATGCAAAGATTTGATTAAGGAATTTGGTTCATAATGTTTTTGCGAGAATTTTGTCTTCCACACATCATCATGGGCTACTTGAATACTTTGAAGGTATATTATATATATTAAGTCCATGAAACTTATGTTTAATAAAAAAAAGTAGGGAATTTCATTAACCATATGTCTGACGCCATAATCTTGCCGGCGAAATGACGATTTAAGTCGCCAAAGAATTTTGAAAATCGCAAAATCTCGCTGGCCGACTGACTTCATAGCGAAGTCAAATCGCTATCAAAATTGGTTAAAGGGAGACAACTTGTGATTTACAAGTCGCACAGGTGAAAAAAATGGCGACTAACAAGGAAAATCGAGATTTTTGAAACGACCCAGGACTAATACCGTCGACGATCAAATTAAATAAATACAACGGCGACTTTGAACATCCTCGGATATAAGATTCAAAACTATTCAAACGGAAAACTGACCGTCTGTTTAAGTTATCATTTTACGATGATTTTTATCTGAGGATGTTGCGTAATCACTCAGCTGATTTGTTTATTTTTATTAATTACGAGTCGATCAATTGTACTATTCGGTATGTTAAGGGTGGGAATTAACGGTAGATTTATTATATTCATTGAATCAAAATTGAAATATGAAAGGTAGAAAGACAGCTGATGGATAATGTGATTGCAAACGTACGACACTCGACCAGCTTGTGATCAGCAGTGGATTTGTTTTTCACGACCATTTCGTTGATATGGAAGATATCTTTAAAAATTGATAGAAATTAGCTCTTTATCGGTTAATTAATATGCGATTGACAGATATCTTCATTTATAGGATTACAATCTTTAACGAGAATCTCAATTTACAACTAACGTGATGTCCTGGACATTCAATAATGTTTTACAAAATAATGAGAAGTGGTGATATAAATTAAATTCCCAGTCATGTGAAATTCATCAGGTAAACTGGGAGTCATATTTTTCTGGACTTTTAAAAATAAATTGAGGCAGATGCACATGAATTTAATGCATCATAATATTACTAGGCTACTCCCTCATGTCCCAAGCAACAAATTTTATTTAGACTTAATTTCAAGTTGACAGTACATATGGTATCAATAAATAAATAACAACTTTATTGTCTAAACCTTTTTATTAAGAACTTTCTATATATACATTTTGTACAATAACATGAAAAAACCGCAAGTATATTTTTTATTGCATCTATAGCAATTTCCTTAGTGATAAGCACGAAAACACTATGCAACCGAAACGGTAATGGAATCTCACTTCTCCAAGAAAATTGACCACTTCTCCCTTCTCTCTCATGGAAGGAGAAGTCACTTCTCCCTCTCAAAAATCCTAGATTATTATGTGTATCACATGTTTTATTTTTTTGTAGACAACCGTTACATCTGAGAGGTCAAATTCCTCATCCACTCAAATAACCAGTACATTGTCCTCACCTGGTAGAAATAGAGCAACTGTAAGTTACTTGGAATGCTCTTTATAATTATAACTTGAAACTAGTTTCTGGTATGATAATCTGTTAAGGCATAAAGGCAACACAACACCATTTTCATTTGTTGTTCTGCAGATGTTTTGAAGATAACAATTATGGCAAGCACATGCAACTTTCTATAGTAGTTTGCTGCTGGAAATCACACATTTAATATAAAGCAAACTCCAAATCAAAATTTAAAAATGTTAGAAATAAAACTTTCTTTTTCAGAATTATTCAACAAAATTACTTTGGACTAAATTATCATTTGACAAAACCCATTTTAAGGGGAGACAAATTAAATAAAGTGTTAGCATGTTCTATCTAACATATTAAATCAGGGGATGTGGTACGAATGCCAATCAGATAACTATCATAAAGACTTAATAAGAAAGTAGATTTGTAGTCAGCAGCATGCTTTACAATTCCGTGAAATTAAATGTCTACTAAGAATTGATTCAAATTATTGTCAATAATAGTTCATGTTCCTATCAGTTTATTGTACTGCAAAAAAAAAAAAATTGTGTTTGCTCTTTGAAAACAATGAAGAGATATTTAGCTTTTGCATTGTAGGTAGCCCTGGAAGGCTCCAACACACCCATCATCAAGAAGAGGCAGAGTCATATCATCTCCTGTTGCAAGAAGATCTAATGTGAGTTTTTAAAGTACACGTCTTGACTATTCTCAAGTCATACAAGAAATTTGTCTGAGATGTAAAGACAACTAACACAAGAAATATTCTATTTTGAATCAAATATACTTCAACATCATTATGCAAGTAACATTCTTTGATTTATTGACTAAGTCTTTGGTTGAAGTCTTTTAAATTGACTCATCCTGCTTGGAATCCTACTTTTACCCCCACGTGGTGAGCAGGGGACAACAGTTCTACTTATATAGATGTTATTATTGACAGTTCATAACATATATGTACAAAATCTAATGGAAGAGATTGATAATTATAAATAAAAAATTACATTCACCTGTAATTTACCTGTACATAATCAGCGCAAATAAAAGACAAAATCGGCGCAAGTGAAATGCTAATCGGCGCATTATGCAAAACGCCGACTTAGTGTCACAATACTAAGAACAAAGTATAAAAATCAATTGAAATTAGAATAACTCTCATCAGATTGGTAATAAGACCCAAAAAATATAATGAAAGACAAAAGATATTAAGTATTGGTCTTGGAGTTCTCACAGTTGCTGAAGGCTGGTTAAACTCCAATTTCAATTACTAAATGAACTCTTTCATAATGGTATCTCTCAACCTCAATTCTTTTTGAAAACTTTGATTCCATAAGTTTGCATAATTCTACCACAAAGTATATATTGTCAGTTGTCATCAAAAATTGATGAAAATTTCTTTTGTTTCTTCTGTGAACCTTTTAGCAAATGCTTTTCATTTAAAGTTTATTATAAATTAGGTTATTCTTTTGTAGGCCACACCACGCAGAACTGGTTTACCATCTAACTCTGGTAGGCAAAGAAGAAGAACTGCTATAGCTGCTGATGATTTTATTCATGCAGTGGTATGTCGTAGTAAATTCTCACACCTCTTCAGTTTTGTATATGTCATTGCTCAAAACCAACAGTATGAAACCTTGTGCTGTATAAATACTTTTGGCCATATATATATATATATAAAATAAGAAGATGTGGTATGATTGCCAATGTGACACCTCTCCACAAGAGACCAAATCAAATGACACAAAAATTAACAACTTTCGCTCACCGTACAGCAATGAGCAAAGCCCCTACCGTACCGCATAGACAGCTATAAAAGGCTCATGAATGACAAATGTAAAATGTAACATTTCAAACAAGAAAAACTAAAAACAAACATGATATACTGCAATAAACGACAACCACCTAATGACAGACTCTTGAGTTGACATTACAAGGTTTCATACCTTGTGGAATGAAAGTCAAATATAAAAAAATAGTCAATGTCCCATGGAAATAGTGGTCCAAATGATGATTTAATATGGTCAACTACATTTGATGGCAATCAAAGCTTGCAAGAACGTAAGCTTTCTGTCAAATGGTTTTAGAGGAGTTTCAATCACCAAGTGTGATTGTTGTATTCTAGTTAGAAAAAGGTCCAATTACTCCTGTAAAAATGTTATATAAAAATGGTAAAAAAAACACAAGATGACAAAACAGTCTACAGATCAAAGGAAACAATGATTTATCAAAATTAAGAGGCATCAATGTGGTCAACACAGGAAGAATTAACACTAGTCAAGATTAAATATTGCAGGTGTTGATTAATATCTTGATATTACCAACCAATCTTACAGGAAAGTATATTTATGTTTACAGTACAACTAACTATGGTCATATTGGAATTTTAATAAATAATACTTGATGATGATATTGGTTACTTATTCAATGTCTTCTGAACCAATATGAAAACAAAAAACAATATATATCAGTTTATTTACTATTTTGTACATAAAATACAGACGAATCAAATAATCTGGATCATAATGCATGAGGTTTTGTGTTGGTAAAAGTTCTTTCATGGTTAAATTGTCATCCATGGAGATTCCTGGACAAAATTCTTAAAAAACAGTATAAGGAAGATTTTAAATGATTTGTGATTCAGTCTGTTTTTTGGATTACCAATAGTTCATCATTTTAAATCTAATTCATTAACTTTATTGCAGGTAGCTCCTGAAGCTTCCAATTCACCATCAACAAGAAGAAACAGCGCCCTATCATCTCCCAGGGTGGTTGCAAGTAGATCAAATGTGAGTTAAAAACTTCATGTCAAATTTGGCCAGCTAAAATACTACTTTTGTTTAAAGATACTTTACCAAGTATCATTAAATATACAATAGAAACATCCACAAATGAAAATTTTAAAATTAAAACTGTAAAATATTATAGTCATATGAAATCATTTACGTGAAATTTTAATGTTATAGAAATCATTGAATCATTGAAGTCCTGTATGCACATTTTTCATATTTATTACAAACTATAACATATTATCAACAAATAATACTTCATTCAGTGACTGTTGATCGCAAGCTTATAAACTTTCTAGTTTGTTTGCAAAGTTAACATGCTCATGATATTTATAAACAACCAATGTAGAGCACGTGGGGCATGTGACGTATAAGTGAATTTAATTTTTTCTTTATATATTTTCCATCCATTTTTCATTTGTTCATAAAAGTTTTCATTAACAGTTGTTAAATGACGTGTTGTATTAAATTTATATTTCTTTAAGAAAAAGATATGACTATTTTCCTGCATTCTTGTTTACATTCTTTCACCGTTTTCCCTTCTCACTTGCCCTGTTTCATGATTATTTTATAGAGAAACTTTAAAATATAAACAGAACTTCTATATTTTTTGCTTTGCTCTTTTTCAGGTAAGTGAAACTACAACTCAAGCCTATCATACTGCTGGTACTCCAACAGTCCTATTCCGATCAACTGCAGTTCCAACATCCACAGAACAAACATCAACTGGACAATATGAACAACTGTCTACACCAGTCAACCCTCTGTCCTTAATGGATGTTACAAGGTATTGATATTGAAATGAAGAGATAATGAATTAATGTATGTGAGACATTGATCCTACAAACATGAATTCAGTTATTACACATTTGAAAAGTAGTATGTCCCATATCAGGGTCTTACAATTCAGTGGTTGCTGTTTGTTGCTGTACATCATATTTGTAACTTGTTCATTAATGTTTTTAGATAAATCAGGCCATTAGTTTGATTTTTTTTTACATTTTTTGTTTCAAGGCCTTTTACAGTTGACTATGTAGTATGGGTTTTGTTGTTTGCATTGTTGAAGACCATATGATGACCTATAATTGTTAACTTCTATGTTAATTAGTCTCTGGTGGAGAGTTGTCTCATTGGCAATTATACATTTTTGTATCACATCTTATTTTATATCAAGAAAAAAATGAGATCAAGTATTACACGGGAATTTATATATTAGTTAGAATATGTTTGCATCTTGCACATAAATAGTTAATGCATTTATTTTGTGTGTTTCAGGGATTTGGCTGTAGATGTAAACAATATCAATGCAATTTTTGAAGACATCCCAGAGGTTGGACTATTTGGAGACATTGGGTAAAATTGATATTTGACAAAACCAAATAATTATAATAGCATTAAGATGAAGGTCAATCTTTGTTTTTGTCCTTGAAACTTCCCTCTGTTCACTTTCTTTTGTGTTCATGCTCTGACTTTTGATCAAGATATCCTGTTTTTAGGAAGATTACATATCATATTTGGAAGGATTTTGATGGACCTGGTACTTGCCTCATCAATTTCTGATATAATAATACCAAAAGAACAAATTTGCCTGATTTTCAGGAAAACATGTAGATCATACTAAAACAGATAAAGTTACATTGTGTTGGTTATTCTATCGTTATCATTTAACCTGAAAAAGGCAAAAACATTTGTTTACAGTTAATTTGCAATTGCATTTTGAATGCTCTTTTCCAAATTAAATTCTCAAAACTTAAGTGTGAATGTTTAAAATTCCAGGTGAAAAATATTTTAAAGGTTTTTGTTTTGCCTGCGACGAAATTGGCAGTATTAGAGACCTATGGATAACTGTCTTGGGGCAGTGCTATAAACTATTTGTATAAAGCCTTATCTTTCTGAAGGACAATGACCTGGATGCTTTATACCTTGTATGCAGATACCTTATGTTACGAAGTTATGTTACACCTTTTGGTAACAGCACATTTTGGATTGTAGGTTAAGGCAAAGCTTGTGAAAATGATACTAGTACTACACAAAATTGTACAAACTAATCTTCAAATACTATAGTTTTATGTTTGTACATGTATTGTTGCTTAAGAGGAAAGTGCTTTCATTGGAAAGAAATTTTTGAAAGATATGAAAGTGATATTCAAAAGACAGTTTGCTGTAAAATGACATCTGAAAGTGATTTTTTTTAATTATTTTTAGGCAAAATGAGTGTACAGAAAATTTCAGAAAAAAAATTAAAGAACATAAGGAATTGTTCATCCACAATGACTCCGATGACCCATTACTGATGGAGGTGAGAAGGGAAAATCCTGTGCAGGATTCCTTGGCCTTCATCAGTATCAGCCAAGATGATCTGCACAGCCCACTAAGGATATCTTTCACTGATGAGGACGGTGTTGATCTTGGGGGATTGAGACGGGAATTTTGGAGTCTCTTTCTCCACAATATAACTAGTTCTGTATTTGTTACAGGTATGCCAAAATTAATATTGATTGAATAAACATTAGTTTTTAAATGATAAATTCACAAAGAGGTTAATTACTTTTACAGTTAAGATATTTTGACATCGTTCATTTCAACATTTTAAGTTTTCTGTGCTAAACTTTGGTTGCATATATGCAATCTAAATTATTTAAACCTAGATTGGGATTGAAATGAAAATTTGAATCACAAATATTCTTAAATAGGGACCAAAGAGGGCCTGTGTGCAAATTTTTACAGAATTTTAAAGAAAAATACACAAATATATCAAATTATAAAATTTTGTTGTATGAAAATTTTTAGATTATCTTTTATTTTGACCTGCATTTTAATCTGGTTATATTTGGTCTGATGTGCGCTTGGATTGACAGTTTTGAAACATTTGGCATATAGCAAAATTACTTTTATTCAGGTCTATTATATTATCAATATTATAAGATAATGTCCTTTTTAACGATTTTAATGATCAAAGACATTGGATGAATCAATGCAAAATTCCTGTACAGCATTGTTTGTATTACTGAAACAGCTTATGTTAACTTTAATGATTTAGAATCCCATTGAACTTCTCATTATAATTACATACACCACAATTACAACTGCTTAATATTGCCCTTAAGAGATTCAGTGATTGTATTAAGAGCAGTATAATGTTTCAACTGTATTGTTAGTATGATTTTGGTACTTTGTACAATTTCAGGAAAACCAGGACGCCAAACCTTGCGTGACAACTTTATTGCAAGGACCCAGAATATTTTTTTCCATCTGGGACAGCTGGTCGCCTTATCCATCATTCAAGATGGGCCAGGTCTTCCCATCTTTAGTGATATAGTTACAGACTATATCTTGCTTGGGAAACCCTGTATTTTAATGGTCAGTTGACCCCTTAAGGAGTTATTGCCCTTTAAAGTAATTTTCTACCAGTTTTTTGTAAATTTTTGTAATCTTTTACAAAAATCTTCTCCTCTGAAACTACTGGACCAAATTCAACCAAACTTAGCCACAATCATTATTAGGGTACTGAGTTTAAAAAATGTGTGCGGTGACCCAGCCAACCAACCAAGATGGCTGCCATGGCTAAAAATAGAACATAGGGGTAAAATGTAGATTTTGGCTTGTAACTCTGAAACCAAAGCATTTAAAGCAAATCTTACAGGGATTAACTTGTTTATCAAGTAAATATCTATCTGCCCTCAAATTTTCAGATGAATTGGACAACTGGTTGTTGGGTTGCTGCCCCTGAATTGGTAATTTTTAAGGAAATTTTGCCGTTTTTGGTTATTATCTTGAAAATTATTACAGATAGAGATAAACTGTAAACAGCAATAATGTTCAGCAAAGTAAGATCTTCAAATAAGTCAACATGACCGAAATGGTCAGTTGACCCTTAAGGAGTTATTGCCCTTTATAGTCAATTTTAACAATTTTCATTAATTTGGTAAATTTTGGTAAGTTTTTACAAAATGTTTTCCTTTTGTAATCTTCTTTTCTGAAACTGCAGTAGAAAATCAATATAGAAAACAATCTACTAATGAACTGGCAATAAAAATAATTGATAATTCTATAACATGAAAAAAAACACATTAATACCTGATGATGGTGTTTCTTTCTTTACATTGAAAATGATGTCACAACTATAATCCCGAACAATAGGTCGAATGTCAGATATGTTTCAGTACTTTGGCTTCATTTTCTACAGATTCCGAAGTGCAAATGATGCTTGAATTCCTACACTAATTTATACAGACTTCATCCCCTTTCACAGGTAATGCCTGCCTCATATTATATTTAAAACTTTAATAGAATATCAGAAATTTTGAGAGAAAATTAATCAACCATGCAAGATCTAAAACTTAATTAATATTGTTCAAATTATCAATTAACTATTAAAAAAAAAAATTCTCATTAAAAAAATATAGTTCTTCATTTTATATTTTATCAGAAGTTTAGGAAAAAAATTGAATTTAATTGTGTCCCTTGTTCTCATTTCCTGGGATAAATCCAATACAAATTAAAGTATTGGTATTGAATTAATATTTAAGAAATATTTCAAACCTTACCATTTTCCTCACAAGAATGAAGACCATATTTTCAGTGTCATGAGTATCAGTCATCATATTTGTTGTACTTTGTTGTTTAAAAGTTGAATACAAAAAGATCAACAAAGCAATTCAAAACCACTTGAATTTTGCAACAACAAATGAGAGTTTTAACGACCTCAGCTGGCTATACAACCCTTGCACAATCAACTGAATTTTGCAGAAATCATTAATAGGAAAGATTGCCTTTAAATGATAATTTTTATTACCTTTTGTTTTTGTTTTTTTTGGGGGGTTGCGCAACAACAAAACTTCACAACAAACTTTCTCATCACTTCGCATTTCTCGTTAGATAAATTTTACAAAAATTCTCCCCTGAAACTACTGTCAATTAAACCAAACTTGGTTTAAATCACCACTAGGATATCCAGGGACCACTGTGTATGATGACCCTGCCTGCCAACATGGCACACATGGCTGAAATAAAACATAGGTTTCAAACGCACTTTTTAGTCTTATATCTCTGAAACTAAACGACAGTAAAGCAGTTGCATTTATCATGCATCAATTGTAAATAAAAATATCAGGTGAGCGACACAGGGTCCTTGGAGCCTCTAGTTTTTGTTCCATCATATTTGTAAATTAAACTTGACCCTTCATTGGACAGGTTACTTAGCCAGTCCCATTAAAAAAAATACAAAGTTTTTTGTCAACTTAAATAGATTGTCTGATTGTTGATGAAAGTGGTCGGGTTTGGGGGGGGGGATAAAATAATACATAATTCCAATAAAAACAGATAACACTACTGCAAAAAAAAGATTAAGATGAACTTTCAACTAAAAATTAGAGATTGCACAACATGAACACAACAAAAAGCTGGTAAGATTGAAATCTCCTTTTCGAAGACTGCATACATTAATTTGCTCTTTCATGTACAAGTACTTATTTTGTATCTCCTAACTGCAACTATAAATTCTATTAACATTTCTTTCAGATGCAAGATTGCACTTCAGAACCGGACCTACAGAATATGTACTCTGGTATATTTGATGAAGCTGTCGATGTCGGATTTATAATTCCAGCTTCATCATTTAAAAAAAAACATGTAAACATCCTTCAGGCTGCGTTATTGGAGACCCAACTTAACAAGTGTAAGAAAGAACTTGATCAGTTTATCAAAGGTATTTAACATTGGTTAATGACATATCTAAAGTATGCAGCTTATAATTTGGTATGACACTTGTTCTAAGCTTATTGGTTCATATTCCTATATTGCAGGCATTCTTAACTGAACTAGGTTCTCCATGAACTAGTACACATTTTTTGCTTAAGGAGCCAGCTGAAGCCTGCCTCCGAGTGTTGGATTTTCTCGCTGTATTGACGACCCGTTGGTGACCTTTGGCTGTAATGTGCTCTTTGGTCGGATTGTTGTCTCTCTGACAGATTTCCATTCTCAATTTTATTCTTAATATCTGGATAATGCTTTTATTATAGAAATATGTCTTGATTTGATTTAGGGCTTAGTATAATATCAGTGATAATGCTTTTAGTTCCTGAACATTTTTAGAAAATCTTTTGTTGAACAACTGGTAGAGAAGTTTTCCAAAAAATAAGTTTCAAAATGACCATAATATTTTGTATATTGAGATCTGATTGTCTTTCTTGATTTGAAAGAAATGATTTTAGGCGCAACCCAGTTGAGCAATTAAGGTTAAATTGAGACAGTGCTCAACTATTTTTAAAGTAGCATAATTTGGGTCTTTGTCAAATTTTCATGTTCACGATGGTATTAATTTTTCTTTTCAGGCCCTCCTATGATAGGAGAGGGGTACGATACTTTCTGGTTTGTGCACATCAGCTGTTATTTCTTTTGTCCATCAATCTGTCTTTTATATGTGAACATTTTTTACCAATTCAGTTAACCATAAAGTTTAGTCACTTTAGCTTGAAAGAAATGTTCTTCACAAATTCCCAGAAAAAAATACAGTTTTTACCCTATTTTTACTGTTAACAATGAACATTGAAATGGGATAGTCTGAAACCATTACATACACAATTGTCTGGTTAAAGGTTATTGTTGAGGTAATATATCTATAAGTTGTTGTCACGTCAACTTGAAAGTGGGAGCAGGGAATGATGTTCTATAGTCACATATTCTTGTTTGACTTCCTATTTATAAAAATACATTAAGAGAGATGCCAATTCGTTACAAAACAAAATCGAATAACCTTCTGTTTTATGTCAGACTGATAAACATGCATATAATATGTATTTTAGAGAATATTTGATACTTATGAAGTTTTCTGGAAGTTTTCATGATCTAAATATTTTTTAAACAGGATTAGACACTCACCAAGTTTTGAGCCTGTTAAAACAGGATGTCAACATTGCCTGTGCTAGGACACTGTTCAGTGGAAGAGTCAAACCTTTAACAGTCCAAACATTAAGAAACCTGTTGAAGTTCAAGTACGATACAGGGAATGCTGCCTTAGACCAAAGGGCAACCGGTCAAGGATTTTTAACATTTCTTCAGGCCACTAAAGGTAAGTATTTAGAGCTAAACCAATTTATTGACATACAGCATGATTAGACGATATTGATTTGATATTTGGTATATATAGTTTCATCATGACCAGTTACAGATCAAGTTCAAATTTATTTGGTTCAGATGTTTGTTTTTCAGTGTTATGAGTTTGAAATTTCTATTAACACTAAGCACATAATGATTTATAGCACAGATTTCTTTGAAAAGTGATGTACTCAATGTTCAAAATGATTCCAATTTTATTTTAAAAATTGGAAAGAATCGAGAAGGCAGATTTGAATATAATTAAGATTTTAATGGACAAATAATTTATTTAAGAAAAAAATTCATTGTTTTAAAACACGTTCTTATGAACTACCAAAAACAAGAGTGTGATATGGGAAACATTACTTCCCCCCACAATATCTATTCAGATGTAATGATCAGGAGTTTTTGGTTCTTCAGCAATTTCAAATTTGCTGTTAATTATGTATGTTATAACATGGTCAGTAGATCAAAGATTTTTTTTTTTAAACAGGAACATCAACTGTTATAAATGGAATTGATATTGGTCCAAAGGAAGTCTTGATGTGGTTGACAGGGTCAACAGCAATTCCAACAATAGGCTTTCACAAGCCAATAGATGTATGTTTCGGAAGCAGGACATTTGTAAACACCTGCGCCTTGGCATTGACTTTGGAGGTTAGACCTGAACTTGTCCCAGCTGAAGCTGTCAAGTTTTACAGCGAGATCATAATCAACAGCCAGACATTTATCCAAGAATGATATATATTATAATTTTGGCCATCAGTCTCTGTCCTTGAAAACTTATAAATTGTATTGTGTGAAAGCTAATTTTAATTATTTAAGGAATGACTGTAGCAGGTTATTTTAAAGTGTGCACCGCATTTTTTATGTTATTTCGAATAGACCATTTACAAAGACCTGAAATGAAAGTTTTATAGTTCTCCATGAAAAGGGAACAAATTTGACCCTGGAAATTATAAGGGTGATTCCATTAGTTCTTACTTTGGCAAGCTGTTTAATAAATTTTATCTTTAACAGACAAATTAGTTTCATAAAAGTCAAATTTAATCAACAAATATCAGATAAGTTTAAAAAATTGTTGCACTGCTTATCACATATTTTCACTAAAATCAGTAGTTGATCATTATAAACAACAAAATTAATATTTGCAGCTTTTATTGATCTTAAAAGTCTTTGATACAGTTTGGCGAATAGGATTGTTTAATAAACTTTTGATACATGATATTCGCAATATGAATTTTAGAATTGTTTATTCAATGTTTACTGACTCAGTATGCAGAATCAAATTCTCAAATGGACTCAGTTCAGCATTTTTATCTGAGCTAGGAGTAAAGCAAGGAGATGTACTTAGCCCTGTACTTTTTAATTATTATATTAATGACCTCACTAATGCTTTAATCAATTGTAATTCTGATTCAGTTGAAATTGGGGATTTTTCTTAAAATATTCTTCTATATGCAGATGATATTGCTTTATTGTCTCAAATTAAAAAAAAGGACTACAAAACAGTCTTTATTTCTGTGTCATTTGGTCTCTTATGGAGAGTTATCTCATGGGCAATCATACCACATCTTCTTTTTAGCTCACCTGGTCGGAAGGGCCAAGTGAGCTTTTCTCATCACTTGGCATCTGTCGTCTGTCGTCCGTCGTCCATCGTCTGTTAACTTTTACAAAAATCTTCTCCTCTGAACTACTAGGCCAAATGAAACCAAACTTGTCCACAATCATCATTGGGGTATCTAGTTAAAAAATTTGTCCGGTGACCTGGCGAACCAACCAAGATGGCCGCCATGGCTAAAAATAGAACATAGGGGTAAAATGTAGATTTTGGCTTATATCTCTGAAACCAAGGCATTTAGAGCAATCTGACATGGTATAAAATTAATTATCAGGTCAAAATTTATCTGCTCAGAAAATTTCAGACGAATCTGAAAACCCGTTGTTGGGTTGCTGCCCTGAATTGGTAATTTTAAGGAAAATTTGCGATTTTGGTTATTATTTTGAATATTATTATAGATAAAGATAAACTGTAAACAGTAATAATGTTCAGCAAAGTAAGATCTACAAATAGGTTAATATGAACAACCTGGTCATTTGACCCCTTAAGGAGTTATTATCCTTTATAGTAAATTTTTAACAAATCTTTCAAAAAACTTCTCCTCTGAAACTACTGAGACCAATTTAACCAAACTTGGTCACAATCATTATTAGGGTATCTAGTTTAAAAAATTTATCTGATGACCTTGCCTGCCAACCAACTAAAAAATAGAACATAGGGAAAAATGCAGTTTTGACTTATATCTCTGAAACTAAAGCAAAAGTATAACAGTTGCATTATTTCATGCATCAATTGTAAATAAAAATATCAGGTGAGCGACACAGGCTTCTGGAGCCTCTAGTTTATATTTATGCTTTACATGATAATTGTGATTGTTGGAAGCTACAAGTTAAAACGGATAAGTCCAAAGTTATTGTTTTAATTCAATTGGTAAACCTTTTTGACAAATTTCTTATAAAGATTCTTGTGTTGAAACTGTTACGGTACTCATTATTCTTGTTTCATTGTAATAAAATGTAATGGTTATTTCAATATAGCCATTGATACTGTTATGGAAAAGGCAAGAAAAGCCTACTTCAAAATAAAGAAAACTGTTGGTCTGAATAATCCATGTAGACTACTTGAAAAATTGTTTGATTTATTTATATCACCCATACTTAGGTACTGTTGTGAAATTTGGGTTGTTTACTCGTCCTAAAGGGACTCTGAACCCTTTAAAAAATTACACATTATATTTATCAAAGAAGCATTTCAAGGCTTCATGTGATGCTTGTTGTGCTGAGCTTGGTCCAATTCCACTCAAATGTAAGATTGTATTTTCAAGCATAAATTTTTAGGAACATATACCTTTTTCCAAAAATACACATGTAAATTAAATTTTCTGTGCTACTGGGTTTTCAAATCCCTGGATTAACAAAACCAAAAATATTTTACAAAATTTAAGATATTCATATCTTGTAGATAAAAGTTGTTTAACAAAAAGCACTTAGGACAAGTAAATCAAGGAATTTATGATCAGTGCTTGCAAAATCAATTTGCAAATATACCAGAATCTTCTAAACTTAATTTCTTTCTTAAAATCTACACAATGTTTCAAACATTATCATATGTTGATATATTAAACAAATTTGAATGATACTGTCCTGTATGTAATAATGGGGAAATTGAAGATGAAAAGCATTTCTAATTACAATATGATAGATTTACCTCAAAAGAGAACTATTACAAAATAAAATAAGTATTTTATTTAAAATATAGCCTAAAAAACATTAACAATGTTAAAAAATGATATGTCTATTGGTAGACAATAGCTCAGCATTCTTGAGTAAATATAAGGAATAGTGAAATATCAATATGTAACTTTTCATTCTGTCATGATGTATTTACATGTAACTTTTCATTCTGTCATGTCAATTATTATAATTATCTATAGCAATAGGTCTTAACCATTTATTGTTAATGAGTTTGGGTCAATAAAATATATGTATTTGTGAAGATTGCCTCAAATGATTTGTTAAGCGAGGGCATACAATACAGTTTCGATCCCATGATTTTGACAAAAATTTCTTTTCCTTCAATCTTTTTTTCACCTTAGCAATCCAGATATGTAATAACAAATATATACCTTCATGTGATACTTTAATAGGATAATTGGGGTTGAAATTTTTGACATTTACTTAAAATTTTGGTTTTGTTTTACATTTCTATCCTTTGGATTGACATACATGTACCTTAATTTTTTGTTTTAAAAGATAAACACAAGTGGATTTTTGTAAAAACATTTGGAAAAATTTTCTTTACATAAGTATGCTCTAGATTTGTGTAACAATTGTTTGGAAAGAAATAGTTTTTATCAAAGTTTCAGGATCATTGAAAAATACATTTTTAGCTGTATATTTACCTAATTTTATAAAAAAAATATTGTTGACTTTTTCATAAAAATTGGTACAAAAAATCTTCATACATAATGAAACCAAATGTCATTTTAAAACCGAGGGGTCCATGAACTGGTTTTCAAGTTAAATCAGTATGAATGATAAAAATCAGTCAAAAAACGCATCTTTTTCCTATATGTCACAGTTTGAAAAAACAAATTGAACTACACCTTTTTAATCAGTTACTGAAGGTATAGGTTCCCTCTGATCTGAATTTAATGATTCAATGAATAATAAAACATCCTTGTATAACTGAATACCATGAGTTAAGTTTTTATAGTCTTCGGTTAAATTTATCGTGGCTCTCAGCTGTTGCATATCATCATCATCTAAAGGGCTATGAATCAGTGGTAATTCAATTTCATCAAAACTGTTGTCTTCATGATCAGAGTTATTATCGTCTATTCCATAGTCATCTGTGATATGTTCTAGAGAGTCGTTACTACCTGCCTGTAACAACAGGTCAGCAATTGAAACATTGTTTGTATTTATTGTTTGTAAAACTCCCTTGATAAATAACTGATAAGGAGTTTTGCTTCCCTCTGTACTTAAGCCGTGATGATTATGCTGGTATACAAACATTTTAAGTGACTTGTTTATTCTTGGTAAAAAAACATATTGGAATGCCCACAATTGGCGTGCACGTGTAATGTCTAACATGTAGATATCTTCCATGTATGAAAATAAATCATAGTATTCATTAGATACAGACTCCCAAAGATCAACCCATAATCTTTCAATTCTTTGGTTATGGGCGCTTTTGCCTTTTATTGCACTACCTCTATTTGTACCACGATAACCTTCCATGAAGGTGCATATATCTACATTTTCACCACCATGATCCACTCTGATACGGGAAGGAACTCCATGTTGTGTAGTGGCCTCAATAAAAAGATCATACACTGTGGTTGACTGGTTATTATTGCTGGCATATAAAAAAGTAACAAGGCGACTGTAGCCATCAATACCACCATGGATAACAATATTCCACCTAAATTTTTAAAAAAACCAAGGAGATGCCATGAAAAGTCATGCAAAAATTCCAAATCTAAGTTATTAAAACATATATTTATATTTATAAAAATTAAAACTATAAACATGTGATAATGCAGCCATAGTCTAACACTTAATGATATACTAGGGTGAGTTGGCAGACCTTTATTCATCGGGATTATACCATTTATCTAAAGAGGCAATTTTGCAGTGGGAAAGTTGTCATGGATTAATATATATTAGTTTAAAAATGTGTTGGCTTGCCAACCAAGATGGCTGACATGGCTAAAAATAGAACGTGAGAGTAAAATGTAAGGTTTGTCTATTATTTCGACCATCTTCGAGAAAATCTGACGTGGCAAAAATGTTCAGAATGATGAGCTCTACCTATTGTCCATAATACATCAAACTATCAGACGATTTCTTAGGAGTTATTTCCCTTAAATGAAAAGTTTTACCATTTTTGTTCATTTTTTGCTATCATCTTGAAAACTATATAAATAGATACATGTATAGAGAAACTTTAAATTGCAAAATTCAGCATGACATGTTCTACAAAAAAACTTGCATGGTCCAAATCGTAAGTCGACTTCTCATTAGAGTTATAACCCTTTGATGAAACTTCTCATTAGAGTTATAACCCTTTGATGAAAATTACCGATTTTTGTGTTATTGCAGTAGGGACGACATCAAAAGTTCAATGAAGGACAAAAAACTTAATTCACATAGTTTTTCACTGACCCCCTTCCTCTTAACTTAATTTGGGAAAATTGATTGACCAATATGGATATATGTAAAATCGATGTTGGATAAACAAAACTTGCAGCAATTTTACCCCTCCCCACCCCAAACTATTTGAATTCAGTTTTTATCCTACATTGATGTTTTGATGTCGTCCCTTATACCTTAAAAATTTTAATAGACAGATAGAAACTTAAATAAGCAAAAATGATCAGAGAGACAAAATCTATAATTAAGACGATATGGGGGAAATTGTCCTTATTGGAATTATTGCCCTTTGATGACGATTTTACATTTTATTTTTGCGTTTTGCCTGATATGTTAAAAAATATAATTCACTTAAATATGAGGGCATGTTCTACTACATGTAACATGTCAAAGTTTGCAGATATAATTAGCAGACTGTCATTCTTCGTAGGAGTGATTACCCTTAAATGAACTTTTTCTTTACTTTTGGGATTTAAGCAAAAATTAAAGAAGAAAAAGGGACACTAAATAAACTAAATGATCAGCAATACAAGATCAACAAAACACGATATTTTGTCATGAATTCTGTTCTTGTCTAGAATGTCAGAGAGTGTCATTTGTTGAATATGCTTATAGACTAAGATGAGTGACACAGGCTTAGCCTCTAGTTTAATATACCTTATAAGTTTGTGGTTCCCATCTATATGCCACAATGAATTTGGTCCAGCAACTTTGTATGTCCTCCTATGAACATTTTGTCTTTCAATTGATCTCAAAGCACAGCCAACAGGATCAACTCTGTGGCAAGCATCTCTGACACGTTGGCGTGAAATATCAGTATTGTCCATGGCAAGACGAATCCGTATTGAGTTTGGACCTATTCTTTTATTGGTTCCAATTATGTTCTTGACTTTATCATCTAATTCCTCGTTTGAGATAATAGTTTCCTTTCCTTCCCTTAACTTTATGTTAAACTCTCTGAAAATAATTTTAAAGATCAAATGAATGTACAATTTAAACTTAATTATGTAAAAATTTATGTCACTTTGGTTTAAATTGACCTCACAGTTTCTGCCTCTCCAATGAATAATTTCCTCCTTCACCCTGAATGTCATGACTAAACAGCAGTATTCCTACTACGAAAGACAGAGTCCAAGTGGTTCCTTGCGACTTCATTATTTCATGAGTTACATATTTCATATCCTCTTTTGGTCAACTGAAGCGAACACAAATTCAATCGGGTTTCTTATTTGTGTGGCCATAATAATTCTTTTATATATGAAGTGAATTTTTTTTAAATATTTTTTAAAGATGTTTAACACAAAGGTTAGGATTTATAATAAATGCACATTATCACAAGACAACTACTTTGTTTAACAAAATTCATGATGGGTTATATATGCAAACCTGAGTCTCCTGCGAATAGTGGATTCTGATACTTGAAGAGTTTCTGCCATTAATGGAGCTGTAAATTTGTACTTTGCTAGGAATACCAATTGATCCTTGATATATCCAATTTTGGTGCTCCAGCAGTTCCAAGATGTGTCCTCTTTGTTTTGAATGCTGTTATATCTTTAAAAGAAAATATATATACAGAGTGAAATAATGAAAGGAAAAAACCCCAAATACAGCCTTTATTACAGGTACTAAGCATAGTATTGTTATATTTTGAATACAGATTACACAGCTGTTTGACGATGTCGAAGGCTGCCATTGAGCATGATATTTACGTCCATATTTAGATTTGTTTTTATCAACAACTATATTTTGCTCACAAAATGTCATAAATGTAATGTATATCATAATATTCAATGTCTATATAAATAGGAAGTACTCTCAGATCTGTACTCAGTGGTTTTTTTTTGTTGGGATGTACAGTCATACAAGATGGAGAACAATCAGAAAAAATCGGGGTAACATCTGTAGTGCCTTTGGGCGCCGTCCTTGGCCCAATTTTATTCCTCGTATATATTAATGATTTCCTGGAATACTTACAACATAGCACCTTAA
The DNA here is from genome assembly GCA_017311375.1 of Mytilus coruscus. Lineage (NCBI taxonomy): Eukaryota > Metazoa > Mollusca > Bivalvia > Mytilida > Mytilidae > Mytilus > Mytilus coruscus. The sequence continues at coordinate 59,490,067 of CM029605.1, read as the reverse complement.
TATAAAAAAGAAGATGTGGTATGATTGCCAATGAGACAACTCTCCAAAAGAGACCAAATGACACAGAAATTAACATATATAAGGTTATTTGCTTATGACAGCATCATCTATAGAAACAGCAAAAAAAAAGATGATGCATCAAAATAACAACAGGACTTAGATTCAGCGGCACAATGGGAAAAAGATTGGTTAATTTCATTCCATCCAGACAAATGCTCCATACTAAGAATCACACCAAAAAAGAAAAAAGAAACCAGTCGACCATGACAACATCCTTCATGGTCACATACTTCAAACTGAAGCAGCTGTTAAATATTTAGGCATAACCATCCAATCAGATCTCAAATGGAATAAACATTAAGATAATATAACAGCAAATGAAAATCGACAACTAAATTTTCTAAAACGTTACCTAAAAGTATTATCCAAACAAATAAAAGAAAGGGCATACAGACCTAGGCTTGAGTACAGCTCTTGTGTCTGGGCATTTTAGAAAGTTCGCAGGTATGGATTGGGGTCTCGCTTACATGTTTAACACCGCCACATTCTTATGTATGTGCCTGTCCGTACTCAGGAGCCTGTAATTCAGTGGTTGTCGTTTGTTCCGGTGTTACATATTTTGTTTTTCGTTTATTTTTTTGTACATTAATTACGCCGTTATTTTTCCCTTTTGAATTGTTTTACATTTGTCATTTCAAGGCCTTTATTCAGCTGTTTATGGCTGACTATATATAGCTAGTCGGTTTGAGCTTTGCTCATTGTTAAAGGCCGTACGGTGACCTATAGTAGTTAATTTCTGTGTCATTTGGTCTCTTGTGAAGAGTCGTCTCATTTTGGCAATCATACCACATCTTCTTTTTTATATAAAAAATATTGTTCTCTTGCTTTAGCATTCGACTTTTTTTTTCGTCTTGTCAAAGTAGATATGAACAGGTTTTGTCTATTATTATGCACTGTACCTGTGCATTCATTTAAGGATTTGAAGGATTTTCGTGGATTGAATATTCATTTCCTTCTTGCAACGCATGCTATTTTTTTCCCCACGAGTTGTTTCCTGCATTTTGTGTTGCAGACTAGTCATTCCTTTTCATTTTCAATCTGTCATGTTCAATTTTATTCACAATTAAGCACTCCTCTGTCACCACCAGAAAAAAATAAAATTGTCGTCCCCTATCACTAAAACATTCCGTCATAAATATGATTAATGGCTATGGATGGTTTAAGTATTTCAGTTATTCTTTTCTAAAGCGGTAAAAATTATTCCTTAATACGGGGCTCAGCATAGAACTAATACTTATCACAGTCTATATATATATGTGTAAAATTGTGTTGTTTGTCCTTGTGTATTTTGTAAATTGCAAATGTGTAGTAGTCAAAATATCATTGCAACCCATTCAACGGATTAGCCAATGACTTGGCGGGAATATTTGTATGCCTAAATTATGCATAACCATATAAGGTAGTTTACCGAACATGTGGATTGTGGCAAACCAAGCCAAGATTTTTTAAAGAATTTTCACAGACTTTATTACAATAATGTTCGTTATAAAATTTAAAACATAGATATCTCTTTTTTAAATGTTGTGCTAGCGTTTACTGTATAAAAACAACAACAACTTTACAATACAGAAAAAACCTGCATCACAAAGGTAGGAGGTCACGGTACTTCAATGGTCCATGAACTAATATCTTTATCTAATAATTCGGAAAAAATTGCTAGCACTACATGCTTTAGATGAATCCCCTATCTAAGAACAGTATTGTTCATTTTAAAAGTACAAAAGTAAAATCTGCGGATTCTCTATAAAATTTCATATGTTAAGAGTGAAACTACAAAAGGGTGCATAATCCCTAAGTCGAGAGACCTTCTACTGACTGTACTTACCACTACTAGCACTTAAATGATTATTTGAAGTTCTATCGATTTCGTCGTTCATCTCATTAACAATGGATATGAGGTCATTTTTCTCATCATCAGATATCAATATGCCACCAGCTCTGTTTATATCTCTAGATAATGTAAGCATCCTACAACGCAGTAATCAACAATATAATGGTATAGTCGAGAAAAAAAACATGTCATCCTGAACCAAATACATGATATCCCAAAAACGTATAGGCAAATTTAAAAAGTATACTAGTGATACTATACGCCTATATAAAGTTGCACCAAAAATCAGTTAATTTTCTTCTGATTCTGCTCCTCCTTATGATCCTGTACGTACCACATTTTCTTTCATATTGAAGAATCAGCTTCATTGTAAAGCAGTAATATTATAACTTTCAATTTTCCTTGTTTGGTCTCTGATTGAAGTTACATTGTAATAGTTTTGATTAAAAGTACAACTTCACTGTCAAAAATTTTCATCTTTATACAGCAAATGACTATATCATTTTGTATAAAGCTGTAATATGATATTACCATAACAACACACATTTTAAGTATGAAGTAGTTTTATATTTGTTACCTTAATTTCAAATTGTCAATGATCTGTGGTGTCAGCGAATCTGAAGATCCTAAACGTGCACAGTAATCTATAGTTGATTGTACCTGTCGCAAAAAACGTTCCTTGTCCGATTCGGCCATCTTAAATATTTCTGTTATAACTTTGTTTAGAAAAAACCGCAGAATCATGCAGAAATTTCCATTGTTAAGTGGTTTTTGATTGGTCAGTACAACTCCCAAAAGTATCTAGATACTTAAAAGAAAATTGAAAAGTATTTGTATTCAGTTTAACTATTTCCATCTAGATAGTTAGTCATAGTAACTAGATGCTTGTTTAAACTATCTAGATACTTGTGCGAAGCATCTAGATACTTGTGCGAAGCATCTAGATACTTGTGCGAAGCATCTAGATACTTGTACGAAGCATCTAGATACTTGTAGGAAGCATCTAGATACTTGTGAGAAGCATCTAGATACTTGTAGGAAGCATCTAGATACTTGTGCGAAGCATCTAGATACTTGTGCAAACCATCTAGATACTAATTAAAAGTAACTAGATGCTTTCAAGAAGTATCTAGAACTCTCTGATGATTTTAAACAATGCTTCAGTGGTGCGAGTTTGTAGCATATTTTTTTTTTTTGAGTGGTGCGAGTTCTGTCTCTGTGTGCTCCGGGAAAGGAGGAATTTACTAGAAGAAGAAAACAATCTAATGATTAAACACATTTCTTCGAGTTTGCTATATTTCTTTTTTAGTGGTGCAAGTTTGATAAACTGATGCAAGTTGTAATAATTAGTGAGAGTGTTTGAGTGGTGCGAGTTGGCCGTGGGCGAGTTATCATAAATTCCATTTCCGCCTGCTTACAAAACGTAGACGGTAAGGAACCACCCGGCTACGGAACTTTATGTGGTATTTAATTGATTAAGCAACGCTAATTAATTCAATTACTTTATGGAGTTATAAAGCACATTACACTAACTATTTATTATTATATGATATACTTCACACGATCGTCGGCTCAAAAGACAAACCTAAAATTTTGGTCTACAAATTTAATAGTATAGATTAAATAGTATAGATACACGATTTTGTATAAGTTGTGATTGGCTTTGAACTAGCATTCACTAACTGCATGTATCCTCAGATTTGTCTATTGTGATTTTGTCAATTGTTTGTGTTTTGTATTGATCTGATGAGTTAGGGAGCTACCATTTGATTTTTATGGGGGGCTAGGATGAAAAATTGTGTCCTGCATTTTTTTTAGTTGTAATCTCGGTCCTGCCTTTTATTTTTCACTTTATTCGGTCCTGCCTTTTTTTTTATTAGTTTATCCTGACTTTTATACATAATTTGTCATCCTGCCTTTTTTTTTGCCAAGTTGTTCATCCTGCCTTTTTTTACTCAAAACTGCCTTTTTTCAAATTTCATCCTAGCCCCCATAAAAATCAAATGGTAGCTCCTTACGCCATTAAAATTTCATCTGATTTTTATAGTTTGTTCTTATATTGTTCTATTACACCACTGTCCCAGAATAGGAAAAGGTTTGTGCGCCAGCAAACATGTCTAACCCCGCCATATGCTGTATGTGCATGTCACAAGTCAGAAGCATGTAATTCAGTAGTTGTTTTGACGCTGTATATCGTATTTGTTTGTCGTTTACTGTTTTGTACATAAATCAGGCTGGCAGTTTTCTCGTTTGAATTTCTTTACATTTCGGGATCTTTCATGGCTTACTATGCGGTATGGGCTTTGCTGATTGTGTTATAATGTATAAAAAGTGCGTGTTTCTGTGGCTCTAGAAGTTTACAAATTCACTAATGCTTTAACCACACACACCACTTATGTGTCCACGCCAGATAGTCATCATACCAAAATCAAGGTAGATTTCACTTCATTCACCACTCATCAGGCGCGGGGGGTTTTAAGCCTCAGAACATACAGAAACGTTCTGATAATCGAAATAAAATTGGAAAAAAGGGGGTGGGATTCAACCCCCGGAACACCCCTGGATCCGCCAATGCTCAAGTGTCCATGCCAGTTACCATAATCACGAAAGTTTGTGAAGCACATATACCACTAGTGTCCACGCCATTTTACACAATCACGGAAGTTTTTACCGCATATACCACTCGTATGTCCACGCCAGTTACCACAATCATGGAAATGTTTACCGCATCTACCACTCGTGTATGTCCACGCCTGTTAACAAACTCACGGAAGTTTTTACCGCATATACCACTCGTATGTCAGCGCCATTTAACACAATCACGGAAGTTTTAACCACATATACCACTCGTATGTCAACACCAGTTACCACAATCACGGAATTTTTAACCACATATACCACTCGTATGTTCACGCCAGGTAACAAACTCACGGAAATTTTAACGCATATACCACTCGTACATGTATGTCCACGCCATTTACCACAATCACGGAAGTTTTTACCGCATTAACTACATTAATGAGTGTTTCGTCAGTGTTTTTAATGTGTCTATGTACATGATGAAAGTTACCAAGTTGAAAAGATTTAAGCTTTAACCACATTAATGACTCACATTGACTCATGTGGCAATGGAAGTTACCAAAATTACGAACATTTTACCACATCTTTTATACTTAATGTGGCGATGACAGTAACCCAAATCACAAAAGTTTTAACCACATCCATGACTTACGTGGCGATGCCAGTTACTTAAATTACGAAAGTTATTTTACCACATCCAATATTCTTGTGGGATTCTAGTTACTAAAATCATGAAAGTTTTACCATATCCAAGACTCATGCGCTAAACTCACGGAAGTTTTTAGCTTCATAACCAGAATGAGCTCCTCCGCGAACCTCACTAATTTAAGCTTTACGGCATACACCACATTCATAACGGGTTTATCTCTGCGAGTTCTCATGTGTCTCTTTAAAGTTAAGAAGCTAATGTGTTATCTCCAATATGTGTTTTCAGGTATCTGGTAAGATTTATCATAATAAAACTTCTACCACATACATTCCATTTAAAGACTTTATTACCAATATATTTTCTCATGTATGTCCGTAAGTTTCCACTTAGACCAAAGTCTTTACTGCGTACATCACATGTATGAGGTTTATCTTATTGTGTATTCTACTAATTCTCCCTGAAACTACTGTCAATTAAACCAAACTTGGTTTAAATCACCACTAGGATATCCAGGGACCACTGTGTATGATGACCCTGCCTGCCAACATGGCACACATGGCTGAAATAAAACATAGGTTTCAAACGCACTTTTAGTCTTATATCTCTGAAACTAAACGACAGTAAAGCAGTTGCATTTATCATGCATCAATTGTAAATAAAAATATCAGGTGAGCGACACAGGGTCCTTGGAGCCTCTAGTTTTTGTTCCATCATATTTGTAAATTAAACTTGACCCTTCATTGGACAGGTTACTTAGCCAGTCCCATTAAAAAAATACAAAGTTTTTTGTCAACTTAAATAGATTGTCTGATTGTTGATGAAAGTGGCCGGGTTTGGGGGATAAAATAATACATAATTCCAATAAAACAGATAACACTACTGCAAAAAAGATTAAGATGAACTTTCAACTAAAATTAGAGATTGCACAACATGAACACAACAAAAGCTGGTAAGATTGAAGTCTCCTTTCGAAGACTGCATACATTAATTTGCTCTTTCATGTACAAGTACTTATTTTGTATCTCCTAACTGCAACTATAAATTTATTAACATTTCTTTCAGATGCAAGATTGCACTTCAGAACCGGACCTACAGAATATGTACTCTGGTATATTTGATGAAGCTGTCGATGTCGGATTTATAATTCCAGCTTCATCATTTAAAAAAAAACATGTAAACATCCTTCAGGCTGCGTTATTGGAGACCCAACTTAACAAGTGTAAGAAAGAACTTGATCAGTTTATCAAAGGTATTTAACATTGGTTTATGACATATCTAAAGTATGCAGCTTATAATTTGGTATGACACTTGTTCTAAGCTTATTGGTTCATATTCCTATATTGCAGGCATTCTTAACTGAACTAGGTTCTCCATGAACTAGTACACATTTTTTGCTTAAGGGGCCAGCTGAAGCCTGCCTCCGAGTGTTGGATTTTCTCGCTGTATTGACGACCCGTTGGTGACCTTTGGCTGTAATGTGCTCTTTGGTCGGGTTGTTGTCTCTCTGACACATTTCCATTCTCAATTTTATTCTTAATATCTGGATAATGCTTTTATTATAGAAATATGTCTTGATTTGATTTAGGGCTTAGTATAATATCAGTGATAATGCTTTTAGTTCCTGAACATTTTTAGAAAATCTTTTGTTGAACAACTGGTAGAGAAGTTTTTCCAAAAAAAATAAGTTTCAAAATGACCATAATATTTTGTATATTGAGATCTGATTGTCTTTCTTGATTTGAAAGAAATGATTTTAGGGCGCAACCCAGTTGAGCAATTAAGGTTAAATTGAGACAGTGCTCAACTATTTTTTAAAGTAGCATAATTTGGGTCTTTGTCAAATTTTCATGTTCACGATGGTATTAATTTTTCTTTTTCAGGCCCCTCCTATGATAGGAGAGGGGTATGATACTTTCTGGTTTGTGCACATCAGCTGTTATTTCTTTTGTCCATCAATCTGTCTTTTATATGTGAACATTTTTTACCAATTCAGTTAACAATAAAGTTTAGTCACTTTAGCTTGAAAGAAATGTTCTTCACAAATTCCCAGAAAAAAATACAGTTTTTACCCTATTTTTACTGTTAACAATGAACATTGAAATGGGATAGTCTGAAACCATTACATACACAATTGTCTGGTTAAAGGTTATTGTTGAGGTAATATATCTATAAGTTGTTGTCACGTCAACTTGAAAGTGGGAGCAGGGAATGATGTTCTATAGTCACATATTCTTGTTTGACTTCCTATTTATAAAAATGCCAATTCGTTACAAAACAAAATCGAATAACCTTCTGTTTTATGTCAGACTGATAAACATGCATATAATATGTATTTTAGAGAATATTTGATACTTATGAAGTTTTCTGGAAGTTTTCATGATCTAAATATTTTTTAAACAGGATTAGACACTCACCAAGTTTTGAGCCTGTTAAAACAGGATGTCAACATTGCCTGTGCTAGGACACTGTTCAGTGGAAGAGTCAAACCTTTAACAGTCCAAACATTAAGAAACCTGTTGAAGTTCAAGTCGATACAGGAATGCTGCCTTAGACCAAAGGGCAACCGGTCAAGGATTTTAACATTTCTTCAGGCCACTAAAGGTAAGTATTTAGAGCTAAACCAATTTATTGACATACAGCATGATTAGACGATATTGATTTGATATTTGGTATATATAGTTTCATCATGACCAGTTACAGATCAAGTTCAAATTTATTTGGTTCAGATGTTTGTTTTTCAGTGTTATGAGTTTGAAATTTCTATTAACACTAAGCACATAATGATTTATAGCACAGATTTCTTTGAAAAGTGATGTACTTAATGTTCAAAATGATTCCAATTTTATTTTAAAAATTGGAAAGAATCGAGAAGGCAGATTTGAATATAATTAAGATTTTAATGGACAAATAATTTATTTAAGAAAAAAATTCATTGTTTTAAAACACGTTCTTATGAACTACCAAAAACAAGAGTGTGATATGGGAAACATTACTTCTATTCCCCCCACAATATCTATTCAGATGTAATGATCAGGAGTTTTTGGTTCTTCAGCAATTTCAAATTTGCTGTTAATTATGTATGTTATAACATGGTCAGTAGATCAAAGATTTTTTTTTTTAAACAGGAACATCAACTGTTATAAATGGAATTGATATTGGTCCAAAGGAAGTCTTGATGTGGTTGACAGGGTCAACAGCAATTCCAGCAATAGGCTTTCACAAGCCAATAGATGTATGTTTCGGAAGCAGGACATTTGTAAACACCTGCGCCTTGGCATTGACTTTGGAGGTTAGACCTGAACTTGTCCCAGCTGAAGCTGTCAAGTTTTACAGCGAGATCATAATCAACAGCCAGACATTTATCCAAGAATGATATATATTATAATTTTGGCCATCAGTCTCTGTCCTTGAAAACTTATAAATTGTATTGTGTGAAAGCTAATTTTAATTATTTAAGGAATGACTGTAGCAGGTTATTTTAAAGTGTGCACCGCATTTTTATGTTATTTCGAATAGACCATTTACAAAGACCTGAAATGAAAGTTTTATAGTTCTCCATGAAAGGGAACAAATTTGACCCTGGAAATTATAAGGGTGATTCCATTAGTTCTTACTTTGGCAAGCTGTTTAATAAATTTTATCTTTAACAGACAAATTAGTTTCATAAAAGTCAAATTTAATCAACAAATATCAGATAAGTTTAAAAAATTGTTGCACTGCTTATCACATATTTTCACTAAAATCAGTAGTTGATCATTATAAACAACAAAATTAATATTTGCAGCTTTTATTGATCTTAAAAAGTCTTTGATACAGTTTGGCGAATAGGATTGTTTAATAAACTTTTGATACATGATATTCCCAATATGAATTTTTAGAATTGTTTATTCAATGTTTACTGACTCAGTATGCAGAATCAAATTCTCAAATGGACTCAGTTCAGCATTTTTATCTGAGCTAGGAGTAAAACAAGGAGATGTACTTAGCCCTGTACTTTTTAATTATTATATTAATGACCTCACTAATGCTTTAATCAATTGTAATTCTGATTCAGTTGAAATTGGGGATTTTTCTTAAAATATTCTTCTATATGCAGATGATATTGCTTTATTGTCTCAAATTTAAAAAAAGGGCTACAAAACAGTCTTTATTTCTGTGTCATTTGGTCTCTTATGGAGAGTTATCTCATGGGCAATCATACCACATCTTCTTTTTAGCTCACCTGGTCGGAAGGGCCAAGTGAGCTTTTCTCATCACTTGGCATCTGTCGCCTGTCGTCCGTCGTCCATCGCCTGTTAACTTTACAAAATCTTCTCCTCTGAAACTACTAGGCCAAATGAAACCAAACTTGTCCACAATCATCATTGGGGTATCTAGTTAAAAATTAGTCCGGTGACCTGGCGAACCAACCAAGATGGCCGCCATGGCTAAAAATAGAACATAGGGGTAAAATGCAGATTTTGGCTTATATCTCTGAAACCAAAGCATTTAGAGCAAATGTGACATTGGATAATATTGATTATCAGGTCAAAATTTATCTGCTCAGAAACTTTCAGACGAATCTGAAAACCCATTGTTGGGTTGCTGCCCCTGAATTGGTAATTTTAAGGAAATTTTGCAATTTTTGGTTATTATCTTGAATATTATTATAGATAAAGATAAACTGTAAACAGTAATAATGTTCAGCAAAGTAAGATCTACAAATAGGTTAACATGAACAACATGGTCATTTGATCCCTTAAGGTGTTATTGTCCTTTATAGTAAATTTTTAACAAATTTTTGTAAATTTTTGTAATCTTTCAAAAAACTTCTCCTCTGAAACTACTGAGACCAATTTAACCAAACTTGGTCACAATCATTATTAGGGTATCTAGTTTAAAAAATTTATCTGATGACCTTGCCTGCCAACCAACTAAAAAATAGAACATAGGGGAAAAATGCAGTTTTTGACTTATATCTCTGAAACTAAAGCAAAAGTATAACAGTTGCATTATTTCATGCATCAATTGTAAATAAAAATATCAGGTGAGCGACACAGGCTTCTGGAGCCTCTAGTTTATATTTATGCTTTACATGATAATTGTGATTGTTGGAAGCTACAAGTTAAAACGGATAAGTCCAAAGTTATTGTTTTTAATTCAATTGGTAAACCTTTTTTTGACAAATTTCTTATAAAGATTCTTGTGTTGAAACTGTTACGGTACTCATTATTCTTGTTTCATTGTAATAAAATGTAATGGTTATTTCAATATAGCCATTGATACTGTTATGGAAAAGGCAAGAAAAGCCTACTTCAAAATAAAGAAAACTGTTGGTCTGAATAATCCATGTAGACTACTTGAAAAATTGTTTGATTTATTTATATCACCCATACTTAGGTACTGTTGTGAAATTTGGGTTGTTTACTCGTCCTAAAGGGACTCTGAACCCTTTAAAAAATTACACATTATATTTATCAAAGAAGCATTTCAAGGCTTCATGTGATGCTTGTTGTGCTGAGCTTGGTCCAATTCCACTCAAATGTAAGATTGTATTTTCAAGCATAAATTTTTAGGAACATATACCTTTTTCCAAAAATACACATGTAAATTAAATTTTCTGTGCTACTGGGTTTTCAAATCCCTGGATTAACAAAACCAAAAATATTTTACAAAATTTAAGATATTCATATCTTGTAGATAAAAGTTGTTTAACAAAAAGCACTTAGGACAAGTAAATCAAGGAATTTATGATCAGTGCTTGCAAAATCAATTTGCAAATATACCAGAATCTTCTAAACTTAATTTCTTTCTTAAAATCTACACAATGTTTCAAACATTATCATATGTTGATATATTAAACAAATTTGAATGATACTGTCCTGTATGTAATAATGGGAAATTGAAGATGAAAAGCATTTCTAATTACAATATGATAGATTTACCTCAAAAGAGAACTATTACAAAATAAAATAAGTATTTTATTTAAAATATAGCCTAAAAACAATAACAATGTTAAAAATGATATGTCTATTGGTAGACAATAGCTCAGCATTCTTGAGTAAATATAAGGAATAGTGAAATATCAATATGTAACTTTTCATTCTGTCACGATGTATTTACATGTAACTTTTCATTCTGTCATGTCAATTATTATAATTATCTATAGCAATAGGTCTTAACCATTTATTGTTAATGAGTTTGGGTCAATAAAATATATGTATTTGTGAAGATTGCCTCAAATGATTTGTTAGCGAGGCATACAATACAGTTTCGATCCCATGATTTTGACAAAATTTCTTTTCCTTCAATCTTTTTTCACCTTAGCAATCCAGATATGTAATAACAAATATATACCTTCATGTGATACTTTAATAGGATAATTGGGGTTGAAATTTTTGACATTTACTTAAAATTTTGGTTTTTTTTTTACATTTCTATCCTTTGGATTGACATACATGTACCTTAATTTTTTGTTTTAAAAGATAAACACAAGTGGATTTTTGTAAAAACATTTGGAAAAATTTTCTTTACATAAGTATGCTCTAGATTTGTGTAACAATTGTTTGGAAAGAAATAGTTTTTATCAAAGTTTCAGGATCATTGAAAAATACATTTTTAGCTGTATATTTACCTAATTTTATAAAAAAAATATTGTTGACTTTTTCATAAAAATTGGTACAAAAAATCTTCATACATAATGAAACCAAATGTCATTTTAAAACCGAGGGGTCCATGAACTGGTTTTCAAGTTAAATCAGTATGAATGATAAAATCAGTCAAAACGCATTTTTCCTATATGTCACAGTTTGAAAAACAAATTGAACTACACCTATAAAATCAGTTACTGAAGGTATAGGTTCCCTCTGATCTGAATTTAATGATTCAATGAATAATAAAACATCCTTGTATAACTGAATACCATGAGTTAAGTTTTTATAGTCTTCCGTTAAATTTATCGTGGCTCTCAGCTGTTGCATATCATCATCATCTAAAGGGCTATGAATCAGTGGTAATTCAATTTCATCAAAACTGTTGTCTTCATGATCAGAGTTATTATCCTCTATTCCATAGTCATCTGTGATATGTTCTAGAGAGTCGTTACTACCTGCCTGTAACAACAGGTCAGCAATTGAAACATTGTTTGTATTTATTGTTTGTAAAACTCCCTTGATAAATAACTGATAAGGAGTTTTGCTTCCCTCTGTACTTAAGCCGTGATGATTATGCTGGTATACAAACATTTGAAGTGACTTGTTTATTCTTGGTGAAAAAACATATTGGAATGCCCACAATTGGCGTGCACATGTAATGTCTAACATGTAGATATCTTCCATGTATGAAAATAAATCATAGTATTCATTAGATACAGACTCCCAAAGATCAACCCATAATCTTTCAATTCTTTGGTTATGGGCGCTTTTGCCTTTTATTGCACTACCTCTATTTGTACCACGATAACCTTCCATGAAGGTGCATATATCTACATTTTCACCACCATGATCCACTCTGATACGGGAAGGAACTCCATGTTGTGTAGTGGCCTCAATAAAAAGATCATACACTGTGGTTGACTGGTTATTATTGCTGGCATATAAAAAAGTAACAAGGCGACTGTAGCCATCAATACCACCATGGATAACAATATTCCACCTAAATTTAAAAAAAAACCAAGGAGATGCCATGAAAAGTCATGCAAAAAATTCCAAATCTAAGTTATTAAAACATATATTTATATTTATAAAAAATTAAAACTATAAACATGTGATAATGCAGCCATAGTCTAACACTTAATGATATACTAGGAGTGAGTTGGCAGACCTTTATTCATCGGGATTATACCATTTATCTAAAGAGGCAATTTTGCAGTGGGGAAAGTTGTCATGGATTAATATATATTAGTTTAAAAAATGTGTTGGCTTGCCAACCAAGATGGCTGACATGGCTAAAAATAGAACGTGAGAGTAAAATGTAAGGTTTGTCTATTATTTCGACCATCTTCGAGAAAATCTGACGTGGCAAAAATGTTCAGAATGATGAGCTCTACCTATTGTCCATAATACATCAAACTATCAGACGACTTCTTAGGAGTTATTTCCCTTAAATGAAAAGTTTTACCATTTTTGTTCATTTTTTGCTATTATCTTGAAAACTATATAAGTAGATACATGTATAGAGAAACTTTAAATTGCAAAATTCAGCATGACATGTTCTACAAATAAACTTGCATGGTCTAAATCGTAAGGCAGCAACCATTTGATTTTCTGGGGCTATGGATTTTTCGGACAAATTTTTTGCCTTGATGAAAAACCATCTATTTTTGCGACAAGTCAAAACAATTTTTCTTTCAATTTTAGCATTATATATAGTGGCAGCTTAGGTGAAACAAATAATTTTTTCTCAGGGTCAAAACAAATTATTTTTCTCCAAAACTGAAACAAACTTTTTTCCAAAAATCCATAGCCCCCAGAAAATCAAATGGTTGCTGCCTAAGTCAACTTCTCATTAGAGTTATAACCTTTGATGAAAATTTTACCGATTTTTGTGTTATTGCAGTAGGGACGACATCAAAGTTCAATGAAGGACAAAAACTTAATTCACATAGTTTTTCACTGACCCCTTCCTCTTAACTTAATTTGGGAAAATTGATTGACCAATATGGATATATGTAAAATCGATGTTGGATAAACAAAACTTGCAGCAATTTTACCCCCTCCCCCCCCAAACTATTTGAATTCAGTTTTTTATCCTACATTGATGTTTTGATGTCGTCCCTTATACCTTAAAAATTTTAATAGACAGATAGAAACTTAAATAAGCAAAAATGATCAGAGAGACAAAATCTATAATTAAGACGATATGGGGGAAATTGTCCTTATTGGAATTATTGCCCTTTGATGACGATTTTACATTTTATTTTTGCGTTTTGCCTGATATGTTAAAAAATATAATTCACTTAAATATGAGGGCATGTTCTACTACATGTAACATGTCAAAGTTTGCAGATATAATTAGCAGACTGTCATTCTTCGTAGGAGTGATTACCCTTAAATGAACTTTTCTTTACTTTTGGGATTTAAGCAAAATTAAAGAAGAAAAGGGACACTAAATAAACTAAATGATCAGCAATACAAGATCAACAAAACACGATATTTTGTCATGAATTCTGTTCTTGTCTACAATGTCAGAGAGTGTCATTTGTTGAATATGCTTATAGACTAAGATGAGTGACACAGGCTTAGCCTCTAGTTTAATATACCTTATAAGTTTGTGGTTCCATCTATATGCCACAATGAATTTGGTCCAGCAACTTTGTATGTCCTCCTATGAACATTTTGTCTTTCAATTGATCTCAAAGCACAGCCAACAGGATCAACTCTGTGGCAAGCATCTCTGACACGTTGGCGTGAAATATCAGTATTGTCCATGGCAAGACGAATCCGTATTGAGTTTGGACCTATTCTTTTATTGGTTCCAATTATGTTCTTGACTTTATCATCTAATTCCTCGTTTGAGATAATAGTTTCCTTTCCTTCCCTTAACTTTATGTTAAACTCTCTGAAAATAATTTTAAAGATCAAATGAATGTACAATTTAAACTTAATTATGTAAAAATTTATGTCACTTTGGTTTAAATTGACCTCACAGTTTCTGCCTCTCCAATGAATAATTTCCTCCTTCACCCTGAATGTCATGACTAAACAGCAGTATTCCTACTACGAAAGACAGAGTCCAAGTGGTTCCTTGCGACTTCATTATTTCATGAGTTACATATTTCATATCCTCTTTTGGTCAACTGAAGGAACACAAATTCAATCGGGTTTCTTATTTGTGTGGCCATAATAATCTTTTATATATGAAGTGAATTTTTTAAATATTTTTAAAGATGTTTAACACAAAGGTTAGGATTTATAATAAATGCACATTATCACAAGACAACTACTTTGTTTAACAAAATTCATGATGGGTTATATATGCAAACCTGAGTCTCCTGCGAATAGTGGATTCTGATACTTGAAGAGTTTCTGCCATTAATGGAGCTGTAAATTTGTACTTTGCTAGGAATACCAATTGATCCTTTGATATATCCAATTTTGGTGCTCCAGCAGTTCCGAGATGTGTCCTCTTTGTTTTGAATGCTGTTATATCTTTAAAAGAAAATATATATACAGAGTGAAATAATGAAAGGAAAAAACCCCAAATACAGCCTTTATTACAGGTACTAAGCATAGTATTGTTATATTTTGAATACAGATTACACAGCTGTTTGACGATGTCGAAGGCTGCCATTGAGCATGATATTTAGGTCCATATTTAGATTTGTTTTTATCAACAACTATATTTTGCTCACAAATGTCATAAATGTAATGTATATCATAATATTCAATGTCTATATAAATAGGAAGTACTCTCAGATCTGTACTCAGTGGTTTTTTTTTGTTGGGATGTACAGTCATACAAGATGGAGAACAATCAGAAAAAATCGGGGTAACATCTGTAGTGCCTTTGGGCGCCGTCCTTGGCCCAATTTTATTCCTCGTATATATTAATGATTTCCTGGAATACTTACAACATAGCACCTTAATATAAAAAGAAGATGTGGTATGATTGCCAATGAGACAACTCTCCAAAAGAGTCCAAATGACACAGAAATTAACATATATAAGGTTATTTGCTTATGACAGCATCATCTATAGAAACAGCAAAAAAAGATGATGCATCAAAATAACAACAGGACTTAGATTCAGCGGCACAATGGGAAAAAGATTGGTTAATTTCATTCCATCCAGACAAATGCTCCATACTAAGAATCACACCAAAAAAGAAAAAAGAAACCAGTCGACCATGACAACATCCTTCATGGTCACATACTTCAAACTGAAGCAGCTGCTAAATATTTAGGCATAACCATCCAATCAGATCTCAAATGGAATAAACATTAAGATAATATAACAGCAAATGAAAATCGACAACTAAATTTTCTAAAACGTTACCTAAAAGTATTATCCAAACAAATAAAAGAAAGGGCATACAGACCTAGGCTTGAGTACAGCTCTTGTGTCTGGGCATTTTAGAAAGTTCGCAGGTATGGATTGGGGTCTCGCTTACATGTTTAACACCGCCACATTCTGTATGTATGTGCCTGTCCGTACTCAGGAGCCTGTAATTCAGTGGTTGTCGTTTGTTCCGGTGTTACATATTTTGTTTTTCGTTTATTTTTTTGTACATTAATTACGCCGTTATTTTTCCCTTTTGAATTGTTTTACATTTGTCATTTCAAGGCCTTTATTCAGCTGTTTATGGCTGACTAGTCGGTTTGAGCTTTGCTCATTGTTAAAGGCCGTACGGTGACCTATAGTAGTTAATTTCTGTGTCATTTGGTCTCTTGTGAAGAGTCGTCTCATTTTGGCAATCATACCACATCTTCTTTTTTATATAAAAAATATTGTTCTCTTGCTTTAGCATTCGACTTTTTTTTTTCGTCTTGTCAAAGTAGATAAGAACAGGTTTTGTCTATTATTATGCACTGTACCTGTGCATTCATTTAAGGATTTGAAGGATTTTTCGTGGATTGAATATTCATTTCCTTCTTGCAACGCATGCTATTTTTTTCCCCACGAGTTGTTTCCTGCATTTTGTGTTGCAGACTAGTCATTCCTTTTCATTTTCAATCTGTCATGTTCAATTTTATTCACAATTAAGCACTCCTCTGTCACCACCAGAAAAAAATAAAATTGTCGTCCCCTATCACTAAAACATTCCGTCATAAATATGATTAATGGCTATGGATGGTTTAAGTATTTCAGTTATTCTTTTTTAAAGCGGTAAAAAATCATTCCTTAATACGGGGCTCAGCATAGAACTAATACTTATCACAGTCTATATATATATGTGTAAAATTGTGTTGTTTGTCCTTGTGTATTTTGTAAATTGCAAATGTGTAGTAGTCAAAATATCATTGCAACCCATTCAACGGATTAGCCAATGACTTGGCGGGAATATTTGTATGCCTAAATTATGCATAACCATATAAGGTAGTTTACCGAACATGTGGATTGTGGCAAACCAAGCCAAGATTTTTTAAAGAATTTTCACAGACTTTATTACAATAATGTTCGTTATAAAATTTAAAACATAGATATCTCTTTTTTAAATGTTGTGCTAGCGTTTACTGTATAAAAAACAACAACAACTTTACAATACAGAAAAAACCTGCATCACAAAGGTAGGAGGTCACGGTACTTCAATGGTCCATGAACTAATATCTTTATCTAATAATTCGGAAAAAATTGCTAGCACTACATGCTTTAGATGAATCCCTATCTAAGAACAGTATTGTTCATTTTAAAAGTACAAAAGTAAAATCTGCGGATTCTCTATAAAATTTCATATGTTAAGAGTGAAACTACAAAGGGTGCATAATCCCTAAGTCGAGAGACCTTCTACTGACTGTACTTACCACTACTAGCACTTAAATGATTATTTGAAGTTCTATTGATTTCGTCGTTCATCTCATTAACAATGGATATGAGGTCATTTTTCTCATCATCAGATATCAATATACCACCAGCTCTGTTTATATCTCTAGATAATGTAAGCATCCTACAACGCAGTAATCAACAATATAATGGTATAGTCGAGAAAAAAAACATGTCATCCTGAACCAAATACATGATATCCCAAAAACGTATAGGCAAATTTAAAAGTATACTAGTGATACTATACGCCTATATAAAGTTGCACCAAAATCAGTTAATTTTCTTCTGATTCTGCTCCTCCTTATGATCCTGTACGTACCACATTTTCTTTCATATTGAAGAATCAGCTTCATTGTAAAGCAGTAATATTATAACTTTCAATTTTCCTTGTTTGGTCTCTGATTGAAGTTACATTGTAATAGTTTTGATTAAAAGTACAACTTCACTGTCAAAAATTTTCATCTTTATACAGCAAATGACTATATCATTTTGTATAAAGCTGTAATATGATATTACCATAACAACACACATTTTTAAGTATGGAGTAGTTTTATATTTGTTACCTTAATTTCAAATTGTCAATGATCTGTGGTGTCAGCGAATCTGAAGATCCTAAACGTGCACAGTAATCTATAGTTGATTGTACCTGTCGCAAAAAACGTTCCTTGTCCGATTCGGCCATCTTAAATATTTCTGTTATAACTTTGTTTAGAAAAAAACGCAGAATCATGCAGAAATTTCCATTGTTAAGTGGTTTTTGATTGGTCAGTACAACTCCCAAAAGTATCTAGATACTTAAAAGAAAATTGAAAAGTATTTGTATTCAGTTTAACTATTTCCATCTAGATAGTTAGTCATAGTAACTAGATGCTTGTTTAAACTATCTAGATACTTGTGCGAAGCATCTAGATACTTGTGCGAAGCATCTAGATACTTGTGCGAAGCATCTAGATACTTGAACGAAGCATCTAGATACTTGTAGGAAGCATCTAGATACTTGTGAGAAGCATCTAGATACTTGTAGGAAGCATCTAGATACTTGTGCGAATCAACTAGATACTTGTGAGAACCATCTAGATACTAATTAAAAGTAACTAGATGCTTTCAAGAAGTATCTAGATGGAAAAAGGTATCTAGATAGTTCGCTAAAGTATCTAGATGTATCTTACATCCATCTAGATACTTATACGAAGCATCTAGATACTTGTTGAAAGTATCTAGATGCTTTCAACAAGTATCTAGATGGAAAAACCAACTAGATGAAACCATCGCTATTTTGACATGAACGGCCACTCATACCCGGCCACAATCTATCGATCGATATCTATATATTTTGGCATTGTACAAGGTCATGTTTTTCTCGGACTGTTAGCGATATTTGTACACTAAATCCATTGGATCTTGAAGGTGTACTGGTTGGTGTTTAAGTCTTATATACATGACTTTTTTACTTGTTGTTATTGGCTTTGAACTAGCTTTCAATAACTGCGATTATCGCTATTTTGTGCATTTTCCTTTGATCTTTTTGTGATAATTTTCATATCATGCTACTCGCTTGAGATGAAAAATTATCGCTAGAAACTATGCAGGCACGTGGCGTTGCTAATGAAATTGACATGAAAGTGACAACGTCGTCATAGGTAAAATAGCGATAAACAGATTATCATTGGTCATCTCAACTCGATTGCATTTCTCGCTTTCGCCGTACCGGCTCAAGCGAGAAAATCAATCTCGTTGAGATGATCAACGATAATCTATAAGTATTCTCAGATCGGTACTTTGTGTATTTTGTGTTTTTGTTAGGGTTTTTGCGCTTTGTATCGAACTGATAAGTCAAAACCTTTTCAACTGATTTTTTATAGTTTGTTGTACTGTTATACCACTGTCCTATTGGGTTAGGCGCCAGTAAACATGTTTAACTTTCCACATTATGTATGCGTGTGTCCCAAGTCAAGTCTGTAATTCACTGGTTGACGCTTCTTGCTGTATATCATAATATTTCTTTTTCGATTATCGTTTTGTACATACATTAGGCGATAGTTTTCATTGTTTTACATTTGTTATCTCAGGGCTTTTTATACTTTACTATGAGGTATGGGTCTTGCTCATTGTTGAAGGCCGTACGGTGACCTACAGTTGTTAAGTTCTTCGTGATGTTGTCTCCGTCATACATCTTCCTATCTTTATATTAATCATGTCATTACCACATCTCACCTTAAAGCCTCTTCTGATCTGAATATTTGAAGGTCCCTATTATGTTTGGGTTTCCAATACAACAAACAAAAAAACCCGTAAACTACCGTTTTGATCTCGGCCTTAAGTATGTGCTCTGATCGCTCGGTGCTTTTAACTAGTTTCTTAAACACTATAAAAAAATAAGTATAAGAATTAACTATTTTTCGAGTGTAAAATATCCTTTGGGAGTTTAAGATAAATTACGTGTTTTTAATGGATTTATCAGTTGACAGTTTTGACTTTTCAATTTTTTGCACTATACTTTCACATAAAATAATGCCCGTGTCTGTATTAAATTTTGGATTTAAATATGAACGTTAACTCAGTATATATTACTGATAAATTATTAAGTCAGGGATTTCGTTGCCACAAATTACTTAAACTTTTACAAAATGCTTAATTTCATGGATACAAAGTTTTGGTTTTGGAAGTTTGGTTTTACCTGTAGCAAACTTATTACAAACAGGATATTTTTTACGGTGATGTTATTTATCGAGTCTGTAAATTTAGATACGATCCGGGTGAACTTATCAATCCTTTAAATATTTTTTTTTCTAAATCAGCACTGTTATTAGATCTTTGGCCAGTGTTTTTATCGTTATAAACATTGATTTTGTTATGGATAAATTAAAATCACACATAATGTTATTGTTATACACACATGCACATTCACTGCACTACAATCTGTCGATACGTGTCGATACCTATATTTTGGCATTGCACAAGGTCATGATTTTCTCCGAATGTTAATGACGTCTTTACACTAATTCCATTGGATGTTTAATGTCTTAGATCTTGTTTGAAATGTTTTTTGCACTAGTCATTGGGGGGGGGGCTTTATAGCTTGCTATGTGAGCCAAGGCTCCGTGTTGAAGCCGTACTTTGACCTATAATTGTTTACTTTTTTTTTTACACATTTTGGAAAGTTGTCTCACTGGCACTCTTACCACATCTTCTTATTTCTATTAGACTAGAAAAATCCCGCGTGTGCGCGGCTTGAAGACTATTTGAAATGTTTATGGTGATACACAGCTTGGGTTCGTGTTTTTCAAACTGTTTTTTATGCACTGATGCATTATGTTGATAGTTTTGATTAGTTTGTCAGTTCTTCTTCCATAGGAGTTTGAATGTCCAATTAGTAGCTTCTGTCTCGATGTTACGCAGGTGCTTCTAGAACGGAGGAAATAACTCATAGAAGAAGAAGACAACCTAGAACACTGATTATTGAAGCATTTCCCAATGGTGCTAGTTTGTAGTATTACTTTTTTTTCGAAAGGTGCGAGTCAAGTTCTGTCTCTGTGTGATACGGGTGCTCCAAGAACGGATGAAATAACTAAGAGAAGACAATCTAGAACTCTCTGATGATTTTAAACAATGCTTCAGTGGTGCGAGTTTGTAGCATATTTTTTTTTTTTTTGAGTGGTGCGAGTTCTGTCTCTGTGTGCTCCGGGAAAGGAGGAATTTACTAAGAGAAGAAGAAAACAATCTAATGATTAAACACATTTCTTCGAGTTTGCTATATTTCTTTTTTTTAGTGGTGCAAGTTTGATAAACTGATGCAAGTTGTAATAATTAGTGAGAGTGTTTGAGTGGTGCGAGTTGGCCGTGGGCCGAGTTATCATAAATTCCATTTCCGCCTGCTTACAAAACGTAGACGGTAAGGAACCACCCGGCTACGGAACTTTATGTATTTAATTGATTAAGCAACGCTAATTAATTCAATTACTTTATGGAGTTATAAAGCACATTACATACACTAACTATTTATTATTATATGATATACTTCACACGATCGTCGGCTCAAAAGACAAACCGGCTAAAAATTTTGGTCTACAAATTTAATAGTATAGATTAAATAGTATAGATACACGATTTTGTATAAGTTGTGATTGGCTTTGAACTAGCATTCACTAACTGCATGTATCCTCAGATTTGTCTATTGTGATTTTGTCAATTGTTTGTGTTTTGTATTGATCTGATGAGTTAGGAGCTACCATTTGATTTTTATGGGGCTAGGATGAAAAATTGTGTCCTGCATTTTTTTTAGTTGTAATCTCGGTCCTGCCTTTTATTTTCACTTTATTCGGTCCTGCCTTTTTTATTAGTTTATCCTGACTTTTATACATAATTTGTCATCCTGCCTTTTTTTTTTTGGCCAAGTTGTTCATCCTGCCTTTTTTTTACTCAAAACTGCCTTTTTTTTCAAATTTCATCCTGACGCTGTATATCGTATTTGTTTGTCGTTTACTGTTTTGTACATAAATCAGGCTGGCAGTTTTCTCGTTTGAATTTCTTTACATTTCGGGATCTTTCATGGCTTACTATGCGGTATGGGCTTTGCTGATTGTGTTATAATGTATAAAAAGTGCGTGTTTCTGTGGCTCTAGAAGTTTACAAATTCACTAATGCTTTAACCACACACACCACGTATGTGTCCACGCCAGATAGTCATCATACCAAAATCAAGGTAGATTTCACTTCATTCACCACTCATCAGGCGCGGGGTTTTAAGCCTCAGAACATACAGAAACGTTCTGATAATCGAAATAAAATTGGAAAAAGGGGTGGGATTCAACCCCGAACACCCTGGATCCGCCAATGCTCAAGTGTCCATGCCAGTTACCATAATCACGAAAGTTTGTGAAGCACATATACCACTAGTGTCCACGCCATTTTACACAATCACGGAAGTTTTACCGCATATACCACTCGTATGTCCACGCCAGTTACCACAATCATGGAAATGTTTACCGCATCTACCACTCGTGTATGTCCACGCCTGTTAACAAACTCACGGAAGTTTTACCGCATATACCACTCGTATGTCAGCGCCATTTAACACAATCACGGAAGTTTTAACCACATATACCACTGTATGTCAACACCAGTTACCACAATCACGGAATTTTAACCACATATACCACTCGTATGTTCACGCCAGGTAACAAACTCACGGAAATTTTACCGCATACACCACTCGTACATGTATGTCCACGCCATTTACCACAATCACGGAAGTTTTTACCGCATTAACTACATTAATGAGTGTTTCGTCAGTGTTTTTAATGTGTCTATGTACATGATGAAAGTTACCAAGTTGAAAAGATTTAAGCTTTAACCACATTAATGACTCACATTGACTCATGTGGCAATGGAAGTTACCAAAATTACGAACATTTTACCACATCTTTTATACTTAATGTGGCGATGACAGTAACCCAAATCACAAAAGTTTTAACCACATCCATGACTTACGTGGCGATGCCAGTTACTTAAATTACGAAAGTTATTTTTACCACATCCAATATTCTTGTGGGATTCTAGTTACTAAAATCATGAAAGTTTTTACCATATCCAAGACTCATGCGGGCTAAACTCACGGAAGTTTTTTAGCTTCATAACCAGAATGAGCTCCTCCGCGAACCTCACTAATTTAAGCTTTACGGCATACACCACATTCATAACGGGTTTATCTCTGCGAGTTCTCATGTGTCTCTTTAAAGTTAAGAAGCTAATGTGTTATCTCCAATATGTGTTTTCAGGTTATCTGGTAAGATTTATCATAATAAAAACTTCTACCACATACATTCCATTTAAAGACTTTATTACCAATATATTTTCTCATGTATGTCCGTAAGTTTCCACTTAGACCAAAGTCTTTACTGCGTACATCACATGTATGAGGTTTATCTTATTGTGTATTCTACTGTGCATCTGAAAGCTTGGTCTCTTTCCCACACATACATGACATGACACATTTAAAATGTTTATCAAAAGTGTGTCTTCTCTAGTGTCTCTGTAAGTCACTACTAACCCATTTACGTTACAGTTATAATTTATCTCCAGTGTGTGTTCTGATGTGTAACATTGACTAATCCATTAACCACATACATTACAGTTATAATTTATCTCCAGTTTGTGTTCTGATGTATAACATTGACTAACCAAATACATTACAGTTATAATTTATCTCCAGTGTGTGTTCTGATGTATAACATTGACTAACCCATTTACCAAATACATTACAGTTATAATTTGTTTGTAGCATATTTTTTTTTTTTGAGTGGTGCGAGTTCTGTCTCTGTGTGCTCCGGGAAAGGAGGAATTTACTAAGAGAAGAAGAAAACAATCTAATGATTAAACACATTTCTTCGAGTTTGCTATATTTCTTTTTTTTAGTGGTGCAAGTTTGATAAACTGATGCAAGTTGTAATAATTAGTGAGAGTGTTTGAGTGGTGCGAGTTGGCCGTGGGCCGAGTTATCATAAATTCCATTTCCGCCTGCTTACAAAACGTAGACGGTAAGGAACCACCCGGCTACGGAACTTTATGTGGTATTTAATTGATTAAGCAACGCTAATTAATTCAATTACTTTATGGAGTTATAAAGCACATTACATACACTAACTATTTATTATTATATGATATACTTCACACGATCGTCGGCTCAAAAGACAAACCGGCTAAAAATTTTGGTCTACAAATTTAATAGTATAGATTAAATAGTATAGATACACGATTTTGTATAAGTTGTGATTGGCTTTGAACTAGCATTCACTAACTGCATGTATCCTCAGATTTGTCTATTGTGATTTTGTCAATTGTTTGTGTTTTGTATTGATCTGATGAGTTAGGAGCTACCATTTGATTCTTATGGGGGTTGGGGGGAGCTAGGATGAAAAATTGTGTCCTGCATTTTTTTTAGTTGTAATCTCGGTCCTGCCTTTTTATTTTTCACTTTATTCGGTCCTGCCTTTTTTTTATTAGTTTATCCTGACTTTTTATACATAATTTGTCATCCTGCCTTTTTTTTTTTTGCCAAGTTGTTCATCCTGCCTTTTTTTTACTCAAAACTGCCTTTTTTTTCAAATTTCATCCTAGCCCCCATAAAAATCAAATGGTAGCTCCTTACGCCATTAAAATTTCATCTGATTTTTATAGTTTGTTCTTATATTGTTCTATTACACCACTGTCCCAGAATAGGAAAAGGTTTGTGCGCCAGCAAACATGTCTAACCCCGCCATATGCTGTATGTGCATGTCACAAGTCAGAAGCATGTAATTCAGTAGTTGTTTTGACGCTGTATATCGTATTTGTTTGTCGTTTACTGTTTTGTACATAAATCAGGCTGGCAGTTTTCTCGTTTGAATTTCTTTACATTTCGGGATCTTTCATGGCTTACTATGCGGTATGGGCTTTGCTGATTGTGTTATAATGTATAAAAAGTGCGTGTTTCTGTGGCTCTAGAAGTTTACAAATTCACTAATGCTTTAACCACACACACCACTTATGTGTCCACGCCAGATAGTCATCATACCAAAATCAAGGTAGATTTCACTTCATTCACCACTCATCAGGCGCGGGGTTTTAAGCCTCAGAACATACAGAAACGTTCTGATAATCGAAATAAAATTGGAAAAAGGTGGGATTCAACCCCGGAACACCCCTGGATCCGCCAATGCTCAAGTGTCCATGCCAGTTACCATAATCACGAAAGTTTGTGAAGCACATATACCACTAGTGTCCACGCCATTTTACACAATCACGGAAGTTTTTACCGCATATACCACTCGTATGTCCACGCCAGTTACCACAATCATGGAAATGTTTACCGCATCTACCACTCGTGTATGTCCACGCCTGTTAACAAACTCACGGAAGTTTTTACCGCATATACCACTCGTATGTCAGCGCCATTTAACACAATCACGGAAGTTTTAACCACATATACCACTCGTATGTCAACACCAGTTACCACAATCACGGAATTTTTAACCACATATACCACTCGTATGTTCACGCCAGGTAACAAACTCACGGAAATTTTTACCGCATATACCACTCGTACATGTATGTCCACGCCATTTACCACAATCACGGAAGTTTTTACCGCATTAACTACATTAATGAGTGTTTCGTCAGTGTTTTTAATGTGTCTATGTACATGATGAAAGTTACCAAGTTGAAAAGATTTAAGCTTTAACCACATTAATGACTCACATTGACTCATGTGGCAATGGAAGTTACCAAAATTACGAACATTTTACCACATCTTTTATACTTAATGTGGCGATGACAGTAACCCAAATCACAAAAGTTTTAACCACATCCATGACTTACGTGGCGATGCCAGTTACTTAAATTACGAAAGTTATTTTACCACATCCAATATTCTTGTGGGATTCTAGTTACTAAAATCATGAAAGTTTTACCATATCCAAGACTCATGCGCTAAACTCACGGAAGTTTTTAGCTTCATAACCAGAATGAGCTCCTCCACGAACCTCACTAATTTAAGCTTTACGGCATACACCACATTCATAACGGGTTTATCTCTGCGAGTTCTCATGTGTCTCTTTAAAGTTAAGAAGCTAATGTGTTATCTCCAATATGTGTTTTCAGGTATCTGGTAAGATTTATCATAATAAAACTTCTACCACATACATTCCATTTAAAGACTTTATTACCAATATATTTTCTCATGTATGTCCGTAAGTTTCCACTTAGACCAAAGTCTTTACTGCGTACATCACATGTATGAGGTTTATCTTATTGTGTATTCTACTGTGCATCTGAAAGCTTGGTCTCTTCCCACACATACATGACATGACACATTTAAAATGTTTATCAAAGTGTGTCTTCTAGTGTCTCTGTAAGTCACTACTAACCCATTTACGTTACAGTTATAATTTATCTCCAGTGTGTGTTCTGATGTGTAACATTGACTAATCCATTAACCACATACATTACAGTTATAATTTATCTCCAGTTTGTGTTCTGATGTATAACATTGACTAACCAAATACATTACAGTTATAATTTATCTCCAGTGTGTGTTCTGATGTATAACATTGACTAACCCATTTACCAAATACATTACAGTTATAATTTATCTCCAGTGTGTGTTCTGATGTGTCACATTAACAAACCCATTAACCACATACATTACAGTTATAATTTATCTCCAGTTTGTGTTCTGATGTGTAACATTGACTAATCCATTAACCACATACATTACAGTTATAATTTATCTCCAGTTTGTGTTCTGATGTATAACATTGACTAACCCATTTACCACATACATTACAGTTATAATTTATCTCAAGTATGTGTTCTGATGTATAACATTGACTAACCCATTTACCAAATACATTACAGTTATAATTTATCTCCAGTGTGTGTTCTGATGTGTCACATTAACAAACCCATTAACCACATACATTACAGTTATAATTTATTTCCAGTGTGTGTTCTGATGTGTAACATTGACTAATCCATTTACCACATACATTACAGTTATAATTTATCTCCAGTGTGTGTTCTGATGTGTGACATTGACTAACCCATTTACCACATACATTACAGTTATAATTTATCTCCAGTGTGTGTTCTCGTGTGTAACATTGACTAACCCATTTACCACACACATTACAGTTATAATTTATCTCCAGTGTGTGTTCTGATGTGTTACATTGACTAACCCATTTACCACATACATTACAGTTATATTTTGTCGCCAGTGTGTGTTCTGATGTGTCTCTGTAACATTGACTAACCAATTTACCACATACAATACAGTTATAATTTATCTCCAGTGTGTGTTCTGATGTGTAACATTGACTAATCCATTAACCACATACATTACAGTTATAATTTATTTCCAGTGTGTGTTCTGATGTGTAACATTGACTTACCCTTTACCACATACATTACAGTTATAATTTATCTCCAGTGTGTGTTCTGATGTGTAACATTGACTAATCCATTTACCACATACATTACAGTTATAATTCATCCCCAATGTGTAAAATTGACTATAGGAGAAACCATTTTACTTCAAAAGGGGGGGGAATGTTTTTTTCTGAGTCAGAATTTTTTTTTCGCGCTAGAAACCCATTTACCACATACATTTTATTTATAATTTATCACCAATGTGTGTTCTGATGTGTTCAATTGACTAATCCATTTACCGCATATACGTATATCACTTTTATAAGGCCTATCTACAGTGTATGATCACGTGAGTGTAGTTAAATTTGTTTTAAGAAACCCTTTACAATAAATTTCACATTTATTAGGTTTAATTATCACAAATGTGTCTTCTCATGTGTTTCTGCCAGTTTGAACGATCACCAAACTCTCTACTACACATATCACATTTATAAAGTTTATCACCAGTATGTATTCTCATGTGATTCTGCAATGTTGAATTATTACAAAGCCTTTTACCACATATATCACATTTAGACGGTTTATCCCCAGTGTGTGTTCTCATGTGTATCTGCATAGCATATCTCTGATTACACCTTTTACCACATATATCACATGTATAAGGTTTATAACCAGTATGCAATCTCATGTGTATGTGCAAGTTTGAAGAAACACCAAATCCTTTACCACACATTTCACATTCATACGGTTTATCACCAGTGTGTTTTCTTATGTGTGTCCTTAAGTTTGAACTCTGAGCAAAACGTTTACCGCATACATCACATTTATAGGGTTTATCACCAGTATGTGTTCTTATGTGTATCGCTAAGGTTGAACTATGAGCAAACCCTTTACCACATATATCACATGTATTAGGTTTATCATCAGTATCTGATTTCATCTTTTGTAAGCCACGGATTTGTAAGTTTGAACCATGACTTAACTCATCGCCTATATCAGGTTGATCATCAGTGTGTGTTATCGTGTGTCTCTGCAATGTTGAACTTTGAGCAAACCCTTTACCACATATATCACATTTATACATTTTATCACCAGTGTGTATTCTCATGTGTTTCTGCATATCATTACTCTTTGAACACCCTTTACCACACATTTCACATTCATACGGTTTATCACCAGTGTGTGTTCTTATGTGTGTCCTTAAGTTTGAACTCTGAGCAAAACTTTTACCGCATACATCACATTTATAAGGTTTATCGCCAGTGTGTGTTCTTATGTGTATCACTAAGGTTGAACTCTTAGCAAAACTTTTACCGCATATATCACATGTATTGGGTTTATCACCAGTGTGTGTTCTTGTGTGGCTCTTTAAGTTTGAACTGTCAGCAAAACTTCTTCCGCATTCATCACATTGATAAGGTTTATCACGAGTATGTGTTCTTATGTGTTTCTGTATGTTTGAACTATGAATAAATTCTTTAACACATATATCACACGTATTGGGCTTATCACCAGTGTGTGTTCTCATCTTGATTTGTAAGTTCATTGGTTTCTGTGCATTCTTTTTCACCTAATTTTCTGTGTTGTGGAATCTAAATAAGAGAAGTTAACTTTTATAGAAAACAAATTTCAATATTCGGACATATAAATTAAAGTTTTACGCTGGAAAATCAATAAAACATTTAAAAAGGGATGATTACTTGGTCCTTTTTGTTAATTCCTTTTTTTTTGACAGTGATTTTCCTTTTGCCCCTTCTAACATAGTAAATATTTCGCAACTCGTTTTCTATGCTTGTGCCTGCGACTATCATAGCTTCGGGCTTGTCAAGAAGGATCGAGCTCTCACAAAATGTTAACCCCACCACATCCTTAATGTGCCTGTCAGTGGTGGATCCAGAAATTTTCATAAGGGGGCACACTGACTGCCAAAGAGGTGGCCGCTATAGTCATACTTCAGTGATTCCCTGTATTCAACCAAATTTTTCCCAAAAAGGGGGGCCTCCTAAGTTTATAAAAAGAACATACATATGTTTGTCTAAAAAAATAATTAACTGAAATTCTTATGTTACATTGGCTATGCAATGTTAGGGTGTTTTCTAATTCTACCAACACCACACAGCTTAATTCAATATTGATGATTTTAAATTAAAGATATTTAAGAGGCTATTATATATATATAAAAAAGATGTAGTATGATTGCCAATGAGACAACTCTCCACAAGAGACCAAATGACACAGAAATTAACAGCTATAGGTCACTGTACGGCCTTCGACGATGAACAACGCCCATACTGCATAGTCAGCTACAAAAAGCCCTGACATAACAAACGTAAAACAATTCAAACGAGAAAACTAACGGCCTAATTAATGTACAAAAAAATGAACGAAAAACAAATATATGTAACACAGCAAAAACGACAACCACTGATCTACAGGCTTCTGACTTGGGACAGGCACATACTGTACATACAGAATGTGGCGGGTTTAACATGATAGCGGGATCCCAACCCACCCCCTAATCTGGGACAGTGGTGTAAAAGTACAACATAAGAACAACTATAAAAATCAGTTGAAAAAGGCTCATCAGATGGATACAAATAGAAATACAAAATACTTATGACAAAAACACAGAGTGGACGTGGCCGGGTACTTGTACATCCCAACAACAAAAAGACACAAGGTACATATCTGAGAGTACTAGCAGTAACTGACAGCTAGTTCAAAGCCAATAACAACTAATAAAAAAAGATATAAGACTTAATTATCAATCAGTGCTCATTCAACATCCAATGAATTTAGTGCAAAGACGTCATAAACAGTCAGAGAAAAATATGACCTGTGCAATGCCAAGATACAGGAATCGACAGATAGTAGATCCATGAAAGTGCATATGTATATAACAATAATATTAAGTTTGCTTTTAATTTATTGATTTATAACAAAATCAATTAATATTAATACCAATAAAAACAATATTCAAAGATCTAATGACAAGCTTGAATTGTAACCTTTAAGAATAAATTTATTTAAAGGATCGATACGTTTACCAGGATCGTTTCTAAATTTCTGGTAAAGAACATCTCCGTAAAAATGAGGATATGCTATCTCGTTTGAAATAAGTTTCCTACAGGTACAATCAAACTTTGAAACCAAACCTTTATATCTATCGATGGAAGAATTTAGTAAAAGTTTTAAGTAGTTTGTGGTATATAACGAAATCCTTGACTAAATAATTTACCATGCAGTAATACATAGACTACGTTCGTCAAAATCTAAAACGTCACAACAGACACGGGCATAGCGAACGAGTTGTGAAATATAAACACCGTAAGATGGTACCATAGGAACATCACCATCCAAAAAAGGAAAATTAACAACAGTGAATGAAAATTTTAGTGTTGAGTTTCCTGTGTAAAACTGAAATATTTAAATCTAGGAAAAGACAGTTATTAGCGTTTACATTTGATTTATTTAAAGTAAGTTCCTTTGGGTATATTATTATATGTTTGTTTACTATATGATATCCATAGAACATATCTATAATGTATTTATGACTTGATGTTACATTCATTCTCATTGATCTTTATTTCATTTATAGTAGATTTGGATCACACGCCTCTATTGTGCTCTTTCTTTTACTTTGAAATTTCTTTCTTAAGAACGTCCGTGTAGTATTGTTTGTAAATTAATATTTTTGTTCAACACTACTTGGATAATTATATTTTTAAATATTTGGCGTTCTATAGACACATTTCTTCAATAACTAACCTTCCTACTTCCTATCAAGCAGGAGCGGATCCAGCCATTTTAAAAGGGGTTCCCAACCCTGGATAAATCGGGAGTTCCAACTATATGTCCCCATTCAAATGCATTGATCGTCCAAGAAAAGGGGGGTTCCAACCCTGACCCCCCACCTCGCCCTTTTTTTGGATCCGCCACTGCCAAGGGACTTATATTGGTCAGTTTGAAGCGACTAATAGTATCAGCCAGAGACTGTTTTATCAAGGATGTATTTTTATTTGTAATAAATTCTTTGGTTTCACGTTTTTTTTAGTAAACTCTTGAAAAGTTTACAACGCAAATTTGGCGCAAAGTATAAAACTTATATTTTTAATAGCAAGTCATTTTGTTTTAGCGATTCAGTTCTAAAACAAACCACAAGAAATATATACATTATACATAAATGATCATTGTTTATGACAAGTTTACCTTTTCTTGAATCAAACACAAAAAAAGGTCGTGTAACATGTGTAAATTCCACAGCAGACGATAACTGAAGTAGGGTACACGACAACTCGTACCTTCACCAACTCGTACTCAACCAACTCGTACCCAATATTGTTTTTGCGTGATTGGGTTTCATAAATCTACTTGCATTTATTACATGTATTAGGTTATCTTGAACGTTTAATTGTTATTTTTATTTTGTAATTTATCTACTGATATGATAATTTAATGGGTTTTTTTTAAACATTTTTATTGCAATCCAGCATATGGATATAAACGACGCATGATAATTATAATATTGGAAAAGGATATTTTTACTAATTTTTTCGTTGGACATGTGATTTTGTTCTTGTTAGTGTATGTATAATGAATACCGTTCTCGTCCTTTTGAAACCATGAAGCCAGCACATGAATTAAACAAAGTCCAAATGTTTTACATACATGTTCAGGGGACACTTCCTATATACAAGGTGATAGGACGTGCCGCTGGAATAGGTCACATTTTCCAGCTTGAAAATATGTGAATAGGTGGGGAAAACTATCAGAAATATATGATAAGGTCAATAAAGTTCCAATTACTTGTATATGAAAAGCCCAGTCATTTTTTCACAGCCGAAAGTCTCGCCGTAAGTAAACATTACATACAGAATCTTAGCCTTAAATACAACTTTTTCAACACATCACACGAAACCAAACCAATATGGGAAAAGGTTACGCAATATATGAAAAGGTATACATTTTTAAGATCTAAATTATATGAAAAGGGTGGGATAACAGAACCCCAGCGACACCCCCTATCACTTAAGTATTGAAGTGCCCCATGTTCAATAAGCTAAATCACAACCGCTCATATATCCAGGCTATTTATTAAACTCACTAAATCGTTTACCACATACATTGTACATTCTATTTATAACATGTATAAGGTGAGTCACTAATGCACACCACATTCATACGTTGTGTGTGTGTCAGTAATGAGACTAACGCCTCTACCACATACATCACATTTATATGGTGAATCCCTAGTCTGAGTGTGTGTTCCGCTGATGTGTTCCTGGAAATTTATCATGTTTATATATCAGGGTTTAATTATCACCGGAATATCTTGTGTCTGTATTAATCATTACTGTCAACAAACCTACCACCACATACATCAGAATTATAAGGTTTATCTCCGGTATCTGTACATGCTATAAACTACACTACAGCTCAGATAGATTTTGCTTTGTCCACCAGCCCACAGTGGCATGCATACCTCAGAATTAAAAGTTTATCTCCGGTATCTGTACATGCTATAAACTACACTACAGCTGAGGTGGATTTTGCTTTGTCCACCAGCCCACAGTGGCATGCATACCTCAGGATTATAAGGTTTCCTCTTCGGTATCTGTACATGCTATAAACTACACTACAACTCAGGTGGATGTTGCTTTGTCCACCTGCCCACAGTGGCATGCATACCTCAGAATTTTAAGGTTTCCTCTCGTGTATCTGTACATGCTATAAACTACACTACAGCTGAGGTGGATTTTGCTTTGTCCACCTGCCCAAAGTGGAATGCATACCTCAGAATTATAAGGTTAATCTCCGGTATCTGTACATCCTATAAAGGTGTCAGACCACCAATTAAAAGTCCCTATCTGTTCAACCAAATTTTGCAATTTTCACAGCTTTCTAATTATTTTACCTTAAGTTTAACTTCATAGAAACCAGGTATATCCTGAATCGTACAGGTATCACCTTTCTACATGCCAATTTAAAGCCTTATAAGAAAGAAGAGACCTCCTGAACTGAGGTACCGCTAAAATAACCCCTGGTTTTCTGGAAATCTTAAATAAGTATACTATGGAGCGCATCATTCCTAAATTTTAAATGCAAACTCAGAGATAAGTAAATTTTGGCTCAAAATGGTCTTAATATATTTCTCTTTCACCAAAAGTTTCGTTTCTGCATTTGTTGGTTAGTTCAAGTAAACAATGACATAAAATGCACTATTTTTTGTCCGAGTAGGCCTACTTTAACGTTCTAAATTGGAGGGAATTAATTGGTGGTCTGACACCTAAACTACACCACAGCTCAGGTGGATTTTGTTCTGTTCACCTGCCCACAGTGGCATGCATACCTCAAAATTATAAAGTTTATCTCCGGTGTATGTTTCGTGTTTCTGCACATGCTACATGTATGAGCTATGAATATATAAGATAAAAGATGTCGTATGATTCCCCTGACCCAACTCTCCACAAGAGACCAAATAACATATATCAAGTATATAGAAATTAACAACTAGAGATCATTGTACGTTGAGCAAAACCCACACCATAGTCCATGTAGTCTGCTATAAAAGGCCCAAAATAACAAATGTAAAACAATTCAAACGAGAAATTTAAAGGCCTGATTTATATTAAGTACAAAATAAACATGATAATGAACGAATAGTTTATATACAAACAATTATAAGGTTTATGTCATGTATGTCTGGTATATATGTAAGACTCAGATCGACGTCCGGTCTCTAATCGACGTCCGTTCCTCAAATTGACGTCCAAATCTGACGTCACAATAAAATAACATTCCAAATCGACGGCCAATTTTATGCCCCTCTAATCGACGTCTTTTTTGTTGTTCTCAAATCGACGTCCAATTTTTGGCTTCTCTAATCAAAGTCCGTTTTATGGACTTGTAGCAGTAAAATCACAACTTTAATAAAGGGTGGGTTGAACCTAAAACTCAAAAAGTTGTTGAAAAATATAAGTGTCATAAGTCCAAATTATAATACTTTACAACAACTGGCGATACGTTTTTATTCTTTCTATTGTTTGAGTCTGTATACTGCCCACTAGATGTCTTTCGATTATCTTTGTCTTAGGGTTGTTGTCTCATTGTCGTACAATGTATACACACATGTCATGTGTTTATATGAAAACCACAACGTAGGTCGAGAATATGAACGTCTTACATCTAAATATTAATATGCATCTGCATGTAATAGTTAAGTAAAACGATGTCGGTGATTGTCCTATTGTCATTTTCTGATGTCTGTCCTTTAATTTTGATACCAATATAAGAAAACAGTTATAGTTTCTGTAAGCTACTTCACAAAAAGACAAAACGATACAGATAATGTAAACAAAGATCAATTTAAAAATAAATGATTTAATAAAATTAGACATCACTCCTATCATCTATCAGACGTCTTTTTTGTGATTCCTTACGTCACATTGGACGTCGATTAGAGGTTATAATGTTAGACACTGATTTGAGAACGTGACGTCAGATTTGGACGTCGATTTGAGGAACGGACGTCGATTAGAGACCGGACGTCGATCTGAGTCTAACATATATGTTTCATGTGTGTCTGTAAGCTATGAAGTTTACTTAACCCTTAATTGTGTACGTCACATTGATGAAGTTTATCACTTGTATGTCAATGTATGTATTCTCATGTGTTTATGTAAGCTATGAAGTTTACTTAACCTTTAATTGTGTACGTCACATTGATGAAGTTTGTCACTTGTATGTCAATGTATGTATTCTCATGTGTCTCTGTAAGCTATGAAGTTTACTTAACCTTTAATTGTGAACGTCACATTGATGACGTCACAGGTAGTAGTACTATATATGTTACATGTGTTTCTGTAAGATTTGAAGTTTACTTAACCTTTAATTGTGTACGTCACATTGATGACGTCACAGGTAGTACTATATATGTTACATGTGTTTCTGTAAGCTATAAGTTTACTTAACCTTTAATTGTGTACGTCACATTGATGACGTCACAGGTAGTACTATATATATGTTACATGTGTTTCTGTAAGCTATGAAGTTTACTTAACCTTTAATATTGTGTACGTCACATTGATGATGTCACAGGTAGTACTGTATATATGTTACATGTGTTTCTGTAACATGTGTAAGCTATAAAGTTTACTTAACCTTTAATTGTGTACGTCACATTGATGAAGTCTGTCACTTGTATGCCAATGTATGTATTCTCATGTGTCATGTGTGTCTCTGTAAGCTATGAAGTTTACTTAACCTTTAATTGTGTACGTCACATAGATGAATTTTGTCACTTGTATGTCAATGTATGTAATCGCATGTGTCTCTGTACGTTTGAGATCGCTCAGGCTTGATCATGTTGATCTTTTCCTTCACATTTAGTAGGTCTATAACCAGTTTGTATTCTCATGTGTCTCTCTACGTTCTCGAAGCCATGGAGTTTACATAACTATTTATCACAAACATGACATTTATAAGGTCTATCTTCAGTGTGTATTCTCACGTGTCTCTCTAAGTCACGAAGTTCACATAAATTCATAGCTCTTTCTCACACATGTGACATTTATAAGGTTTATCTCCAGTGTGTATTCTGATGTGTCTCTCTAAGACACGAAGTTCACATTGCTCTTTATTATACACGTGACATTTATAAGGTTTATCTCCAGTGTGTGTTCTCATGTGTCTCTTTAAGTCCTGATTCTGACTAAACCCTTTACCACATTTAACACATTTATAAGAGTATCTCCAGTGTGTATTCTCCTGTGCCTATGGAAATCTGAAGGATCATTAAACCCTTTATCCCACATGTGATATTTATAAGGTTTACACCAGTATGTATTCTCACGTGTCTCTTTAATTCACAAGTCTGACTAAATCCTGTCCAACATTTAACACATTTACATGCATGTATAAGGTTTATCACCAGTATGTGTTCTCATGTGTCTATGTAAATTTTGGTTCTGACTAAACTCTTTGTCACATTCACCACATTTATAAGGTTTATCACCAGTGTGTATTCTCGTGTGAATCTGTAAAACAATTATAAGGTTTATGTCATGTATGTCTGGTATATATGTAAGACTCAGATCGACGTCCGGTCTCTAATCGACGTCCGTTCCTCAAATTGACGTCCAAATCTACGGCCAATTTATGCCTCTAATCGACGTCTTTTTTGTTGTTCTCAAATCGACGTCCAATTTTTGGCTTCTCTAATCAAAGTCCGTTTTATGGACTTGTAGCAGTAAAATCACAACTTTAATAAAGGGTGGGTTGAACCTAAAACTCAAAAAGTTG
The DNA here is from genome assembly GCA_017311375.1 of Mytilus coruscus. Taxonomy (NCBI): domain Eukaryota; kingdom Metazoa; phylum Mollusca; class Bivalvia; order Mytilida; family Mytilidae; genus Mytilus; species Mytilus coruscus. The sequence goes on along the minus strand of CM029605.1, from coordinate 59,453,283 downwards.
TTGAAAATATAAGTGTCATAAGTCCAAATTATAATACTTTACAACAACTGGCGATACGTTTTATTCTTTCTATTGTTTGAGTCTGTATACTGCCCACTAGATGTCTTTCGAATATCTTTGTCTTAGGGTTGTTGTCTCATTGTCGTACAATGTATACATACATGTCATGTGTTTATATGAAAACCACAACGTAGGTCGAGAATATGAACGTCTTACATCTAAATATTAATATGCATCTGCATGTAATAGTTAAGTAAAACGATGTCGGTGATTGTCCTATTGTCATTTTCTGATGTCTGTCCTTTAATTTTGATACCAATATAAGAAAACAGTTATAGTTTCTGTAAGCTACTTCACAAAAAGACAAAACGATACAGATAATATAAACAAAGATCAATTTAAAAAAAAAATAAATGATTTAATTAAATTAGACATCTCTCCTCTCATCTATTAAACATCGTTTTTGTGATTCATTACGTCACATTGGACGTCGATTAGAGGGTTATAATGTTAGACACTGATTTGAGAAAACGTGACGTCAGATTTGGACGTCGATTTGAGGAACGGACGTCGATTAGAGACCGGACGTCGATCTGAGTCTAACATATATGTTTCATGTGTGTCTGTAAGCTATGAAGTTTACTTAACCCTTAATTGTGTACGTCACATTGATGAAGTTTATCACTTGTATGTCAATGTATGTATTCTCATGTGTTTATGTAAGCTATGAAGTTTACTTAACCTTTAATTGTGTACGTCACATTGATGAAGTTTGTCACTTGTATGTCAATGTATGTATTCTCATGTGTCTCTGTAAGCTATGAAGTTTACTTAACCTTTAATTGTGAACGTCACATTGATGACGTCACAGGTAGTACTGTATATATGTTACATGTGTTTCTGTAAGCTTTGAAGTTTACTTAACCTTTAATTGTGTACGTCACATTGATGACGTCACAGGTAGTACTGTATATATGTTACATGTGTTTCTGTAAGCTATGAAGTTTACTTAACCTTTAATTGTGTACGTCACATTGATGACGTCACAGGTAGTACTGTATATATGTTACATGTGTTTCTGTAAGCTATGAAGTTTACTTAACCTTTAATATTGTGTACGTCACATTGATGATGTCACAGGTAGTACTGTATATATGTTACATGTGTTTCTGTAACATGTGTAAGCTATAAAGTTTACTTAACCTTTAATTGTGTACGTCACATTGATGAAGTCTGTCACTTGTATGCCAATGTATGTATTCTCATGTGTCATGTGTGTCTCTGTAAGCTATGAAGTTTACTTAACCTTTAATTGTGTACGTCACATAGATGAATTTTGTCACTTGTATGTCAATGTATGTAATCGCATATGTCTCTGTACGTTTGAGATCGCTCAAGCTTGATCATGTTGATCTTTTCCTTCACATTTAGTAGGTCTATAACCAGTTTGTATTCTCATGTGTCTCTACGTGCTCGAAGCCATGGAGTTTACATAACTATTTATCACAAACATGACATTTATAAGGTCTATCTTCAGTGTGTATTCTCACGTGTCTCTAAGTCACGAAGTTCACATAAATTCATAGCTCTTTCTCACACATGTGACATTTATAAGGTTTATCTCCAGTGTGTATTCTGATGTGTCTCTAAGACACGAAGTTCACATTGCTCTTTATTATACACGTGACATTTATAAGGTTTATCTCCAGTGTGTGTTCTCATGTGTCTCTTTAAGTCCTGATTCTGACTAAACCCTTTACCACATTTAACACATTTATAAGGAGTATCTCCAGTGTGTATTCTCCTGTGCCTATGGAAATCTGAAGGATCATTAAACCCTTTATCCCACATGTGATATTTATAAGGTTTATCACCAGTATGTATTCTCACGTGTCTCTTTAATTCACAAGTCTGACTAAATCCTGTCCAACATTTAACACATTTACATGCATGTATAAGGTTTATCACCAGTATGTGTTCTCATGTGTCTATGTAAATTTTGGTTCTGACTAAACTCTTTGTCACATTCACCACATTTATAAGGTTTATCACCAGTGTGTATTCTCGTGTGAATCTGTAAATTTGACTTATGCATAAACCCTTTACCACATACATCACATTTATAAGATTTGTCACCAGTATGTGCATGATGTGTTCTCATGTGTATCTTTAAGTTTGATTTTTGAGCAAAACCTTTACTGCATACATCACAGTTATAAGGTTTATCACCAGTGTGTATTATCATGTGCTTATGTAAACCTGAATTTTCACTAAACCTTTTATCACACACGTGACACTTATAAGGTTTATCTCCAGTGTGTCTTCTCATGTGTCTCCCTAAGGTTGAACTATCACAAAACCCTTTACCACATATACTACATTTATAAGGTTTGTCACAAGTGTGTGTTCTTGTGTGAATCTGTAAACTTGTACTACACCGAAACCCTTTACTACATATATTACATATAAAAGGTTTATCACCAGTATGTGTTCTCATGTGTCTCCCTAAGGTTGAACTATCACCAAACCCTTTACCACATATACTACACTTATGAGGTTTATCACCTGTATGTCTTCTCGTGTGATGCTGTAAACTTGTACTATACCTAAACACTTTACCACATACATCACAGTTATAAGGTTTGTCATCAGTATGTGTTCTCATATGAATCTGTAAACCTGCACTATACCTAAACACTTTACCACATACATCACAGTTATAAGGTTTGTCATCAGTATGTGTTCTCATATGAATCTGTAAACTTGTACTATACCTAAACACTTTACCACATACATCACAGTTATAAGGTTTGTCATCAGTATGTGTTCTCATATGATTCTGTAAATTTGAACTATACCTAAACATTTTACCACATACATCACATTTATAAGGTTTATCACCAGTATGTATTCTCATGTGACTCTGCAAGCTTGAACTTTGACCGAAATCTTTACCACATATATCACATTTATAAGGTTTATCACCAGTATGTATTTTCAAGTGTCTCTGCAAGTTTGAACTTTGACCAAACCCTGTACCACATATATCACATCTATACAGTTTATCACTAGTGTGTGTTCTCATCTCTCTGACTACACCCTTTTAAGTTTTCCAATTATATATATGTTCCTTCAATTTTGCAGTATGTGTTCTTAAACTATGCAGTATATTTTCTGATATGCTCCTTTTACTCAGCATGTGTCTTCATGTTTTCCTTTTTTTATACAGCAAAAATCTATATCCCAATCCTTAAAACAAGTTTATTTCCTCCAGTATGAAGCTGATATGTTCCAATACAAACTGAACTGTAGTTTGATCAAAGGAGGTAATAACAGATCAAGGGAGGTAATTAGAGATATATCTGTTTTTTTGTTTTTGTTCGACAATATATTGGTTTCTGTACACTCTTGGCCAACTTATTTTCTCTGAGTGGCCTGGAGTCTAAAAAATAAGAAATTAACTATTATAAAAACATATTTTCTAGATTTAAATATTTACGTTTTACAAGAAGAAAATCAATTTACAAGTTTACGAAAGATATGACTTTGAAGTTCCTGGTCCTTATTTTTAATATTCACTTTTTTGGACGGCGATTTTCCTTTTGCCCTTTCTAACATTGTAAACATTTCTAAACTCGTTTTCTATGCTTGTCTGTCAGGAACATGAGGAAATATTGAGCTCTCAAAACATGTTATTAACCCTCCACATTCTATATGTGACAGAATATGTTGTTAACCCCTCCACATTCTATTTGTGACAGAACCTTTTTTATCAGTGGTTGTATTTAGTTGCTGTCGGACATACTAGTATGTGTTTTTATAGGACTGTTTGGTAGTTGTCTCATTGGCACGTGACGGCGTTCAACCAATCACAACGTCATAATATACCCATGGTGCGAAAAAATAGTATTTTTTTTTTTTTTTTGACAGTTTGATAGTTGTCTTATTGGCAATCCTACCACATCTCTTAATTTTATCAACTTATTAAAACAAATCATAGATATAAGAAGATGTGGTATGACTGCCAATGAGACAACTCTCCATCCAAGTCAAAATTTATCAAAGTAAACCAATCATGCATACATTTATATAAACAAGAGTGCACAGGATGAAATGTGACACTCTGGTCTGTTTTACTTATAACTGAATTATGTTGACATATAAAAAAGAAGATGTGGTATGATTGCCAATGAGACAACTGTCCACAAGAGACCAAAATGACATAGAAATTAACAACTATAGGTCACCGTACGGCCTTCAACAATGAGCAAAGCCCATACCGCATAGTCAGCTATAGTCTGTTATATATCATTTGTATAACATAAACACAACATAATCAAAAAGAAGTCATGGTCAGATGAACCGTGTCAGACAGACATCTTCTTATACATGTATCTATATATGTACACCTAACAATCATCCTATACACCAAATATATCAGTTCTATCCCTTATAGTACCTGAGGAAAGACCAAACCTTAAAAATCTTAAAATTGACTAATGAACTATGAAATTGAGGTCAAGGAAATATCAACCCTGTCAGACAGATTAGTACAGTTGAATAGACTAATGAACTATGAAAATGAGGTCAAGGAAATATCAATCCTGTCAGACAGATTAGTACACCTTACAATCATTCCTGACACCAATTATCATAATAGTTGACCTATTGTAATAGTACCTGATAAACTGACATAACAACAAAAACCTGTCATTGACCAATGAACCATAAAAATGAGGTGAAGGTCATATGAAACCTGACAGACAGACAGAGATGCACATCTTACAATTATTCCATAAACCAAATATACTTGACATATATATTGCTTTATAGTATATGAGAAATAAACCAAATCACTGAACATTGTTCAATGAACCATTAAAGAGGTCGAGGTCAAATGACAGACATGCAGATCTATCAAGGAATCCATTCACCAACTATAGTCATCCTATTAGTCATATTGAGAGTATTTCACTATAAAGCAGTCACTGAAACTTGAAAATGAGGTCAAGGACAATGGACATATCACAAACAGAGTCTTCGTATTAAATTTAAGATACATCATGTTCGTGCATTCAAGGTATCAAGTATCCAGGTCTTCTAGCTTCTGAAATATAATGCTTTATACAAATAGTTTACGCCGTCGCCGCTGCCAGATTGTTATATTAATTATGTCTCACATACTGCGACTTTTGTTGCATAATTAACTGAAATCCTAGGGTTATCTCCCTTATTAGTTTTTTGGATTTATTTTCTTATACTTCCTTAATTTAGATACATATATAGCTGTCAAATATTGACATTTTGAAATTGAAGATTTGAAAGAGTCTACTGGCATGAATTGTAATAAATTTTTTTTGTTAACACTACTTTGTGTTTCTTTGTTACATATATGACGTGGCTCTGTACTTATACATCCCGTCATTGTGTTATTGTACTATGGTAAATTTGTGTATTCTTGTTTTTAATTTTTGCTAATATGCCATTTTGTGCTTCTTTGTAACATAATTGTATGTTTTTTTAGTGATTAAGATTATAACACAATGTTGACTGCTGTATTTTTGACATTTTTACCTATTATGTCTGTTTGTTTTGTTCACGCATCGTTGTCAATATAATGAAATTTTATGCGACTGTCATACAAGTGAGAGGTTTAGCTAGCTATAAAACCACGTTCAATCCACCATTTTCTACATAAGAAAATGCCTATACCAAGTCAGGAATATGACAGTTGTTATCCATTCGTTTGTAGTGTTTGAGCTTTTGATTTTGCCATTTGATTAGGGACTTTCCGTTTTGAATTTTCCTCGGAGTTCAGTATTTTTGTGATTTTACTTTTTGATAATTAATATTTTCCAATTGAAAATATTACAGGAAAAAAATACAACGAATGCATTTGAATATGGGTCCCTGTAAAGTGAGAAACGGAACAGAAACGAAACACGGCAAAACGAAATAAAACATGGCGAAATGAAACGAACACAGCGAAACAAAACGAAACACGGCGAAACGAAACGAAACATGTAAATTGAGAAACGAAACACAACGAAACGGAACATAATCTGTGTTTTGAGGAACGGATTTTTTTTCATTTTTCGTCTATAAAAATATTGAATGCCTAGCTTTGACAGTTGATGTCCTTATCATATATGGCACTGGCTACGGTTACATGGAAATGTAACAATAATAAAAAAAATATTGTTACATTGGAGACTAATTGCCGAAATGCAGGGTTGGGTAAGGAACTGATTAATTACGAATGTAACAATAATAATTTTGTCTACGGTTACATTGCGTTATTGGTACATTAATGCAATCCAATGTACGCTGGCATTAGTAATATGTATTAAAATAAAACTTGAACACTTTTATTTGAATTTTACAATATTAATGCATATAATTTGTATTTACAATGACAGTTTCTACAAATCCAGTATGTTATTTTGGAAGAATGTTTTAGTCCGACGCATTTTGGGGAAACTACATGTCAGTAACTGCTAGTACTTTGTTAATTATGTATCATTGTCATTTTGTTTAGTTTCTTTTGTTACCTATTCTGACATCGGACTCGGACTTCTTTTAAACTGAGTTTTACTGTGCGTATTGTTTTGTGATTGTTTTTTCTACATTGGCTAGAGGTATAGGCCTAATAGGGGGAGGGTTGAGATCACAAAAAAATATGTTTAACCCCGCCGCATTTTTGCGCCTGAATTGCATATAATTTGTATTTACAATGACAGTTTCTACAAATCCAGTATGTTGTTTTGGGAGAATGTTTTAGTCCGACGCATTTTGGGGAAACTACATGTCAGTAACTGCTAGTACTTTGTTAATTATGTATCATTGTCATTTTGTTTAGTTTCTTTTCTTACCTATTCTGACATCGGACTCGGACTTCTTTTAAACTGAGTTTTACTGTGCGTATTGTTGTGAGTTTGTTTTTTCTACATTGGCTAGAGGTATAGGGGGAGGGTTGAGATCACAAAAAATATATTTAACTCCGCCGCATTTTTGCGCCTGAATTGCATATAATTTGTATTTACAATGACAGTTTCTACAAATCCAGTATGTTGTTTTGGGAGAATGTTCTAGTCCGACGCATTTTGGGGAAACTACATGTCAGTAACTGCTAGTACTTTGTTAATTTATGTATCATTGTCATTTTGTTTAGTTTCTTTGCGTATTGTTTTGTGTTTGTTTATTCTACATTGGCTAGAGGTATAGGGGGAGGGTTGAGATCACAAAAAATATGTTTAACCCCGCCGCATTTTTGCGCCTGTCCCAAGTCAGGAGCCTCTGGTCTTTGTTAGTCTTGTATGACTTCTAATTTTAGTTTCTTTTATATATTTCGGAGTTTAGTATGACGTCCATTATCACTGAACTAGTGTACATTTTTGTTTAGGGGCCAGCTGAAGCACGCCTCCGGGTGCGGGATTTTCTCGCTTCATTGAAGAACCATTGGTGGCCTTCGGCTGTTATCTGCTCTTTGGTCGGGTTGTTGTCTTTTTGACACACTCCCCATTTCCATTCTCAATTTTACTCAAAGCAGCCATCACAAACGAATGATGCAGCAATGTGCACGTCTGTATTGCATACTGTACAATTACATTCTGCACTATCCCTTTTTGAAGTTAAAGAAACTTTCAATGTCTGTCATGCTTCAGATGAAAAATATTTTGTTTATATTCTCGTTCAATCTTTTTGTTGGAAGCATTTGAGGTTGTTACATGTTGTCTTTTAATATGATTTCATTGCCGTCCATTACTGATTTTATGTTCACCTCCGATTTCAATATCCAACTTAGCATAGATTAAAAAAAAACAATAAAACTTAAAAATACAAGTCAACTGTGAAGGCAATTGATGTTAACATTTGCCGACAGGTTGAAATTGGTAGAAACAGTGTTCATTTTCAGAGTCCAGATATTTTGTGATCGTAATTTCGTTCTTATTGGCGAAAAAATATAAGCACCAAAACTATAGAAGGTTTAAGTTTAATAAATCTAGCGTACATTGAAGTGCATTAATGTAGCAATAACGCAATGTAACCGTAGACACAAATATTATTGTTACATTCGTAATTAATCGGATCCTTACCCAACCCTGTATTCCGGTAATTAGTCTCCAATGTAACAATAATTTGTTTATAATTGTTACATTTCCATGTAATGTAACCGTAACCAGTTGTCATTGACATAACCCCACATATCCTTTTATTCGTACACAATAGTGCTATAGTCTTAATTGAATTTTGACAAAAGTTTATACGTTGTTTAATCCTTATATGTAGTGAACATCAACCAAAAAAGATAAAGATAAAATTGAGAATGGAAAAGGGGATATGTGAAAGATGTGAAAAAAATACGTAGCAATATGTAACAGTGGTTTGATTCCGCCAGTGTGCTTTATCCGGAGGAAGAAAATCCCCAGTGATTTTTATCCACCAACAAAATTTCACTATTTTTTTCTATCCGGGTCCAGTGTAAAACATCCACCAGTGATTATAAGGTTCTAAAAAGGGTTTTTTGAAGGGGAAACATGTATAAAATGTGGCTTTATAGTTTTTAGTGTATTCTATAATTGAAACTTTATGTAAGAACAAATCTGCTCTTTAAATTTGGTTTATATCAAGTACAATGGCCTGGTCATTGATAAAGAATTTTGAGTTATAAAAACATCCTCCTCATAATCATCAATATTTTTTACTAGATTGACTCAGATTAATTAAACTAGTTCCTGAAAATCATTTTAATTTTAACCCATTTATTTATGTAAACAATAAACCGGTCAAATATAAACAAAACAACGATATTAAGTTCGACGCTTTCACACTATTTACATCCAATATTCTCTAGTGAAAAACAGTTACCCGGAATAAATACACGGCGGAATGAAAGTACGCTTATATATGCACAGTAAAACACAGTTTGAAAGAATACCGAATCTGATGTCAGAATAGGAACTTTTTTAGTTTTATGTGAGACTTAGGTGCGTCAGCTATGCTACAGACCCTGTTAAAATATTAAGACTTCTTGTTACGTGCAAAAATGAGGAAACATTGAAATTGGAATAGCTGTTACTGCATGTACTGTGGATCGTCTGAATATCAGTCTCAAATAGAATTGGTCATTCTTTCCTTCATGTCCTTTGTGACTAGGATTTCTATGTCCCGCCTACAGTAGTGGGGCATAATGTTTTCTGGCCTGTGCTGCCGTCCGTCCGTCCGTCCGTCCAATACTAGGTTTATGTTGTTTAAGGTAGATTGAATAACAATGGAGTTGTGTTCACATGAACTTGAAACTATACACATAGAAAAAAAGAAGATGTGGTATGATTGCCAATGAGACAACTCTCCACAAGAGACCAATTGACAGAGAAATTAACAAATATAGGTCACCGTACGGCCTTCAACAATGAGCAAAGCCCATACCGCATAGTCAGCTATAAAAGGCCCCGAAATGACAAATGTAAAACAATTCAAACGAGAACACTAACGGCCTAATTTATGTACAAATAATGAACGGAAAACAAATATGTAAAACATCAACAAACGACAACCACTGAATTACAGGCCCCTGACTTGGGACAGGCACATACATACATAATTTGACGGGGTTAAACATGCTAGCGGGATCCCAACCCTCCCCCTAACCTGGGACAGTGGTGTAACAGTACAACATAAGAACGAACTATAAAAATCAGTTGAAAAAGGCTTAACTCATCAGATGGATACAAATAGAAATACATCCAACAAAAACACAGAGTGGACGTGGGTTCATTATGACATGGTCTTTTTGAAATATATGCCAAATTAGGTATTTGAACCATAATTTGCGATTCAATGAACATGAAAATATGATATTATAAGCGATTCATACATATACTACTGTCCCATGGATACATATTCTTGTTTTTATTCATTTTTTCTAGTTTCAGAAATTTTCTATTATGGCAGTCCACGACATTCTTGTTTTTTTTTTTTATTTTGTTACTTCATGTACTTGTTGCAAGTTAAATACATATTAGCCTTTTTAACTACTTGCAACAGGTACCATCGACTTCAACTTAATGGAGATACCTTATGTATTTCGTAGCTTCTCTTTTGAAGATGTGGTAGATACTAGCTAGTAACACGCGTCTGTCAAGATAAATGGCGAATAACAAAACACAATGTATTTGCTTTGTCTTGGGTTAGTTTAAAGAAGAAGGTAGAACATGAAGAGTTAAACTAACAATACGGTATGAATAAAAGGAGAAAAAGGGTGCTCCAGTAGGGTACTCACCTCAGGTCACAAGGTCGCCATTAAAAAATGCCTCGGGTCACCAGGTCACTTTTAAGCAAACTATTCCCCCTTAACGTCGCAGGTCGGATTTGACCACATTGTAGCCACATATATAAGGTGAATGCATCCAGCTTGAACATTCAGATCCTACTACCTGAACATATGGCCATACCATTTACACTTTAGCTATGGTTATTTCATCGTTGGGATACTTAAGAGCTAGGCCCAAGAACACAGTTATTTCATAGTGCATTCTTTTAGATAAAACACGAACAATTTAAAAATCGTACAATGAGGTATTCACAACTGCGATATCCAAAAAGATTTTTATAGTGTAGTGTACTACTTTTGGGACAAATTATATCAAAATTATAGAAATATACACTGTCCACACTAGGGCCTCTTCAAAAAATGATAAAGACCTATTGCAGATTATTGCATATACAATGATATTACATGTATTAACAGAACTGATAGAATGAAAAGGAAAGGGGGAGGCTTCATTGTCCAAAAAGATAAACATACCAACGAGTATTTTTATTGTGATTTTTAAGCAAACAATTAGACTTGTTCGATCAAAAGGTCCCTCAAACCGCCCTCAATGATCTTTGGCTATGCACATAATTATACACATCTCATTAGGAAGATTTTCTATGTGTCGTTCCTCAAATTACATATTTTGTTCCGTTTCGTTGTGTTTCGTTTCTCAATTTACATGCGAGTTTCGTTTTCGTTTCGTTATGTTTCGTTTCGTTTCTGTTCCGTTTCTCACTTTACAGGGACCCTATCAATATTGCACATTAGGCGTTCCATAGAAGCATTTTTTCAACATCTGTGTATAAAATCATTTAAATGAAGTTAAGTCAACGGTTCATACTTTCAATCGGATATTTGATTGTAAATTTTAATACTTTTACAAAAACATATTTAATCGAAGATTTATAAATAGTAGTACCAGAAGTAATTTACAGTTTTACTAAGTTCTTTTGTTTTAAAATCAAATCCGAAAACACTGACATCAAATATAACTTACGTAAATGATAATTGTCTACTTACAAGTTTACCTTTTATTTCTTGAATCAAACACAAAAACAAATCATGTCAGATCGTGTAAATTTCACAACCGGATAAATAACAATACCAAAGGGAGATAACTAATTTACAAATACGTATGGAACGCCTGCTGTAACAAAGCCGTCTGCATTTTTACCAACGGAAGTGCACTTAGTAATGGACTTCTGATGCTGCTTTTTATACCAGTGACATATTTACACCATATATATATATATATATTTATATATCTCAAGATAAGATTGATTCAATTCTTATTACGATTTTCTTTTCTTTTTTTTAAGGTTGACCATTGCAACGAATTTTCTTATACTTTGCCAACATTTTATAGTTTTTTACTACCATGAAAATATTGTAAAAAATATTGTTCACTGTGCTTTTTTAAAGCTACATATCGTGCAAAATTACCTGCCTTTAATTAGATTTTTCATGATAAAAAACGTGAGCATAAAAAGAAATCTATGTGATAAAATTTTGAAATGAAATGTGAGAAGGTGTTTTAAAATATGCTTTAAGAAAATAAAATGAAAAAAATGATTTAACCGAATCTGTTTTCTTGCTTCCATTGGAAAATAAATATTCATCAACATTTCTTTAAAACAATATTCTTAGAGTTATCTCTCCTTAAATGACAGTTGGGGAAATTGATTCGAACAAAAGCAAATATTTGGAATTTGCTAAAATAGCGTTAATAATGCTATGTATCACTTATTTTTCTGTATTCAAATTAAACAGTCTTACACATCAGTTGCCAAGTTTGCAGATTTAAGCAAAGAACTAACGTGAGGGTATCCAAATTGTACCTATTTTGACAGTTTTTTCACCAACGTTTTTTTTATGATCCTGACAAAAGTTTCCATTCTGTGTTTATTTTGTAGACGTATCCTTATTTACTATACAGTTACACCAATTTAATTTTGAATCCATACTGAATCATAGAAAAATTGGTTTGAACCGACCTCATAACGATCCATGATTCTATAATGAGGAGTACCCAAATTGCATCCATGTTTAAATTCACATCCTTAAAAATCGAATAACAGATGTTTTGTTTTATTTCTTCAAATATTTTGAACATTTTGACATTATTCCATGCTTACTATTCATTTTTTAAGGAATGGATGCTTGTAACATGTTTAATTTGCTCATTTTTTAAAGATGACATTTAGAGAACGTCGCATATGGCGACGTTTTCGTAGATTTACTTTTTCCAGGGGAATGCTTCATCTGTTGATATATACTGTGAACGTTTTGTGTATATTTAGATATATTTACATATGTTGAAAGACGTGTATAATGTCAAATCATAAAAATACAAATGGTTTAGTCTAAAAGAAAACTTGTAAGATTTCCGCAGCTATTTTTGTTGAATAGGTGCAATTTGGGTACTGTGACGTTAGAGCTATTATGTACTGCTTTTGTACAATCCAAGATGTCAGTATACAGTTTATCTACCTTAAATGATAACAAAACATAGGCTGAACGAAACAAAACAAAATTAATAATTCAGATAACTCAAAATAATCCTCCAAATTGAACGAAAAGCCATGCACGAAGCATACTGAATATAATTGTAAAACACCTAAAATGTTCATCCGCGGTCCAACAATCTGTCGATCGATACCTAAATTTTGGATTTGTACAAGGTCATGTTTTTCTCTGCCTGTTAGCGATACTTTTAGACTAAATCCATTGGATGTTGAAGGTGTACTGGTTGATGTTTTAGTCTGATATACATGACTGTTTCACTTGTTGTTATTGGCTTTGAACTAGCTTTCAAAAACTGCGAGTATTCTCAGATCGATAATTTGTGTATTTTGTGTTTTTCTTAGGGGTTTTGTGCTTTGTATCGAACTGATAAGTAAAGACCTTTTCAATTGATTTTTGTTATAGTTTGTTTTACTGTTATACCACTGTCCCATTTGGTACGTCGCCAATACACATGTTTAACTTTCCACATTATGTATGTGTCTGTCCCAAGTCAAGTCTGAATTTACTGCATACTTGCCAACCTCTGACAATGAGAAATCATGTCATGACATGACATGTCAAAAAGCGTGTGAAAACGCGCGACGAAGATGCGGACTTTTTTATATGAACAATGTTCATAATTTCACATTATCATGATTATACAAATTTGTTAATCATGTTAATATATAATAAAAACAATATTCTAGAGTAAACTTTTATTGTATTCAACAGTGGTCTGTTTTGCTGCTTTTAAAGCAACACCCTAGGCTTAGGCATATATTCAAAACAACTGCCAGTTTGATTACATATACTTGATAACAAGGCACACAATATATCATTGTCGAGTTCTGATCAGAATTCAGTGTAGATTTCTTTATAATTGAAAATGTTCTCTCACAGTCAGTATTGATAATTGGCTGAACTTAAATAGCTTGATCAAGCTTTGAAAAAGTGTCATAACGTTTTTTTTTGCCATCTAAAATGTCATCTATTATCTTTGCCATTGCTCCCAACGAACTATATATGTTGCTATTGTCTCTGAGGTTTTTGTCTGGTCAGAACTGGGTAGATCATCAGAAGACAGCTGATACTGTGAGAACTGATCCAACAGTTTCGTGATATTTCCATCCTCTTTGGCCTGTGGAAATCTGTTGGCTAGATTTGAAACTGAAAAAGAAAAGTATTTTATTATTTGATTACCATTAAGCACGTTAAATGCTTAATCAAATCGCTACATTGTAGTTCTCCTCTCACATGTATTGTTATGATTGCAACATAGGGTGCACAATGCGTTACTCGTCTCTCAATAATTTAAACTTGAACTCCCAAATATAATTTGTAAATCTTGAAATTTATCTTTGTACGTACACATCGTTTTCGCTTAGCAATCGGCTCTTTAGACGACGGTACAGGTCCTGAAAGCGAACTATTTCTGTGGACATTTCCCCTAAGTGAATTTGAAAGAAAGAAAGTCACAAAATCGTAAAAACTAATCACAAACTACTTACCTTAAGGGCTTAATTTTTCTGTTCGTCCATACAGAAAAATAAACAATGGCGACGATACAATTACTTCGAAATTTTCGGTATTTTTTGTCTAATAATGAAAAAACCCGAGAATCGCGATATCACTAACGACCAAAAAATCAAAACAACGAAAAAGCGTGTAATTGCGTGTGAAGTGGCGAAACGCGTGTACACGCCATGTGACAAAATCCTCGCGTGTAAACCGTTGAAAAAGCGTGTATTACACGCGAATATCATGTCAGTTGGCAACTATGATTTACTGGCTGTCGCTTCTTGCTGTTAATCATATTTCTTCTTCGATTATCATTTTGTACATACATAAGCCAATAGTTTTCTCGTTTGGATTGTTTTACATTTGTCATTTCAGGGCTTTTTATACTTTACTATGGGGTATGGGTCTTGCTCATTGGTGAAGGCCGTACGGTGATCTATAGTTGTTAACTTCTACGTGATGTTGTCTCCGTTATACATCTTTTTATCTTTATAATCATGTCATTACCACATCTCACCTTAAGGCCTCTTCTGAATATTTGAAGGTCCCTATTATGTTTGGGTTTCCAATATTACAACAACAACAAAAGCCGTAAACTACCGCTTTGATCTCGGCCTCTAGTATGTGCTCTGCAACTGATCTCTCAGTTCTTTTAAATAATTCCTTAACTACTATCAAAGAACTTGTTATTAACTTTTGAAAATAATTATAAGAATTAACTATTTTTTAGTGTAAAATATCCTTTGAAAGTTTAAGATAAATTACATGTTTTTGATGGATTTATCAGATGACAGTTTTGACTTTTCAAGTTTTTACACTATACTTCCACACAATCTTATCAAACAATGCCCGTGTATGTAGTGATGGTTTAGATTTTAATGAACGTAAACGATGTATAACTTTGACCTATAATGGTTTACTTTTACAAATTGTGACTTGGGTGGAGAGCACTTGTCTCAATGGCACTCATACCACATCTTCTTATATCTAATAACTGATCAATAATTGAGTCAGAGATTCGTTGCCACAAATTACTTAAACTTTTACAAAAAACATTTTACTTAATTTCGTGGATACAAAGCTTTGGTTTTGAAGTTTGGCTGTACATGTACCAAACTTATTACAAACAGGATATATTTTTACGCTGATGTGATTTATCGAGTCTGTAAATTTAGATACGATCCGGGTGAACTTATCAATCCTTTAAATATTTTTTTTCTAAAAGACAACCAATTCAGCACTGTTATTAGATCTTTGGCCAGTGTTTTATCTTTATAAACATTGATTGTGTTATGGATAAATTAAAATCACACATAATGTTATTGTTATACACATATGCACAGTCACTGTACTACAATCTGTCGATACCTATATTTTGGCATTGAACAAGGTCATGATTTTCTCCGAATGTTAATGACGTCTTTACACTAATTCCATTAGATGTTTAATGTGACATTTTAGTCTTAGATCCTGTTTGAATTGTTTTACACTAGTCATTTTGGGGGGGGCCTTTATAGCTTGCTGTGTGAGCCAAGGCTCCGTGTTGAAGGCCGTCTTGGATGCAGAGTTGTCTCACTGGCACTCATACCACATCTTCTTATTACTATTAGATACACGATTTTGTATAAGTTGTGATTGGCTTTGAACTAGCTTTCAGGAACTGCATGTATCATGTATCCTCAGATACATTTTACGTGTATTGGGATTTTGTAAATTGTTTGTATTTTGTATTGCTCTGGTGAGTTACGCCATTTTCATCTGATATGCATAGTTTGCTCTTATATTGTACTGTTACACCTCTGTCCCAGGATAGGGAGGTTTGTGCGCCAGCTAACATGTCTAACCCCGCCACATGCATGATGTATGTGCATGTCACAAGTCAGAAGCATGTAATTCAGTAGTTGTTTTTGATGCTGTATATCGTATTTGTTTGTCGTTAATTGTTTTGTACATAAATCAGGCTGTTTTCTCGTTTGAAGTTCTTTTCATTTCGGGATCTTTCATAGCTTACTATGCGGTATGGGCTTTGCTGATTGTGTTATAATATATAAAAAGTGTGTGTTTTTGTGGCTCTAGAAGTTTACAAATCCACTAATGCTTTAACAACCCACACCATTCATGTGTCCACGCCGGTTGCCAAAATCACGGTAGACTTCACTTCATTCACCACTCATCAGGCGCGTGGGTTTTTAAGCCTCAGAACATAAAGAAACGATCTCATAATCGAAAAAAAATGGAAAAAGGGGGTTGGGATTCAACCCAAAACACGTCCATGCCAGTTACCATAATCACGGAAGTTTGTAGCAAATGCACCACTCATGTGTCCACGCCGGTTAAAATTAACACAATCACGGTAGTTTTAACCGCAAATACCACTCAAATGTTTACTTCAGTTAACAAACTCACGGAAGTTTTAACCGCACATTACAATCAAATGTTTACCATGTTTACGCCAGTTAACAAACTCACGGAGGTTTTAACCGCATATACCACTCAAATATTTACGCCATTTAACAAACTCGCGGAAGTTTTTACCGCATATACCAATCGTATGTCCACGCCTGTTAACATGGTTAACAAACTCACGGAAGTTTTACCGCATATACCACTCGTATGTCCATTCCAGTTACCACAATCACGTAAGTTTTTATCGCATACACTGTCAACGTATATGTGTTCCACCACTGGAAACTTTGTTATAAACAATGTTTTAATATATGTTCCTGTTGGAACAAGTACGGTATTCTATAGCCTTTATTCCGTAAGAAACAAATACTATAATATTTGTTCCAATGGAAATGATATTACAGAATATTTCTTCCACTTGGAACTTATGTTATGAAGGATATTCTATTTCGTGACAATATTATTCATATGCCCACACAAGTTAACAAACTCACGGAAGTTTTTACCGCATACACCAATCGTATGTCTACGCCAGTTACCACAATCACGGAAGTTTTTACCGTATACACCACTCATATGTCCACGCTAATTAACAAACTAACGGAAGTTTTTACCACATAAACCACTCATATGTCCACGCTTGTTAACAAACTAACGGAAGTTTTTACCGCATACACAACTCGTATGTCCACGCTAGTTAGCAAACTCACGGCAGTTTTTACCCCAAATACCTTTCGATCGTATGTCCACGCCAGTTATCAAACTCACGGAAGTTTTTACCCCATATATCTCTCGATTGTATGTCCACGCCAGTTACCACAAGCACGGAAGTTTTTATCGCATATACCGCTCGTATATCCTTCTACATTTATAAGGTGTTTCGTCAGTGTGGTTTTTAATGTGTCCATGTACATCATGTAAGTTTCCAAGTTGAATAGATTTAAGCTTTAACCACATCAATGATTCATGTGGCGATGCAAGTAACAAATATCACGCAAGTGTTACCCACATCTATTCCTTAATGTGGCAATACCATTTACCAAAATCACAAACATTTTACCACATCCATAGCTCATGTTGCGATGTCAGTTATTGAAATCACAAAACGTGTTACCACATTCATTACTCGTGTGGCGGTGCCAGCTACCCAAATTACGAATATTTTTACCACATTCATGACCCTTGTGGCGATGCAAGGTATCCTAATTACGAATGTTTTACCACATGCATGACTCATGTGGCGATACCAGTCACCCAAAATAACGAAAGTATAACACATTCATGACTCTTGTGGTGATGCCAGTTACCCGAGTTCTGAATGTTTTTTTTTAATTACATCCATGACTCGGGTGGCGATGCCAGTACAGTAACGCAAATCAAGAAAGTTTTTTTGCCACATTCGTGATTCTTCTGGCGATGCCAGTTACCCAAATACGAATGTTTTTACTACATCCATGACTCATATGTCGATACCATTTACCCAAATCACGAAAGTTTTTTACTGTATCTATAATTACTCATGTGGCAATGCCAGTTACCCAAAATCAAGAACATGTTTAACCCATCTATGACTCATGTATGTGGCGATGCCAGTTACTAAATTTGTTCACGATTTCTTTTACTACATTTTAATACTCTTGTGGGATTCTAGTTACTTAAATCATAATTGTTTTTACCATATATATATTCATAAATATAATAGCCATGGCTATCATATCTATGATATATCCAAGACTCATGAGGGCCAAACTCACAGAAGTTTTTAAATTTCATAACCAGAATGAACTCCTTCAAGTAAGTAAAACAAGAGTGCACAGGTTGAAATGTCTCGCATTCTTTACTAACCATTAATTTTATGTTGATAGTCCTAGATTAGTCCTTAGATTTTAACGAAAGAAATATTTGTATTACTGAAACATTATTACATCAGGGTTTTTGATTTCGCAAACTAGTCAAAACATTTACTAAATTTTATCAGCGGTACAAGGACATCATTCGTAAATATCAATCAACATGCAGACATCTTATACGTTCAGGTATTTCGCATCAAACCTTTTATGGTAATATTCTTTAAAAAGCACAAAAATGTCGGCATTCACCTCAAAAGATAACCAAACCTTTAAACAGACTTATTAAGAAGGGATAAAGTTACGATACTGTTGTCATGACATTAAAGATTGCATATTTTGGCTTTAATATTGGTTCACTTATAGGGTATTTGCATCGGAAATAAACACATTTATCTAAAACCAGTTGTTGGCATGATACGGGTTATGTTCTTCTCATATATTTTATGATGGTATGATACTAAACCCCTAACGGGAGGGATTGTACTTGATATTCGTATGATGAAGACATTATCTTTCAATCAGTTTAATTGAGGTCTGGAGCTGGCATGTAAGTAATTGCTAGTAGTCCTTTGTTAATTTATGTATCATTGTCATTTTGTTTAGTTTCTTTTGTTACCTATTCTGACATCGGACTCGGACTTAAACTGAGTTTTACTGTGCGTATTGCTGTGTGTTTGTTTTTCTACATTGGCTAGAGGTAAGGGGTGTTGAGATCTCCGACAAAACATGTTTAACCCCGCCGCATTTTTGCGCCTGTCCCAAGTCAGGAGCCTCTGGCCTTTGTTAGTCTTGTATGATTTTTAATTTTAGTTCATTTATGTATTTCGGAGTTTAGTGTGACGTCCATTATCACTGAACTAGTACACATTTATGTTTAGGGGCCAGATGACGCACGCCTCCGGTAGCGGAATTTTATCGCTGTGTTAAAGACCCATTGGTGGCCTTCGG
The DNA here is from genome assembly GCA_017311375.1 of Mytilus coruscus. Taxonomy (NCBI): domain Eukaryota; kingdom Metazoa; phylum Mollusca; class Bivalvia; order Mytilida; family Mytilidae; genus Mytilus; species Mytilus coruscus. Next base: position 59,433,738 of record CM029605.1, on the reverse strand, counting down.
CTGTTTCTGCTCTTTGGTCGGATTGTTGGGTCTTTGACATATTCCCGATTTCCATTCTCAATTTTACTAAATATAAAACTTTACTACAAGTATCACATAAACTAAACATGATCCAATAATATGAGGTCAAGGTCTTATTCACTCAGATAAACCAAACGAGAATTACATGTACACCTTACAATCATTTAACAGACCAAATATAGTTGAACCACTGCTTAAAGTTTCTAAGAAACAGACTCAACCAAGAAACCTAAACATTGACATATGAACCAAGAAAATGAGGTCAAGGTCAGATGAATCATGCATTAAATATAGTTGACCTAATGCTTATAGTATATAAGAAACAAAATTTACCATGAAAACTTAACACTGACCAATTTACAATGAAAATGAAATCAAGGTCAGATGATACCTGCCAGACAGGCATATTCACCTAACAATCCTTCCATACACCAAATATAGTTGACCTATTGCATATAGTATTAGACAAAAAGTCAAAAACTCAAAAACTTAACGTTGGCGACTGAACCATTAAAATGAGGTCACGGTCAGATGACACCTGCCAGTTGGACATGTACACCTTACAATCATTCAATACACCAAATATAGTAGACCTATTGCTTATAGAATCTGATATATGAACTTATTCACGGATCCATGAAATGAGGTGGAGGTCAAATGAAAACTGTCTGAGGGGCATGACGACCTTGCAAGGTACGCACATACTAAATATAGCTATCCTATTACTCATAAGAAAGGAATTAACATTACAAAAAATCTTATCTTTTGTTACAAGTAGTCACTGAACCATAAAATGAGGTCAATGACATATGACAGACGGAAATTTCGTATCATAAGGCATCTATATACAAAATATGAAGCATCAAGGTATTCCACCTTCTAAAATATATAGCTTTAAAGAAGTTAACTAACTATCCCTACGTCGTGCTTTCTGCAACAAAAATACCATACCCCCTTGAAGTTGAATGGTCGTGCCCTCATCACCAGTGCGAATTCTAATGCATATGAAAGCTTGGTCTTTTCCACACACATAAATGACATAACATATTTATATAAATTATCTTTTAAAAGTGTGTTTTCTCTAGTGTCTCTGATGTATAACATTAACTAATTCATTTACCACATACATTACAATTATGATTTATCTCTAGTGTGTGTTCTGATGTGTCTCTGTACCATAATGTATCACTTATAAGGCCTACCAACAGTGTATGGTCCCGTGTGTGTAGTTAAGATTGTGTAAAGTAACACTTTACAACACATATCACATTTATTAAGTTTAATTATCAGAAATGTGTCTTCTCATGTGTCTCTGCCAGTTTGAACGATCACCAAACTCTCTACCACACATATCACATTTATAAGGTTTATCACCAGTATGTATTCTCATGTGTTTTTGCAATGTTGAATTATCACTAAGCCCTTTACCACATAGATCACATTTATGCGGTTTATCACCAATGTGTGTTCTCATGTGTTTTTGCATAGCATTACTCTGATTACATTTTTTACCACATATATCACATTTATAAGGTTTATAACCAGTATGCGTTCTCATGTGTATGTGCAAGTTTGAAGAAACACCAAACCCTTTACCACACATATCACATTCATAAGGTTTATCACCAGTGTGTGTTCTTATGTGTGTCTTTAAGTTTGAACTCTGAGCAAATCTTTTACCGCATACATCACATTTATAAGGTTTATCACCAGTGTGTGTTCTTCTGTGTATCCCCAAGGTTGAACTATGAGCAAAACATTTACCACATATATCACATGTAATATTAGGTTTATCACCAGTATGTGATTTCATCTTTTGTAAGCTTTGTAAGTTTGAACTATGACTAAACTCATCACCTATATAAGGTTTATTATCAGTGTGTGTTCTCGTGTGTCTCTGCAATGTTGAACTATCAGCAAACCCTTTACCACATATATTACATGTTTCAGGTTTATCACCAGTATGTGATTTCATCTTTTGTAAGTTTTGTAAGTTTGAACTATAACTGAACTCATCACCTATATAAGGTTTATCATCAGTGTGTGTTCTCGAATGTCTCTGCAATGTTGAACTTTGAGCAAACCCTTTACCACATATATCACATTTATGCGGTTTATCACCAGTGTGTATTCTCATGTGTCTCTGCATATCATTACTCTGAGTAAACCCTTTACCACATATATCACATCTATAAGGTTTATCACCAGTGTGTGTTCTTATATGTCTCCATAAAGTTGAACTTTGAGCAAACCCTTTACGACAGATATTACATTTATACGGTTTATCACCCGTGTGTGTTCTTATGTGGCTGTTTAAGTTTGAACAGTCAGCAAAACTTTTACCACATACATCACATCTATAAGGTTTATCACCAGTGTGTGTTCTTATGTGTCTCCCTAAGGTTGAACTATGAGCAAACCCTTTACCACATATATCACATGTATTGGGTTTATCACCCGTATGTGAGTTCATCTTAATTTGTAAGTTTAAACTATGACTTAACTCGTCACCTATATAAGGTTTATCATAAGTGTGTATTCTAGTGTCTGTGTCTCTTCAGAAGCTGGCTCTGACTAAATCCTTGAACCCCATTCATTCCATTTATTAGGTTTATCACCAGTGTGTTCTCATGTCAATCTTTAAGTTTGAACTATGATCAAACCCTTATCACATTTATAAAGTTTATCTCTAGTGTAGGTTCTCATGTCTCTGCCTACACACTTAACGACATATAGATATGCTCATGTAACTCTGCAGTATGTGTTTTAATTTGTTCATCAAACTCTGTGCTGTGTTCTTATGCATGTTATGTGTTGCTCAAATTCTGCATTATGTGTTTTGAATTCAGATTTGTCTAACTCAGCATAATATTTTTTAATGTGTTCCTTTTCTAATGCATCATCAATATCCTGATCTTCACAGGTCTGAATGTTTCCTCAAGCATGATTCTGATGTTTTCAAATATAAACTAAACTGTAGTTTGATCAAGGGAGGTAATTACAGATCTTTCTGATTTTGTGATGTCCGTCAATTCATTGGTTTCTGTACATCCTTTTTTACCCCCATTTTCTTTGAGTAGCGTGGTATCTAAATAAGAGAGAAGTTAACTATTATTTTGATATATGAATTAAAGTTTCACGACGGAAAATCAATAATAATATAAGAGTGCATACGCTGAAATGTCTCGCCTTCTTCACTAATCATTGATATTATGTTGATAGTCTTAAATATTAAGCTTTACTACACAGGGTTTCCCATGGATCAATTATTTTTTCGCCACCTCTTTCACCAAAACAATATATTTTTCGCCACTTTCAATTTTTTTTCGCCAAGTAACATAAATATATTTTTCGTTTAAAAATTTCCTTCTTTCTACAAAAAATGAGTTTGCCCCTTTGTTGTCTATGATTATTCTCTTAATCTTATCTTTTAGTCTACATTGTAATGAATAAACACCAAACATTTACTTTTTATTAAAAAGATACTGTAAATATTGCAATTTCGACCATGAAATCATCATTTTGACTTCTGGGAACACGAGATTCATATTCAATAGGTTTATCGGATATATATATATATATTTCCTAATCTAGTTGAATATATTTCTTTATAATGACAGTTTTCTTTTCCGGACCATCTTAAATGAAAAAGTCGAGACGTAAAACTATGTTTGAAGTTAGAACACGTGCGTCGACAAAACGATTTTAAAGTACCATCTCCAAATCAATTATCTATATCAAAGTTCAAGGATAGCGTTTTAACTTATAAGCTGGAGATTTTTCTTGCTTTTGAACATTTTTCGTCATAATAACAGTTTTTTCTTTCCGGACTATCGTAAAAGAAGAAGAGGAGACGAAAACTATGATTTAAACACGTGCGTCGCAAAGTTGTTAATAAATCCTTTATGTGACATTTGATGGACACTATTTAACCACATCATTTAATTAAACAATACAATCAACACCTTTATTAATTAGTCCATTGTTGTCTACAGCTATAAAATGCAATCAGCTGATTATTGATTTTCTATCAAAATCGTAACGAGTTCAAGGTGAATTCCCAGTATTGTCTGATCAGGTAAAGTCAGAGAAGCCCGAAAAAATTAAATAAACAAGATGGATGAAATCATATCGATACATGTATTTCTTTCGCCAAATTCTTTCGCCAACAATGAATTTTAATCGCCACAATTTTTATTTTTTTGCAAAATGCGAAAATGGCGACCGCCAGCGGAAACCCGGTTACTTCAACTATCACATAAACTTAACATGATCCAAGAAAATGAGGTCAAGGTAATATAAACCAAACCAGAAATACATGTACACCTTACAATCATTCAGTACACTTATTATAGTTGACCTATTGCTTATAGATTTTTTTTTAAGAAACAGACTTAACCAAGAAAACTAAACATTGACCAATGAACCATGAAAATGAGGTCAAGCTCAGATGAATCATGCCAGGCAGACATATACAGCTTACAATCCTTCCATACAAAATATATAGTTGACCTATATACTGCTTATAGTTTAAGAAAAACAGACAAAAACACAAAAACTTAACTATAACCACTGAACCATGAAAATGAGGTCAAGGTCAGATGACACCTGCCAGTTGGACATGTACACCTTACAATCCTTCCATACACCAAATACAGTAGACATATATTGCTTATAGTATCTGAGATATGCACTTGACCACCAAAACTTAACCTTGTTCACTGATCCATGAAATGAGGTTGAGGTCAAGTGAAAATCAGTGACTAAACTTAACGGTCGCCCAGTAACCCAACGCGACAAGATTTTCGGCTGGGCGAATATATTTATCATCCTGATCGCCCAGCTAGTGACCGAAAACATTTTGCATTGAATCCCACGTCTATCCTTTCCACCACGATATAAACAAAAAACTGTTCCCAAACGGAAACCCGATTGTCTAATTAAAACGGGAAAATTGAACAGAGGATTTCCGGAAACCAGTTATGTCATTTTAATAACCAAAACCCAATCGGACAACTAAGTTTTCGATGCAAAGTCACGATTTGACACATGTACACCCCTTCTCTAAACACGTTTTCTTATCTCTTTTTGTTTAAAGCTTCTACGATTAATTCATTATTTATAAGTGTTTTCGTTACGCTGTTGGATCTGAATTGCTTCAGAGATACATCCCAGTTGTTCAGGGAGTCATTACAAGTCCGTTTTTTGACAAAAACTTGTAAACACAACTTGTTCTTCAATGAAAAAACGAAACGAAAAATCTCATAAATAAATATCATAATATCTAGTGTGCTAACCAATCTTAGTTGAAAACTAATATTGTAATAATATTTTTGATCAACACTTATTAGGGGATGGCTTGGATTTGAAATAACATTTTATGATTTATGGAAACAGCCATATTGTCAACAGGAAGTTCAAATTGAAGGGAGACAATTTTGGGGAAATGTTCAAAAATCAGTACTGTCAAATCTTATGTATTTCTGATGGCAATAATTCAAATATTATAAAGTTATCACACATTATCTTTAGCAGACTCAAAAATTACATATAAGATTACATAAAAAGGCTTTACAAGTATATGAAAAGTACATTTAAGTATTATTTTATTACTATAATAAAATGCTTTCCTGAGCGCAGCACTCCCAAGGGTGACTAGGCGAAAAATAGAAGTATGGTCACCATTGGTCTTCCTCCGACCGGCAGTAAAACCCTTGCTTAAGTAGGGCGTCCGGTTGGCTGTGCGGGATGTACAAATTTGCAGCCACGTCCGGTCAGAATGGGGACGTTAAATCCGATGCCTCGTGTAAAAGAGTGCTACGCTCTTTGCACGTTAAGAACCCTTGCAACAACTCTTTGAGGGGTCCGTAGGTTACCTGTTGCAAGGCTAAATTTCTGTCCCTATCCAATATACCCTCATTTCCCGTGGCAGTCTAAATTTCTCCGACCTTAATCCCGGACGCCCCTATTACAGAACCTACCTATTGTATTTATTGTTAATTTGTTCTCGTCCTGAATATGCATGAAATATTTGCCACTGGACTTTAAGCAACCAACAATCAATCAATCAATCCTGAGCGCAGCTGGATACGACCGCAGAGGTCCAACCCTGAACAGTTGGGGCGAAAATGGACACAATATTCGCGCTTGATACAGGTCTGAATTTGGATTGTAATTAAATATTTGACCTATAATAGGTTTCTGACACCGAATAACTGTAGTCAAAGAACTTAGAATTGGTTATATGATTTGAATTTATATTCAATTTTTTGCTTTCGTGCAATACACTATGCTGTTGCGAATTGACCCCCCCCCCCAACAAAAAAAAATTACCCCCCTTTTTTTTTTGCCTCTGTGAAATACACTATGCTGTTGCGTATTGACCCCCCAAAAAAATTTGTTTACCCTCCCCACCTTTTATTGCAAAAAAAAAATTATTTAAAGAAATTTTGTTTTTAATTTCTGAAATATCTGAAATGAAAAAAAAAATTTCAAAAAAAAAATCTTTCTCTCAAGATATGGTCATAATCTCAATTCAAATTTCCAATGGAGTTTGCAACCATAATTACCAATTTAAATACATCATAAAAGTCTTAAATAGATAATTTGAAAGCAGTGTAAGGGAGGTAATCCAACATTGTACAATATTGTACAATTTTGTTTTTGGATTACCTCCCTTACACTGCTTTTAAGTTGTCCATTAACCAGGAAACCCTTGTTTTTCCCCTTTTTTTCCCCAATTCCTAAACGGTTTGAGCCATAACCCCCCAAAGCCAATCCTAACCATCCCTTTGTGGTATGGAAACTTGTGGTATAATTTCAGAGACTGAGAGAGATTCATACACTTAAACACAAGTTACTGTCTGGAAGTTACAAAAATGCTTATTTTTGGCCCCTTTTTTACCCTTTATTCCTTAACTGTTGGTACCATAACCCCCAAAATCAATCCCAACCTTCCTTTTGTGGTATTGAACCTTATGATTAAATTTCATAGAGATCCATTCACCTAAACTAAAGTTCTCGTGCGAAAACCAATGTGTCTTCGGACGACGATGACAACGACGACGACGCCAACGTCATACCAATATACGACCATAAAAAATTTTTGTGGTCGTATAAAAAATGGTTGGGCTCTAAAATTTCAATTGGGCCCCTGGAAGAATAGAGTTAAGTTTAGTCCCTGAAAACTGTCTGATGGGCATGAGGACCTTGCAAGGTACGCACATACCATATAGTAATCCTATTACTCATATTAAGAGAGAAACTAACATTACAAAAAATCTTAACTTTTTTTTCAAGTAGTCACTGAACCATGAAAATGAGGTCAAGGACAATAGACATGTGACAGACGGAAACTTCTAAACATAAGGCATCTTTATACAAAGTATAAAATATCCAGGTCTTCCACCTTCTAATAAATGAAGCTTTTAAGAAGTTAGTTAACGCTGCCGCTGCCAACGCTGGATCACTATCCCTATGAAGAGCTTTCTGCGACACAAGTCGTAGGCTCGAGAAAGAGGGGTAATAAATTGGTCCTTTTTGTTAATTTTTTACTTTTTGGACACAATTTTCAGTCTGTGACTGGCTCAGCTTCAGGCATGCTACTTTTTGGCAATCCTACCCCATTTCCTAAATTTATCAAAACTAAAGGCCTAATATGCATACATTAATAGTCTAAAAAATTATTACCTGAAATCCTAATAATTCCTCTGTTATGCAATATTCGGATGTTTTCTAATTCTGCTAACACCACACAGCTTAATTTATTATTGATCATGTTGATGTTTTGAAATTGAAGATTTGAAAGAGGCTATTGACATTATTGGTAAATATACATATTTTTGTTCAAGACTACTATGATAATTATATTTTCAAATTATATTCAGTGTATGTCGAATTGACACTATTATATAATATATTTTACACAATGTATCCTTGAATGCTGCACATTTATATCATATATGTTAATTTGGCATTCCATAGACAGATTTCTTCAATTTATAACTTTTTTATTTTTAATAGCCTACTTTCTATTAATAGACTTATATTGGTCAGTTTGATACGATTTTTAACGTGTATAGAAACGACTAATAGTATAAGCCAGAGACTGTATAAATCAAGGACGTATCTTTGTAATATTTATGGAATATATCCTTGGTTTCTCGTTTTTTGTTGTTGCTCAGCTAAACTGTAATAATTTTACGCCGTAAACGGTAAAGTACAAAATTAGTATTTTTAATTTAGCAAGTAATTTTGTTTTAGCGATTAAGTTCTAAAAAACCGACATCAAAGATATATTTTACATAAATTATCAATGTCTACTACATGTTTACCTTTTCTTGAATCAAGCACAAAAATAAGTGATGTTAATTTCACAGCAGAATAATAACATTACCAAAGGGAGATAACTGGAGTATATATAAATATGGAACGCCTACTGTATCAAATAAAGGCAACAGTAGTATACCGCTGTTCGAAATTCATAAATCGATTGAGAAAAAAACAAATCCGGGTTACAAACTAAAACTGAGGGAAACACATCAAATATAAGAGGAGAACTACGACACAACAGAAACACAACATTAAAATGTAACACACACAGAAACGAACTATAATATAACAATGGTCATTTTCCTGACTTGGTATAGGACATTTTAAGAAAAAAATGGTGGGTTGAACCTGGTTATGTGGCTAGCCAAACCTCCCGCTTTTATGGCAATGTTAAATATAACATTAAAATGACAACATTACATGACAGGACTACAATACAAATAAATGGGAGAACATATAGGACAGAGAAACATACCATAGCCAGAAATTAGTAGTACTTTTGCTAATTGATATTCATAATATGTAAATGAGAATTGTACCACGTGATAATAGTTTGAACTGGACTGGCTTGATATCATTAAAATCTTTAAAACACGGATATTTTAAGTTGCCCGTCACAGAGTCCTTGTTTATAATCACTCTGATATTTCCGTAAAGTTGTCAGGCGGTCAAAATCAAAACAATGAACGCGAATTTAGTGAATTTTTCGTGTTTTCGTGAGTTTATTCTTCTTGAAATAGGGCATTTTAACTTTACGTGGTAACCTAGAGTTCAACGACTACACATACAAGGTTTGACTTGCTTATTCTTTGACATTCAAGTTTCATCCCCGCAAGCTGTTTTTGTAATGACCTTGTTAGCCAATTTTCAACACGAAGTTTGCAAATTTGACGTTTCAGCCATTTTAGCCTGTATTTTATACTGCAATGTTAAAAGCCTCTCGCTTCGATTTTGGAAATAGCTCAGGATCCTTGATTTTGCAACGACAGTCATTATGTTTCGTTTAAATGGTGTATATTCTTCTTCTTCTTCTGTTTGTATTGCCTTCCTTTAAGGAACACCAAGAATATCTTGTCATGAATGTTATGTACACTATCTACATATCTCCAATTCTCCTCACAGAATGTTTTATATATACACAAGCATACACGACCCACTTTTCCACTTTTATCAATTAATTTTTAAAATTAAAAAATTATTTAAATTGGCTTTAGTGGAATTTTATATAGTTAACTTTAAATTTTAAAAGACTACATTGCCAATATCTCCAGAAATCAGATTTATAAGGTCACTGATCATATACATGTATCACTACCACGTTGTTTATTGGGTACTTTTGCTGTCTTTTCTAGCAGTTTCAGTCTCATTAAATATAGTTGATGACATAACACACTTGATAACTTTGTAATAGCATTTTGTTGATCCACACTAAAATATTTGCTAAAATTTGTACAGTCTAAAATTAGCAGAAGAATCGCATCTTTGTTTCCAAACAGTTTCGGACCACTTGTTTTCACCAATCACATTGATAACCTCTATTTTGAGACGGTTATAATATATTTGTCTAGTTGAAAATAAGGCGGGACAATCAAGAATGATGTGCGTTAGATCTTCGGAATATATTGTGCACAGTTTACAAATCTGATCTGAATGTTCTATGTTGTACTTGTGTTTGATAACTTGTGTCATAAATGTTCCAGTAAGCATTCTGGCTTTTGTAATGCCCATTTTAACCTCAGAGACCATAGAACGCAACGATTTCCATATTAGATGGGGCTTTCAAACAGCCAAATCTTTTGTATTGATATATTTCAGAGTTGATTTTGACAGACTCAGCCACTAATATATTAGTCCATGTTTTCTGAATTGCACTTTTACATTGATGTTTGAACGCTAATTTTGAAGGTTTTCTGCCATTAGAGTATAAATTTTCGGCAACTTGTACTGTTCAAGAATATCCTGTATTCGACCAAAAAGCTTTCTTGATTTTCACCGTTTACAGCCAATTGTCTCATCATGAGGTTCTTCAGAGTAGAGTTATTACAGGAGATAATGTTATATAGAAGGCTTAAGTGTCTTTTAATATGAAATTTCCTAAATTTATCAAAACTAAAGGCCTAATATGCATACATTAATAGTCTAAAAATTATTACCTGAAATCCTAATAATTCCTCTGTTATGCAATATTCGGATGTTTTCTAATTCTGCTAACACCACACAGCTTAATTTATTATTGATCATGTTGATGTTTTGAAATTGAAGATTTGAAAGAGGCTATTGACATTATTGGTAAATATACATATTTTTGTTCAAGACTACTATGATAATTATATTTTCAAATTATATTCAGTGTATGTCGAATTGACACTATTATATAATATATTTTACACAATGTATCCTTGAATGCTGCACATTTATATCATATATGTTAATTTGGCATTCCATAGACAGATTTCTTCAATTTATAACTTTTTATTTTAATAGCCTACTTTCTATTAATAGACTTATATTGGTCAGTTTGATACGATTTTTAACGTGTATAGAAACGACTAATAGTATAAGCCAGAGACTGTATAAATCAAGGACGTATCTTTGTAATATTTATGGAATATATCCTTGGTTTCGCGTTTTTTGTTGTTGCTCAGCTAAACTGTAATAATTTTACGCCGTAAACGGTAAAGTACAAAATTAGTATTTTTAATTTAGCAAGTAATTTTGTTTTAGCGATTAAGTTCTAAAAAACCGACATCAAAGATATATTCTACATAAATGATCATTGTCTACTACATGTTTACCTTTTCTTGAATCAAGCACAAAAATAAGTGATGTTAATTTCACAGCAGAATAATAACATTACCAAAGGGAGATAACTGGAGTATATATAAATATGGAACGCCTACTGTATCAAATAAAAGCAACAGTAGTATACCACTGTTGGAAATTCATAAATTGATTGAGAAAAAACAAATCCTGGTTACAAACTAAAACTGAGGGAAACACATCAAATATAAGAGGATAACTACGACACAACAGAAACACAACATTAAAATGTAACACACACACAGTTGGAAAGCAGGTCACGGTTTGACCCCAAGTCTATCAGCAACAATGGAGGTCACGTGACCATGAAAAGTCAGTAAAACTACGGATGAGAGAAACCTCATTTTACTCAATAAAATACCACTGCCGTAATAAAAACTTATAGTTTCAAATAATCTTAGATATACATAGTTCTTACTCGTCAAAACTTACACATCAACTCAAAGTATTTTATTCTTTATTTTATCTTCAAACTTGAAGTTTGTGTGAAAATTGTACATGTCAAGTCTCCTGATCGAAAAATCTAAATATTTTTGAGGAAACTAAAAATGATGGACTGAATTTAAATTTAATAAAGCATCTCATTAAGACAAACACTCGATAAGAATATCTAGGCAATAGAGTTTTGGATACGCAAACGTCAAGTTATTTTCGACACGAAGCGGTGGTTTTGTCCGTTTTTGCCGATTTGTGCAAGTGGTTATCTCCCCTTGATATCACCAGTCAAAAATAAAACCCAGCAAAATGAATAAAAGGAGTTTACTTTACAAAATCAGGAAGAAACTGAATAGAATTCGATTTACAACTATGTTATTATAATATTAAGAAGAGATACTTCCTACTTTTCAGAGAAGGATTAGATGTAAAATTAAAAGACAAAATGAGTAAAATTAGAAATGTAACCCATTATGTCCCTAATATTTTTAGCTATATTGATATAAATTAGCTCTGGCTGATGAAATTTAGTTTGTAATTTTATAATGGTATATGGGATTACTTCTAGTAGAAAGTTCTTGAGACACTTCTAAAAATGTTTAATGCATTTTCATATTTATACAATTTGAATAATCTTTCTGAAAATGAAAATAATAATTGTACTGATCATTTATATTATTTTTATATTCTATAAAGTGGTACCAAGAGTCACACAATAAGTTTCTTCAAAGTAAAAAAGCCTTTAAACTCCAGCTATGTTTCTTAGTTGAACATTACAGTACTGCTTAGAAAATATCCTTCAGAAAAAGGATAAGTTTTCCAAAAATATTGACAGAAATTCTGTAAAACATAATACTTCAAATTATAAGTAAAAGTGACATAATTTTGGATTTTAAAATCATTATTATTGTAAAATTCAATTATTAGATTAGCTAAGACAGCTAGTAGTCCTTGCCTAATATCTCAGGATATTTTATAAATTATAGATTATGAAAGTAAACTTTTGAAATAAAATGGGGCTTCTACTCTTCAGGTTGCTGTATCAGCTGGTATACATATTTATAAACAAAGTATTGTTTATTTTCTCTTAATAATTTGATATTTATATAACAAATGAAAGTTGTCTGGACAAATCTTGTGCATTTTACTTAATGATCAATGGATTGTTAAATTTAACAAGAATTTGCAATTTGAATGAATTCAATTTTGTAAGAAAATATCACTACATGTATGAATTAACTTCTTGTTTGACTTGATATAATCTAGTCTTTGCTCTTATTAATGTAGTTAGATTACTTAGTAAAGAGATAATTAAATAAGCAAGGTTTTTAACTTATAAATTTAATTAACTGACCTTCATTTCTTTTTTCATATGATCTTCATATGTTTTCCATTCCAGAAATTTTCCTATACAAAGCATATTCTATTGTTATTTTTGTGCTTTTGTCCATCCATATGCTATCATTAATTTGTCAGATTTGTTTCACTATCATGACTATGAATAATATTTTCTAATACTTATAGTTTCAAACGCAATATTTAAAGATGTCTTCGTTTCACATTTCCAATGTGTAAATTTTCACCATACACATGACTCTGACACATATTTTGTTAACGTATATGACGTATGTTGAAAAAGAAAACCATGTCACCGTCAATTTGTGTAGGGATCAAGAAGGGTTTTAATTACTTTGAAATGGAGGTATCGTAATATGGAATTGTGAAAAGAACAATTTTCAATCACAATTTCATCCATATCTTTAATAAAATCAGTGTTTTAGAGTACTTTGGAAACAGGTACAATGAAAAGAAGTCAACTTCAGTTTTCAATCTGTTTTGAACTAGAAACGCAGTCAAAACTAGGTACCAATTGACATGACTGGTGGTCACTAAAATTGATGTATTACAGTAAAAATGATGGCTTCAAAATTGTGTTGAAATTTGTAATAGGTAACTCGGTTTCATTTAAGATTATTACCGTTCTTTTCCGTATTTGGATACGCAAACGTCAAGTTATCAAAATTTGATTTTTTGGCGAACAAAAAATGCTGATAATTTTAGAACGGACAGGACAAAGAAACAGAAAATAAAAGCTTTTTGATAATGTTTGTATGTCGTATTGACACTATATTGGTCGCAAAACCTATACATTTAAAAATCAATTATAATAAGAGCATGACAAGTTGAAAAAGTAGTTTTAACGTCAATTATTTAACCGATTGATTTGGCGGACTTTTGACGTCACGGACGACTATAGCGCCACCTAATTAATTCCCTGCTATTGTTGCTGATAGAACTTGACGACAACGGACGTTTCCAAGGACTTGCTTTCCAACTGCACAGAAACGAACTATAATATAACAATGGTCATTTTCCTGACTTGGTATAGGACATTTTAAGAAAAAAATGGTGGGTTGAACCTGGTTATGTGGCTAGCCAAACCTCCCGCTTTTATGGCAATGTTAAATATAACATTAAAATGACAACATTACATGACAGGACTACAATACAAATAAATGGGAGAACATATAGGACAGAGAAACATACCATAGCCAGAAATTAGTAGTACTTTTGCTAATTGATATTCATAATATGTAAATGAGAATTGTACCACGTGATAATAGTTTGAACTGGACTGGCTTGATATCATTAAAATCTTTAAAACACGGATATTTTAAGTTGCCCGTCACAGAGTCCTTGTTTATAATCACTCTGATATTTCCGTAAAGTTGTCAGGCGGTCAAAATCAAAACAATGAACGCGAATTTAGTGAATTTTTCGTGTTTTCGTGAGTTTATTCTTCTTGAAATAGGGGCATTTTAACTTTACGTGGTAACCTAGAGTTCAACGACTACACATACAAGGTTTGGACTTGCTTATTCTTTGGACATTCAAGTTTCATCCCCGCAAGCTGTTTTTGTAATGACCTTGTTAGCCAATTTTCAACACGAAGTTTGCAAATTTGACGTTTCAGCCATTTTAGCCTGTATTTTATACTGCAATGTTAAAAGCCTCTCGCTTCGATTTTGGAAATAGCTCAGGATCCTTGATTTTTGCAACGACAGTCATTATGTTTCGTTTAAATGGTGTATATTGTTGTGTATATTTATTTTCGTCCCCGCAACCTGTCTGTCACTTAAATTAAAGTTAAAACAGATTTTTTTTCAAAATTCCCTATCATTTCAATATAATTTCCGTGACCCGTATCCGAATTCTTTAGTATAATATTCAAATAAGCAAAGTGGCGTTGATTTCTGGATATATGCGAATAATAATTGTTGGTTTCCGCCTGTAGAAGTCAATTTAAGAAATGATTCCTTCATGTCATGCTCTATGCTCCTTTTAACTTGGGTAGGCATTATATTTGTCGATATTTTACACTGAGCGTTACATGAATGAATTATTTCGATTCTAATAGGACAAATACAGTATTTTTTTAAGGTCGAAGCGTACAAAATACCGTAAAAATGTTTGGTTGTTCTCGTATCCTCCCCGTTGAGTCTGTACATTACATTTTCGTATTTAATAAGTTTTAAAACTAAAAGCAGGGTAAATTTATGTTGTTTGATAAACAATACATAATAAAATTGTATGTAAGCTGCTAAAATCTATATATTTTATTAGAATAACTGGCAATGAAAATAACGACCCGTACGAAATTATAAGGCGTATTACGCCTGGATTTGTGGCGTAAACCAGGTGTAAGTGGTAGTTACGTGTCCTGATCCAGGCGTAACTAAGGGAGCAGGAAACGTAAATTTGTAGCACTTACAGGCGTAGAAAAAAGTGGTAAACCTGGCATAAATTGAAATAAGCAAGGCGTAAATTTTCCTACGGGCGTAAATCTTTTGGAAGGGCGTAAATCTTAATACCCATAATGTTTTTTTAGAGGATCATGGGAATTTTTTTCAAAATTTGGCTCTCTGGTAATAGTTTACAAGAGTTGGACATATGACAGCATGATATATTCAGGAGAAATTAGCTTTTTTTGCGCTTCTTGGAATATTTGACATTGGAATTATGGAATCAAATTGATGAATGAAAATAATGTGAAATGAAAGGAAAGTTGTATACATGGTAAATGATAAGTGTGAGTAAATTAAACTAACTTAAAGATATTAAGCTTTTATATTTTAACATTTCAATTTCATGAAACCCTCATCCTTGGATAATAATAGTTAAACATTTAAGTCTTTCACAAGATAAATTGCAGTATTATCATTGCATGATTTTTTAGTTCAAATGACATTAATTTTTAAAACAACTCAGTGAAAATGCTACTTTTAAAAAGTAATTGTCATAATTCTTATTTAAACTTAAAATTGTTTGAGCCAGTGACTGACAAATATGTATTTATCTATAAAGCTTCTTCACTAATTGATATTTTAAGTTTTATGTCAAACAATGAGAAACTTGAGCGACAGTTCAAGTTTGTATCAAATACACAAAGTACACAGCTAGAGTAATACGCTGATATAAATAAAACGTAGTATTATGTAAGAATATTACGCCTGGTTTATTTATTGACCAGGCGTACTCATTTGCATATTACGCCTGGTTTTTGTGTCGACCAGGCGTACTCATTTAAATATTACGCCTAATTTTACGCCTGGTTTCCACCTTAGTTACGCTTGGTTTCCGCCTGGTTTACACCTGGTTGACGCCTGAACATGCATTTCTTAAACAGGGCAATCTTAAACAGAGCAATGACGCCAGGAAAAAGTATGATTTCTACGCCTGGTTTACGTGTCATTTACAGGCGTCACATTTCGTACAGGGAGAATATAAACAGTTAATTTGTGCGCATGTGTCAAACATATTTTGTGCTAATTAGAACACGCGGCTTTGTTTACAACTCGTAATAAGGACGTCGTATAAGAATTAGTTATGGACTTCTGATACAGGTCTTCTTATTTGTATCTCCACTTTTTCAAAACAAGATTTGCACAATTTCTCTAACGATTTTCAGAAATCTTGAAAATGATATCAAAAACTATACTGACCAAATCGAAACAAAATGAAAAAGACGATTTGTTTATTCAACCGTTTATATTAAAAAGATTTAAAAAGATACAGTAAGTTCTGTCTCATGTCCTGAATAACATTTGGAAGAAGGTTCAAGCGAAAGATACCACAGGGATATTAAAACTCATAAATTATAATACAAACTGACGGTAATGCCATAAGGAAAAACGATCAAAACGATCGAAAGTATAAAGACGCCCTTCGTAAGGGTGTCCAAGTAATCACTTCATCATTCGTTATTTTGTTAAGCAAGATAATCAAATAATCAAACGGCAGTGGTCCGTTCGCCATCGTTCGCAGCCGTTTATAAAGATCGATTGTGTGTTAAATAAGTTTTTAATCATACTTTAATGGTCATAATTATAAATTAGCTGTTTATAAAACTTTGAATTTTTGAAATACTAAGGATTTTCTACCTCAGGTATATATTACCTTAGATGTATTTGGCAAAACTTTTGAGAATTTTTGGCCCTCAGTGCTCTTCAACTTCGTACTTTATTTGGTCTTTTTAACTTTTTTTATTCGAGTGTCACTGATGAGTCTTTTGTAGACGAAACGCGCGTCTGGCGCAAATATCAAATTTCAATCATAGTATCTATGATGAGTTTATTTACAACCACTGGGTCTATGCCACTGCTGTTGGAGTTTTAATTCCTCGAGGGTATCACAAGCCCAGTAGTCAGCACTTCTGTGTTGACATGAATTATCATTGATATGGTCACAATTATAAATTAGCTGTTTACAAAACTTTGAATTTTTGAAGTACTAAGGATTTTCTACCTCAAGAATAGATTACCTTAGATGTATTTGGCAAAACTTTTTGGAATTTTTGGTCCTAACTGCTCGTCAGCTTCGTACTTTATTTGGTCTTTTTACCTTTTTGATTCGAGCGTCACTGATGAGTCTTTTGTAGACGAAACGCGCGTCTGTCGCAAATATTAAATTTCAATCCTGGTATCTATGATGAGTTTATTATTAATAAGTGTATTGCTATAAAAAAAAAATCTTTTTTATTGTTTTAAAATAAATTGACATTCGAAAAAAGTAAACTGGTTTTCTTTTGTGAATTATTTTAAATTTGACTAAATGAATAATATACAATTATGGCCTGCTGAAAAGATGAATATCCAAAATTGTAAACACGAGAAGGCGCAGCCCGAAGTGAAATAATTTTTAAAGGTTGACAATTTTGGATATTCATTGATTCTAAGGGGCCACAAGTGCTTTGTTATACCGAACTCACAGTGGAAGGACGGCTATTGAATCGATGTAAAGTCACTTACTATATTCTTTAGTAACAAACACAAGTTGAAATTTGAAGAGGAGGGCAAGGGGTTTAACTGTGATGCTGTTTGGGGTAAATTAATTCTTTGTTATCTGTTATTCTAAAAATATATTTGCTGTTAGCTGTTATTGTCTTATTTCTTGTTAGCTGTTATTGGACTATTAGTTTTTTTGTTATCTGTTATTGTGAGTAATGTATTTGCTGTTAACTGTTATCGAAAATTGGAATGTTAGCATTTTGACGGCTATTCAGTAGAAATTGAAGATTATTGAACATTGGGGTCTTTCCACTAGTGGTCCCGTATTCGGAGAAGGATTCCATTAACAGATACACATCTGGGATCATCACATAAGCATATTAATATCAGACATATCAGTCGGGTCCAGGAACATTCCAGTATATGTAATTATTATCCTTTGTTATAAATTCCATTTTCTCTGAACAAGTATTTAGAATTATCTTCATTTTTACGTATGAGGATAATGTTTCTTGTTTCCCGTATGTAATTATCAAAATCGAACAATTCTTAATATTACAAAAACGAAAACATATGGCCCGGGATACCTGATGAGGATAGCAATTAAGGCGTAAGTCCATACAACCAGTTGACCGAAACACCTTTTATATAATAAGGAACACAGACACAGCTCTGTGATTCTTTTCTAAGAAAACACACACTATTTAAATTACAAACATGTGTGAGTTTCTTTAAAAGTACAAAAATAAATGCTGAAAAAAGTATTCCATAACAAAAAATTATTATCATACATTGAGTAAACTAATTCTAGATATATAACTCTAAAAACATGTTCATAGAAAATGGAATTCATTACATTACAAAGGGTTATAATAAGATATACTGGATTTGTCCTGGACCCGACTGATTTTAATATTTCATTTACTGTTATCTGTTTTTATCACTTTTCAATTCCTTGTTATCTGTTTTAAGCCAATCAATTTGCTGTTATTGGAACCCCCCTTGCCACCCTCTTAGGTATAATAATGAATATTGTCATGATTATTAAAGACTAAGTCATTCGTCTCTAAGACTTTTAAAAGAGAGACAGAAGATTACAAACGACTAAGAAACTCTTTAAAGGCTGTAAAATAATTATCTTTCTTTTTTTTTAATACATTTTTTTTTTTTTAAACCTACGAAGCTATTAATCTACTTGTATTTTACTTTTAAAAACCAAACCCATAACAATAATACCAAATTACTTTGTAAATACCAATTGCCGGTAAATAAACACAAACACATTTTTATAACATAACATGACATATTACATCAGAGAAGAAAATAAATATCAAGTATTGTCCACTAACAGCTCAGTCCTATGATTAAGTGCATTAAATAAGAATTTACACAAATTACACAAATATTTGACGTTTTCAGTGATGAAAAGTTGAACTAATTTGAACGACGATGGACGCCTATAATAATACGGTTTAATAAACTGTCTCCTCAAATCTCTATAGCATTCACATTGTAATACAAAATGGAATTCATCTTCAATGGTATTCAAAGTACAAAGAGTACATTTTCTGTCTAACCTATTTACTCTATGATAACGACCTACTTCAACAAACAAATTATGTGAATTTAAAAGAAGATGTGGTATGATTGCCAATGAGACAACTGTCCACAAGAGACCAAAATGACACAGAAATTAACAACTATAGGTCACCGTACGGCCTTCAACAATGAGCAAAGCCCATACCGCATAGTCAGCTATAAAAGGCCCTGAAATGACAATGTAAAACAATTCAAACGAGAAAACTAACGGCCTCATTTATGTACAAAAATGAACGAAAACAAATATGTAACACATAAACAAACGACAACCACTGAACTACAGGCTCCTGACTTGGGACAGGCACATACATACATAATGTGAGGGGTTAAACATGTTAGGGATCCCAACCTCCCCTAACCTGGGACAGTGATATAACAGTACAACATAAGAACGAACTATAAAAATCAGTTGAAAAAGGCTTAACTCATCAGATGGACAAAATACAAGTGGACGTGGAAGACAATCTAAGACGAGTTAAATACACTTTAAAATTCATATGTTTATAGTGAGATAGTTCTGTAAACATACATAATTGACAATATATTTATATGAATAACACTTAGAACAGAATTTATTTAATACATTAGTTTCAAAGTTACAATAGCTTTCAAAATTATGAGTTTTTAACATTTCGATAACTCTATGGTTCCAATTCTTAAATGTACCTCTAGCTTTCTTCATCGACAATTTGAAAACTTTAAATTTATTCAATCATGACTCATATTTGAACATCTTGTCCAGTGTCTCAATGCACATGTCTATTGTTTTACAGATGTTTACGGCTCTATTTTGGACAGCATTAATACATGAGTAATCGCGTGTACCCCAAATGCACGACTGACCAGACCATAGTGTAATTTAGAATAAAAACCATCATGTTGGAAACCACCATGTGTTTTACGTTTGAAAATCGATAAGACCAATGCTCTTCTGGCTACTGTTTTAGTCATTAATGGATAGTCTAAAACTCTGTTAATAACAATCCCAGGGGTTGATAGATACTACAACATGCTATTGCATTGCTTCCTCTTGTAATATTACAATCCGTTCGAGGTACAGATGAATTTCTGAAATGCATGATTTTGGACTTATTAATATTGACATTAAGTCCATTAACAATACACCAACTGATAAAAATATTTAACATTTTCTGTAAATCTTTTTATTCATTATATAACCCTAAACAAATAATTTTATTTCATATCTAACAATTAATTTCATATAAATTATTATTTTCCTCTACTTTCAACAGGTAAATTTACCTTTTATTTAATAAGACACTAATGACTAAAGCAACATATTTTGCAATCACAACATCTATTGTTCTTTTCGTGTAGAAATAGACATAGACGGTGACCAATAGCTGTTAATTTCTGTGTCATTTGGTCTCTTGTGGAGAGGGCTTATTCTCATTTCGCCTTAGCTGTCAAAATCATTATATTAAATAAATCCCAATTGGCCTTAGTACAAATGTTCAGGTAAAAAAGAATTAACTAAGGCGAAATGGGAACTTGTGTAAACAATGTAATTAAGTTATTTTTTGTTTTTATTGCAATTATTTGATATTTGTTATGATTTTGATGTCAAAATATGCCATGCATTACTTTTTAAAAGAAGATGTTTTTTTTTGTGTCTTCTCGATTGTCCCACTTTTAGAATAAGTCTTTTTATAGTTGCTCCTATTTTTTTTTAACTTATATGATATATTTTGTAAATAAAGTCTTTGTTGTTGTTTGTAATTAGAGATGACATTCATTCCTTCCATTCATATGTTTAATTCCTCATAAATGAGATGAAATGAACATACGATTAGTGAATAATTATATGTAAACGTCATAATTACAAACAAAATATCAGTATCAGTTTTATATATTGAACAATTAATGAACCGGATATTGCTCACTGAATAGGTCATAAAAGATACTAATTGTGGTAAAATCGTCTTTGTTGAAAAAAACACAAATTATGACCTGACCGGACTATAATAAAAATACAAAATAAGTGTTTTATTCGTATTTTTATTCGTTGGTACGTTTTATTTCAAATGACAATGACATGGGACAAAACATACAAGAATAATTATCTTATTTTGAATGATAATGTCACATTTTATCTGTCAAAGAAAGGACAGTTTAATACCGTGTTTTAAAGCACACAGGTGCAATCAAGATCGATTAAATGTACATAGGTAATAAATCTGGCTAATCCGATTATGTTGTCACGCGTTATTAATCTTCAGTACATCCGATGGGCAATAAACCAATTAACAGCCACGCGGTGTTGGGAGAGAATCTTTGGAGGAAATTGGGAGTATAATCCGTGATTCGCGGTGTCACACCGCTACACTCCGAAATCGGTGATTAGAGTTCGCGATTACACACTCTGCGCGTACTGTATATGTTTGAATTATCACCAAACCCTTTACCACACATATCACATTCAAATGATTTATATCACCAATGTATGTTCTCATGTGTATGTTTGAACTATCCCCTAACCCGTAACCGCACATATCACATTCAAATGATTTATATCACCAGTGTGTGTTCTCATGTGTAATTGTTTAAACTATCACAAAACCATTTAACGCACATATCACATTCAAATGCTTTATATTACCAGTGTGTGTTCTCATGTGTATGTTTAAACTATCACCTAACCCGTAACCGCACATATCATATACAAACGGTTTATCACCAGTATGTGTTCTCATATGTATATGTTTGAACTATCACCAAACCATTTATCGCACATATCACATTCAAATGATTTATGTCACCAATGTGTGTTCGCATGTGTATGTTTGAACTATCACCTAACCCGTAACCGCACATATCACATACAAATGCTTTTTATCACCAGTATGTGTTCTCATGTGTATATGTTTGAACTATCACCAAACCCTTTACCGCACATATCACATTCAAATGATTTATATCACCAATGTGTGTTCTCATGTGTATGTTTTAACTATCCCCTAACCCGTAACTGCACATATCACATTCAAATGCTTTATATTACCAGTGTGTGTTCTAATGTGTAAATGTTTAAACTATCACAAAACCCTTTAACGCACATATCACATACAAATGCTTTATATCACCAGTGTGTGTTCTAATCAGTATGTTTGAACAATCACCAAACTCTTTACCGCACAAATCATATTCAAACGGTTTATCACCAGTATGTGTTCTCATGTGTATATGTTTGAACCATCACCAAACCCTTTAACGCACAGATCACATTCAAATGATTTATATCACCAATGTGTGTTCTCATGTGTATGTTTGAACTATCACCTAACCCGTAACCGCACATATCATATTCAGATGCTTTATATATCACCAGTATGGGTTCTCATGTGTATATTTTTGAACTATCCCCAACCCATTCACCGCACATATCACATTCAAATGCTTTATATCACCAGGGTGTGTTCTCGTGTGTATATATTTAAACTATTACCAAACCCTTAACCGCACATATCAGATTCAAATGCTTTATATTACCAGTGTTTGTTCTCGTGTGTATATGTTTGAACTATCACCTAACCCTTAACCGCACATATCACATTCAAACTGTTTTTCACCAGTGTGTGTTCTCATGTGTATATGTTGAACTATCACCAAACCCTTTACCGTACATTCATACGGTTTATCACCAGTGTGTGTTCTCATGTGTATATGTTTGAACCATCACCAAACCCTTTAACGCACAGATCACATTCAAATGATTTATATCACCAATGTGTGTTCTCATGTGTATGTTTGAACTATCACCTAACCCGTAACCGCACATATCACATTCAGATGCTTTATATCACCAGTATGGGTTCTCATGTGTATATTTTTGAACTATCCCCAACCCATTTACCGCACATATCACATTAAAATGCTTTATATCACCAATGTGTGTTCTCATGTGTATGTTTGAACTATCCCCTAACCCGTAACTGCACATATCACATTCAAATGCTTTATATCACCAGTGTGTGTTCTAATGTGTAAATGTTTAAACTATCACAAAACCCTTTAACGCACATATCACATACAAATGCTTTATATCACCAGTGTGTGTTCTAATGTGTGTGTTTGAACAATCACCAAACTTTTATCGCACAAATATTCAAACGGTTTATCACCAGTATGTGTTCTCATGTGTATATGTTTGAACCATCACCAAACCCATTAACGCACAGATCACATTCAAATGATTTATAACACCAATGTGTGTTCTCATGTGTATGTTTGAACTATAACCTAACCCGTAACCGCACATATCACATTCAGATGCTTTATATCACCAGTATGGGTTCTCATGTGTATATTTTTGAACTATCCATGACCCATTTACCGCACATATCACATTCAAATGCTTTATATCACCAGGGTGTGTTCTCGTGTGTATATATTTAAACTATTACCAAACCCTTTACCGCACATATCACATTCAAATGCTTTATATTACCAGTGTGTGTTCTCGTGTGTATATGTTTGAACTATCACCTAACCCTTAACCGCACATATCACATTCAAACTGTTTTTCACCAGTGTGTGTTCTCATGTGTATATGTTGAACTATCACTAAACCCTTTACCGTACATTCATACGGTTTATCACCAGTGTGTGTTCTCATGTGTATATGTTTGAACTATCACCAAACTCTTTACCGTACATTCATACGGTTTATCACCAGTGTGTGTTCTCATGTGTATATGTTTGAACTATCACCAAACCCTTTACCGTACATTCATACGCGATTTCAGTTATAATAAATGTATTTCCAAAGGGCATAACTCGTTAAAAATATTTGGTCAGCAATTTTTTTCGATAGTGTCAAAGACATTACTGATATAAAACTATAATATAAGTTTCATAAAATCTGGCAAGAATTAAACACACGAGAGCGCTAGCAATGCAATTTTCCATACAATCAATATTTCCAATGGGCATAACTCTTTTAAAAATAATTTATCGGCACTAATTTTTTTCGAAATTGTCATAGACATTTATGATATAAACCTATAATATAAGTTTCATTAAAATCTGGTGAGAATTGTACACATTAAAGCGCTCAAAGGTAAAATTTCTATATAATTAAAACTTCCAAGGGGCATCACTCTTTTAGAAATAATTGATCGGTCAGTACTGATTCTGGAACTCTTCTTAGACATTGCTGATTCTAAGTTTCATAAAAATCTGGCAAGATTTGTATACACGAGACCACTTACAATGCAATTTTCCATATAAATACTGTTTACAAGGGGCATAACTTTTTTCGAAATAATTGATACGGATTGATTTTCGAACTCGTTCAGGACATTGCTGATAAAAACCTATGATATAAGTTTCATAAATGTCTGGCAAGAATTGTACACATGATAGCGCTAACGATGCATTTTTAAATATAATTGATATTTTTGGGGGGTATAAATCTTTTATAAATAATTGATCTGCATACTCGTCTAAGGCCCTGCTGATATAAACCTATGATATAACTTTCATAATAATCTGGCAAGAATTGTACATGTGAGAGCGATAACGATGCATTTTTAAATATAATTGATATTGATGGGTATAAATCTTTTACAAATAATTGATCTGCATACTCGTCTAAGGTACTGCTGATATAAACCTATGATATAACTTTCATAATAATCTGGCAAGAATTGTACATGTGAGAGCGATAACGATGCATTTTAAATATAATAGATATTTTTGGGGGGTATAAATCATTTACAAATAATTGATCGGCATACTCGTCTAAGGAACTGCTGATATAAACCTATAATATAACTTTCATAATAATCTGGCAAGAATTGAACATGTGAGACAGATGGGAAGGCCGGCCGGCCAGACGGACGCTCGGTATTTTAATGTCCCCCACAAAACGTTGTGCGTTGGACAATAAGGTTTATCACGCATCGACCACTCGTATACCCGTGCCATTTATCAAACTCACTTAATATTTTACCCCATACAACCCATTAAAAGGTGAATCATCCGTGTGTTCAACACATATATACTTGTGTAAGTGTGTGTTCTCACGTGTGTCAGTAAGCAGGGGCGTTTCTAGGAAATTTGAAAGAGGGGGCGTAGAATGAAAAAATTTTGGACCTTTTTTTTTTGCTTAAAACATAAAATGATTGTGAAATGCATTTATGTAACGGTTCCTGACTTGGAGCATATATATTTTATAGTTAAAGTGTCGGGGTTTGACATTTTTTATGCCGAATTCTCTCCATTAATTGTCTATGGTATATTAAAATGATTGGATGGATCTTAACAGCAGTAGACCAATAACGAGAAATTCCAAATTCTAGGGTATAAGGCGTTACTTAACATTTCAATAGTCCTAGGCCAGAATTTTATGAACGGGAGGCGAAATTACGGTTGCCCTGGTAGAGGGTCCATGGGGAAGCTCAGAAGCTGCTGGATTTCAACAATTTAGCATCAAATTATGAAGTAGCCAGACTGATAAATATCTCTCTTTTTTAGATTAAGTTCTGGTTTCGTTGAACGACACACATGATACAAGACAAACAAACACTGAAGTATAAAGTTCTTTCGTTCTAAATATTGTAGGCTTTAATGTGGAATACATGATTGAATATAAAAATTGACGTCATTGTACTACAGTACTAAATTAAAGCAATCATGTCTAAAGCATTAAAGCAGTCACTGTCTAGTTCCGATAGGTGGTATATGGTACATAAATAAATATGTCACTTAGTTACTCACTAATGGATATTGAAACAATATGATACATGTACTACCGAAGGCTATCCAGATGGGAAGTAAAAATGTTCTACCAAATATACATGTTACTAGTATAAATGTACCTTAACGCAAAACCAAAATGAACACAGAAATATTGACGGACTCTCATTGTCAATGAATGGTTAGACTAGAGTGGATTCATTAGAACCATTTTCAGAGTATGTGTTTAATTAATGAATATGATAAATTGCCATATTTAATACAATATTAGCACATTACGATAGTTTTTTTTAAAGGGGGAGGGGGGGCGTACGCCCATTACGCCCTCACCTGGACCCGCCCCTGTTATATCACATTTATACGGTTTATCATCAGTATGTGATCTCATCTTAATTTGTAAGTTTAAACCATTACTAAATTTATCACCTATTTTAGGTTTATCATTCGTGTGTATTCTAGTATGTCTCTGCAAAAGTTGGCTCTGGCTCAATGCTTAAACCACATACATTTCATTTATTTGGTTTATCATCAGTGTGTTCTCATATGAATCTGTGAGTGTGGTGCTCAAATTCTGCATTATGTGTTTTGACAGATTTGTCCAACATTTTTGTCTAATTCAGCATAATATTTTTTCATGCGTTCCTTTTCAAATGCAGCATCAATATCTTGATTGTTTCCTCCAGCATGAAAGGTGATTCTTCCAATATAAACTAAACTGTAGTTTGTTTGATCAAGGGAGGTAATTACAGATTTTTCTGATTTAGTGATGTCTGACAATTCATTCGTTTCTGTACTCTGTTTTTCAACTCATTTTCTTTGAGAGGCATGGAACCTAAATAAGAGAGAAGTTAACTAGTATAATAAACAATTTTTCTATATTTGGATAATTGAATTAAAGTTTCACGAGGGAAAATCAATAAAAATATTTTAAAAAGGAATGATTTATTGGTCCTTTTTGTTAATTTTTACTTTTTGGACACAATTTTCTTTTTGACCCTTCAAAAATTGTAAATATTTCCAAACTGATATTCCATGCTTGTGTCTGTGACTGGCCCAGCTTCAGACATGTCAGGAAAGATTGAGGTTTCACGAACATGTTAACCCCACCACATTTCTATATATGCCTGTGACCCTCTTAGCTTAAGTCATATCATGAAGGGTTGAGCTCTCACAAACATGTTAACCCCACCACATTCTATATGTGTCTGTGACTGTCTCAGCTTGCATTTAAATGGTTGCATTAAGTTGCCTCCTGACACATATATTTAAAAAAATTATATTTAACTCTGTTGGATAGGACTTTGTCTAATTGGCAATCCTACCCAATCTTCTAAATCTATCAAGTTTATTACCTGAAATCCAACAGTGGCGGATCCAGCCATTTTAGAAAAGGGGAGGGGTTCCCAACCCAGGATAAAGGGGGTTCCAACTATATGTCTCCATTCAAATGCATTGATCGTCGAAAAAAGGGGTTTCAACCCGGGACCCCCCACCCCTCTGGATCCGCCACTGTCCAAATAATACCTCTGTAATGCAATGTCCAGATGTTATCTAATATTAATAACACCACATAGCTTAAATTTATTATTGATGTTTTGAAATTGAAGATTTGAAAGAGGCTATATTGACATTATTGGTAAATAATTATTTTTGTTCAATACTACTTTCATACCTGTCAACTGAACCGGATTCTGCGGGTGTGAGCCGAGATTTTTACAATTCTGAGGGGTCACCCGGAACACCCGCCGGGTGACCAAATAACCCAGGAATTCGGAAAATAACCCGTTTTCACTCAATCTTGAAATTGAACCCGAAACTCAATGCTACTAGAACTTTTATTCTAATAATGGCTTGAATTATAACTTAAATCGAAGACTTAACTCAAAGTTTAATTCGAAACTTTAATTTAAACTCTGATTTAATTCGAAACTCTAATTTAAACTCTAACTCGATGGATGGCCACACTCATCCAAGGCACATAAAACATGGAAATCTATGATCTAAAAATAGTTTTTCCGAATTGGTCACGTGGTTTTACAGCCACCACGTAATGTGATAACCACATCAAAGAAGGAAAGAACCACATCAAATACTGAAACAAACACATCATGTAGTGTCAAATCGTCAAATTTTAAAACAAAGTCATCATTACGTAAATGTTAAAACCATATAAAGAACTGGCAAATCATCATTACGAAACAACAAAACCACATCATATAATGAAACAACTACATTGGGCCATTCCAGTTAATTTCTGACAGGTGGGGACGGATGGGAGAAATTTTTTATATGTATCAGAAAAAACATCATGAAAACTACCTATCAGATTTAGAAATTAAGACCTATCAGATGTAGAGTTTCTGTTCATATTGGGTGAATGGGCTTTCATGGGAAAAATTGACCTGTCAGAATTTTTGACTGCAAGGGATCAGAATTTTGCTGACACTTCAACCTGTCAGAAGATACCTTCCATCCCTGGTAAACTTTCATTTAGTACATAATATATGAATAGTGAGTGTATCTTCGTTATTAGGCAAAATGTATTAACTACTTTTTGGACTTAGGTTAATTTAGAACTTTGCATACGGTTTAAACATCTGCCTATTATGGAAGATAGTATGTTGACTGTCATACAAGTGAGAGGTTTAGCTACCTATACAACCAGGTTTAATCCACCATTTTCTACATAAGAAAATGCCAGTACCAAGTCAGGAATATGACAATTGTTATCCATTGGTTTGATGTGTTTGAGCTTTTGATTATGCCATTGGATTAGGGACTTTCCGTTTTGAATTTTCCTCGGTATTCTGTATTTTTGTTATTTAGCTTTTGACTTCTAGATATTTTTTGGGTTGCTGTCATATTTACGTTTATCCCACACCACCTTTTATTCATATTTGTATCAATCGAAACTATTTACAGACATAAGGCAAAACAAAATACTGTGCCTGGTTCATTAAATTTAAATTTATAGTTTTCATTGGATTTTCAATAGGAAATTGTTTTAGGGTCGCAGGAATGTTAACAAAGGATATATTGAATAAGTTAACTGAATACTGCATTTGTATTTGCCTTTCTTTTGCATGGTTAAAGGAGGAAGACAAACACAATAATTATTTATTAATTAAAATGAAATCTTTTGAGTACTGAAATTATACAAGTTTTTCCATGTGCATGCATGTGTGGGAATGGAAAAGGATTGGACAGTTTGTAATCATTTAATATTAATAACACTTATCAATGGACATAAATCAGAAATAGAATGAGAATTAGGAGGATGTATTAAACTTCTCCTATCCGATATCTAAATTCAAATAACATTCTTTAAGCTGACTTAAAAAGACTTGAATTTTATGTTGTACTGTTACACCACTGTCCCATGTTAGGGGAGGTTGGGATCCTGCTAACATGTTTAACCCCACCACATTCTTTATGTATGTGCCTGTCCCAAGTCAGGAGCCTGTAATTCAGTAGTTGTCGTTTGTTGATGTGTTAAATATTTGTTTTCGTTCATTTTTTCTACATAAATAAGGTCGTTAGTTTTCTCATTTGAATTGTTTTACATTTGTCATTTCAGGGCCTTTTATAGCTGACTATGCGGTATGGGCTTTGCTCATTGTTGAAGGCCGTACGGTGACCTATAGTTGTTAACTTCTGTGTCATTTGGTCTTTGTGGAGAGTTGTCTCATTGGCAATCATACCACATCTTCTTTTTATATTGATTACTGCAGATTTGCAAATAACAACCTGTTTAAATATCTGCAGTATCGACATTCTCATTTAGAATCCCCCTTTTTGTACACTTACAGCTGACTGAAAAAGATTTCCAATAATGTCTTTATGAAGGAATCATAAAACTCCATGTATATAGTGCTTTGATTTTCAGGGAAAGATTTATTCCTAACACTCTGATCCACGGAAATCAAATGAAAATGTAATATCCACTGAAGTTTAAAACTTTGTTAAATAACAGCTTTTAACAGTTGATATTTCCTCTTTCGTTAATATAAAACACCTATACAGCCACACATGTTTACACTTGTTTTAATGTGTCTTCATAGCAGGAGTTGTCCTATGATCATCCTATCCCAGATGACTGATAAGAAAATGACCATGCAGCTTTGTTTTGTGGATTACTTTTATATACATAAATATTTCATTACATAAAATACATTGGCAAGAACCAGTGGCAAACTGTCTTCCGACTTTGAATTGACAAACACAGAATATACAAGTTTTTTTTCCAATTGATTTAATATTACAATGCAGAAATTAAAATAAGACTATTCTAATTTTAAACAATATTACTAAAAGTAGTTAGAAGTCATAAAAAAAGGAATATGACTAATCTTACAAATTGACTACTTTTTTTTATTTATTGTGAACTGGAATAAAAAAATTGAGAACATATTGAGTCAAATTTTGCTTACCTCAGGCCGCAGGCACTTGTTGCGGAATTATTTGTTTACCTGTAAAGGTTTATTGGTATTTTTTTTTTTTAGAAACTAGTGACTGTGTCTGGAGCATATTTTGGAAATTCATTCTTTTAACAAAGGAAGCAAAATCAGATACATTTTTAGTATTAGCAATGAAAAATGATATACAATCCGAGGTCTTTCACAAAAAGACAATTAAAAACATAGAAATTTTTCATATATGACAAGACATAACAATCCTATATTCCTGAGATACCATGTGAATTTTATCCATCATTCTTTCATAATTTTACCACTAAGTTGGCATAGTTTATTTTGCAGTAAACATTTAAGTATAGTCTGTGATTATAAGATTTCACAACCTAAATAATTTTTTTAATCTTCATGGTATTTTTTTTAAACATGGACAAGAGTTCCTTTGGTGATAAGAGGTTAACCATGAGAAAAGTTTTGTACATTTTTTTGGCAGTCGGCATTACACTTTCATACTGGCAACAACATTTTCGGGAAAGAAACATGGTTTTCGGGGGAACCCTTTATGATTCTATAACAAATCAAATTCAATATGATTAATTGGCATTTCAAGATTCTTTAAAACACACCATAAAGTTTAAGAAATTCCTTACTTCAAGAAAAGTTTCATATTTTTGTGTCGCTTTCAGTTATTAATTTCTGTAACTTAATTTTTGAAATAAGTATTTCTCCTAAAAAACAGGTATCTAAAACTTATTTATATTCTAAAAATACAACAGGGTATTTCTAGCACAAATAGTTTTCACTCTGTGAAGATCTTCAAAAGTGTGTTCTTATACAAATGTGAATGATACATGTGTCTTCTTTAGTTGATTTTTATCTGTGGTCTGTGGTCCGGTTACCATGGTTACAGATAAAAATTTTCATCCCAAGTCATCAGACTATCCTTAATATCTCTAACCACAACAGCAAGGATGCTAACAAGTGGTTGTCAGTAGCCCTGTCTATAACTTCACTTTAATTGTGCATTTATTTGATATGGTCACTTGTGTTTCTTATCTGCTGTAATTATGATAATGCTTCTGAGTGCACCTCTTATAAATCATTAGAATGCATGCTTTGAGGGACAAGACATTGTGAGATAGATAAAAGAATATTTTCCTTCCAATGTATTTTCAAGGTCAAGAATGTCAGGTTGTAAATCTTTAACCTTTAATGACATTAAAATCCAAGAAAGATGTATTTCTAAATAATGTAAGCTTCAATAAAGGGTTATAATAATTTGTTTGCCAGATAAAACAAATTTTTAATTTCATATGATTATGAATACAGTGTCCCTGTGTATCTGCCATGATAAAATATTTTGTCTTAAAATATGCTGAAATGTTAAAATATTTTAGTCATTATTTCAAACATAAATGCTGTATCTATTATTTGTTTATATATCATCCAATCAAACTCAAATACATTTTTTCTATAATGAGTTTTAACAAATATAATAATACATTGATTGGCGGGAAAATATAGGTGTTTTACAGGCACTTGTCCCAGAAAACATTTCCTGTTATATTAAGGAATATAGGAAATTTTTTCTGAGACAAGTGCCTGTGGTGTTTTTATATAAATATCCATTCACTGTATTGTGGACAAAATTCAATTGAGTCATAAATACAATACCAGATAATGTATGATACGAAACTGTCTAGATACCAAAGCACCCCTAAGATCTGACATAGGCATTTTTGTAACCCTAAGATTTAATTATTTTACCTTGCAAACTATTTACTGCTGCAAGACCCTCAGAAGGTTTTTAGCATATAATTGTACGTGTCAGATGAAAAACCCAAAATTACACCCCTAAGATGTATAAATTTTACACCCTCAGAAAGGACCATCCATCCCCTTTAGCAGACATTAACTGAATGGCCCATTACGTTAAGTCACATACACATCAAGTAATGTTAAAACCACATTGCCTAATGAAACAACCACATTAAATATTGGTGAAACCACATCGACTAATGACAAAGCCACATTGATTAATGACAAAACCATATCAAGCAATGATAAAACTATATCAAGTCAATACGAAACCATATCGTGAAATATCGAAATATCATTAAGGGAGCTACCATTTGATTTTTATGGGGGGCTAGGATGAAATTTGAAAAAATAGGCAGGACAGGAGTTTTGAGTAAAAAAAAGGCAGGATGAGACACTTTGCAAAAAAAAAAGGCAGGATGACAATTTATGTAAAAAAAAGTCAGGATAAACTAAAAAAAAAAAAAAAGACAGGATCGAATAGAGTGAAAAATAAAAAGGCAGGATAGAGATTACAACTAAAAAAAAATGCAGGACAAAATTTTTCATCCTAGCTCCCCCATAAAAATCAAATGGCAGCTCCCTAAGTAATGACTATACCATATTGAGTTATATCAAAACATCATTATGTAAAGACAACATATCATCAAGTAATAATAAAACTACATAACGTAATATAAGAGTTCCACATAAGACAGCTGTGGCGTTCCATAAATTCACACTCCGCAAGGACGATGGCAAACTGTTCCAAAGTGTAGACGGCAGAGGCGGATTTAGAGGGTTTTTCAGGGGGCCCAGGCCCCCCCTTTTTTGGTTGATTATATAGGGAATCACTGAAGCATGACTGGAGCGGGCCCCTCTTAGAAAGTCAGAGGCCCCTTATGAAAATTTCTGGATCCGCCACTGTCACGCGGCCTTGTCAAAAATAAAAAGCATAATAAGGACGTCATAATTTATTAGAATTAGTAATGGACTTCTGGTACATGTTTTCTAATTTGTATTCCTTTTTCAAAACAAAATTTACACAATTTTTGTAACGATTTTCAGAAATCTTGAAAATGACTATCAAAAACTATACTGATCAAATCGAAACACAATGAAAAGACGATTTGTTTATTCAATCGTTTATATCAAAATTGATGTCAAAGATTTAAAAACATTCAGGAAGTTCTGTCTCATCATATCCTGAATAACATTTGGAAGACGGTGCAAGAGAAGTATACCATTATAGGGATATTCAAACTCATAAATTGTAATACAAACTGACGGTATTAATGCAATAACGAATAAATTGCTTCGCTTAGCGCAGCTAGATACGACCGCAGATGTCCAACCCTGAAAAGTTGGGCCAAAATGGACACAATATTCACGGTTGATACAGGTCTGAATTTGGATTGTAACTAAATTTTTGACACATAATAGGTTTCTGACACAGAATAACTGTAGTCAAAGAATAAATAAAAAAAAAGTATAATATTACCTTTTTGCACCTGGCCTAATCACTCTTTCCATATCAAAATCGGTTAAAATAAAACATCAAAAAATTTATTTCAGCTCTCTTCTTTCATTTCCAACCCATAAAAACTAAGAAATTTATGAGAAAGGGAAAGAAAAAAATAAAGAAAAAAATACGCTTTAATTAAAGGGAACTATATCGGTGGACAACGAAAAGCGGGATCATTAATTGTGGTCTGGGGCTTATTAGGGGTCAAAAACTTGACTAATTCCAATAAAACTTGGCATCATTTAAGCTTAGTGTATTATGAGACAGTTTACCCAGTTTCAAAGCCATATGATATCAATTATAGAAAAATGTGGCCTTTTTTATATCTGAACTTTGGTTGCTGAATTGTGACGTTGAAATAGAACAATTTCAACTATCAAATTTTGGCTTCAAAAAACAAACAAAAAACAAAAATGTGCACTTTTTAATGTCTTTATGTATAAGATATTATCTATTTAAAGTAGTAGATAGCATACTGAAAGTATCAGACCAATAAAAAATTGACCAAAAGTTAATTTTATATGAGCCTATGCCAAAAAATAGAGGTTTTCAAATGAAGCGAGGCCTTACATGAAATGTAATATTTTCCACTTACAATTTTCTGAAGTTGTAAAGTTAAAAAAATCTTTCTACATATTATAAATGTACTTTTCTTAGAAATATAAGTTTCAAATAGCATAACACATGAGGATGACATGGTCTTAAGCAATGTCCAGCTTAAAAAAACAAGTTGTCAATTTAGGCCGTTCCCCATATTTCCATATTAAAAAGCATATAAATGATATGGAAGATGAAAATATGCTTTTTTTTGCTCGAATCCTTGCTTAGATATGATGAAACATGAAGCCTGGATGTAACAAGACTGTTGCTTTCAACTATATATGTAGACAGTATGGTCTGATGCAAAGTCTATTCACTTTACTGCATGAAATTTCAGCCTCAAAAGGCCTATATTTTAACCACTAGCTATCCAACAGAAGAAAATAAAGGTAGTCTGTGAAACAGACAAGGTTAAACAACCAGTAATAAGTGCTTTTGATATAGATTCAGTGAAATCTGTTTAAAGGAATACAACTTTTATGTGCATAGAAACCTCACATTTCACTTGCTTCGTACGGACTGTTAGACTTAGACCATTAAAACAGCACATTTTGCCCACTTTTTATGCTTTTATCTACTTTTCTTTGTGTTCAGAGTTCACAAATGAGTAAAACATCTAAAATAAATACCACAAACACAAAGAGAAATCAGAAAAAACCTGTCAGAGAGAAAGGAAGCATGCTACTTTTGTAAAATTATTGAAACAAGTGAAAAAGCTACATTTTGGGCATATAAGCTGAAAAGTGACTTTTTTTACAAAATTTCTATCAAATAAAAGTGGAAATCATTTATTCTCATGTAGTTTGACAAATTAATACCAATAGATCATTCAGCGAAGTTGTCAATGTAAAAATTCCAAATTTGCTGAAATGCACCTCTTAGGCCACATACCACAATATTAATTCCTCTATATGTTCTTTATAACGTTTTGTTGCATTAAAAAAAAAATACCTGTTTTTTTTGTCAAATTTTTTGTGTGTGTAATGTACAGTACAAGTCCAAAAATATATCCAACTTTCAGAAAAATTGAATGTATACATCATACAAATTTAGCCAATACACATCCATACTCCTATAGACAAGTCAAGAGATGTTCCGAAAACTGTAAATATTACCTTTTTGCACCTGTCCTAATCACTCTTTCCATATCAAAATCAGTTAAAATAAAACATCCAAAAATTTATTTCAGCTCTCTTCTTTCATTTCCACCCCATAAAAACTAAGAAATGTATGAGAAAGGGAAAGAAAAAAAATAAAGAAAAAATGCACTTTAATCAAAGGGAACTATATTCATGCACAATGAAAAGCGGGATCATTAATTGTGGTCTGGGGCCACATAGATCACATTTATGCGTTTTATCACCAGTGTGTGTTCTTATGTGTATCCCTAAGGTTGAACTATGAGCAAACCATTTACCACATATATCACATGTATTAGGTTTATCACCAGTATGTGATTTCATCTTTTGTAAGTTTTGTAAGTTTGAACTATGACTAAACTCATCACCTATATAAGGTTTATCATCAGTGTGTGTTCTTGAGTGTCTCTGCAATGTTGAACTTTGAGCAAACCCTTTACCACATATGTCACATTTATACGGTTTATCACCAGTATGTGATTTCATCTTTTGTAAGTTTTGTAAGTTTGAACTATGACTAAACTCATCACCTATATAAGGTTTATCATCAGTGTGTGTTCTTGAGTGTCTCTGCAATGTTGAACTTTGAGCAAACCCTTTACCACATATGTCACATTTATACGGTTTATCACCAGTGTGTATTCTCATGTGTCTCTGTATATCATTACTCTGAGTAAACCGTTTACCACATATATCACATCTATAAGGTTTATCACCAGTGTGTGTTCTTATATGTTTCCATAAAGTTGAACTTTGAGCAAACACTTTACCACAGATATTACATTTATACGGTTTATCACCCGTGTGTGTTCTTATGTGTTTGTTTAAGCTTGAACAGTCAGCAAAACTTTTACCACATACATCACATCTATAAGGTTTATCACCAGTGTGTGTTCTTATATGTCTCACTAAGGCTGAACTATGAGCAAACCCTTTACCACATATATCACATTTATTGGGTTTATCACCAGTATCTGATTTCATCTTAACTTGTAAGTTTGAACTATGACTATTAAACTCATCACCTATATAAGGTTTATCATAAGTGTGTCTCTGCAGAAGCTGGCTCTGACTAAATCCTTGAACCACATTCATCCCATTTATTAGTTTATCACCAGTGTGTTCTCATATGTAAGTTTGAACTATGATGTTCTCATGTCTCGGACTACACACTTTACCACATATAGATATCCTCCTGTAACTCGGCAGTATGTGTTCTCATGTCTCTGACTACACACTTTACCACATATAGTTATCCTCCTGTAACTCGGCAGTATGTGTTCTCATGTCTCTGACTACACACTTTACCACATATAGATATGCTCCTGTAACTCGGCAGTATGTGTTTTCATTTGTTCATCAAACTCTGTGCTGTGTTCTCATGTGTTGCTCAATTTCTGCATTATGTGTTTTTACAGATTTGTCTAACTCAGCATAATATTTATTCATGTGTTCCTTTTCTAATGCAGCATCAATGTCCCGATCTTTACAGGTCTGATTGTTTCCTCCAGCATGAAAGCTGATGTTTTCCAATATAAACAAAACTAAACTGTAGTTTGATCAAGGGAGGTAATTACAGATCTTTCTGATTTTGTGATGGCTGACAATTCATCGGTTTCTGTGCACAAATGGTGCACTCTTTTCAACTCTTTTTCTTTGAGTGGCGTGGAATCTAAATAAGAGAGAAGTTAACTATCATAAAAAACAAATTTTCTACATTTGGATATATATAAATTAAAGTTTCACGAGGGAAAATCAATAAAAAATATTATTTTAAAGGGGCACTAGCTACGAGATATGAAAAAATTTAGAATATGATTTTGTATGGTTCAATCATTAATATAAGTGAAATAATGAAATAATAATTCGTTTTTTGCAACCAATTTGGTTCAATTTTGTCAAAATAAGCAAAGAAACATTGCTGGTGAATAATTCGACCTCATTGAATCCGTATTCATGTGACCTTCAATTTAACCCAATAGCTAAAGATTGGTTACGCATGTATAAATCATGGTCAGCCATTAAAAGTAAAAGAATGTCAATATTGAAAGTGAAACAAAGGTGAACCATTTCGTCGACTGATTCGATCCACAAAAAGATCATTCTTAAACAGGCAAAAACGATAAGTAACTTTATATTTAACCTATAACATGAAATCAAACAGACCTCAGTGTATATAAAGTGCGAATCCAGTTAGTTCATTTTCACTGTTGTATGCGAGTATGTCTATTGTAGAATAAAGATGATGGGACAAACTGCGTTTGTTTACTTTTGAAGATACAAAATAATTGATTTGAATGTATGTTTTAACACAATTTCATTAGAATATAACTTTTAATGTATAACAACAGGATTAAAGTCCAAAAAGTGTAATTAAAGCAGCAGAATCCATAATATTAATTACTGAATGCGATTCATTTTAACTATAAATGCGATGAATTATCACTGTAAGTGCAATCATTTCTGATGTGGAATTTTGAAGGTGCGATAAATTTTCATTGTTGATTTATTTGTTAATTCGACATGCAACAACTGAAAATAGATTTTAAATGACTTTACTATTGATGATATTTACAATTTGAAATGCAAGCTAGTCGTAGATGCCTACTTGAATATACACGGGTATAACCACGTTCATATCATGCATATTCAAATATTGTTGGTGAGTTTGATATTAGCTTGCCATGGATCCGAAATTTACTGGAGCAAAACATCCATGAATATAACGTATTTCTACGGCTAATTTTCCTTTAGAAGTTTGAGAACTCGCATAAGAAAGCTTTGAAAATTTGTCACGCCGTGTCATACATATATCTACCATATTGATAGGCTTTTGCACAACGAATTTACAAGAATGTACAACGAACGGTACTAAAGAAAGTAAACAAACTACAAAGAGAATGAATCGTACAGTTTGAGTTACACAGATTGTTTGTTTCATGATGTTAACAAGTAATTCACAGACCTGTCTATTTAAAATAGTCACATGGTGTTCATGTAATATAGCTGCCAGGAGCAGTAAACTTTGTTTTCATAAACATTGAATACTAAACTGAACAGTGCGTCAATTAGTCTTTGGTGAAAATATCAGAACGGTCTATCTACCAACATCGCTTCGCGATGTAGCGATTAACGTCCGAATCAACTATACGGGGTTATACCCGTGGTATAGAACCATTTAAACATGTAACACTAAACTGTTTTCAATATTTCCTTGTATTCTTACAATTGCGTATTTGCTTATTTTTAACACCGACCTATAAGAAATTAAAACATGAATTAAGGCGACTCGACTGTTGCTCGAACTTTCTTTACTGTATTAGATGTATGTATTATACACAATGGCATGATAAATATCAATTATCCAGTCATCCAAGTGTCAATTGTTTGTGCAAGATGAAAACGTTTCCACTCATTCAATCGTGAAATGAAGATCGTTTTGTGAATGCTCTTTGTTATCTTAAATGCATCCATTAGAGTTATTTTCCTAATGCTTGTAGTTTAAAGTTTGGTTGGCTTGCTTGTTTTGTTTGTATAAATGTTTACTCAATCTTAATTACAATGCTTAAGCAAACATTTATACAAACAAAGCAAGCAAGCCACCAATACCTTTAAACTACAAGCATTAGGAAAATAGATTCAAGATTCAATATTTTATTTTAGTCTCACCACATACAAACATAAAATGAGATTCACATAAATAAACATAAAACATTAAAACATTTGCATTGTATGCACCAATCTTAAAAGATTTATGAGAGACTTTATGACACAATATATACAAATAAACACATTTTTACACATTTGCATTTAAAATTTACAGTATACATTTATACTAAATGAGAGTAAAACATTTGTTTCTTTAAGAACTAGTGAAATAAAATACTGTTTCTTCTTAATAAAATACTGTTGCAGGTTTTGGCAACTATAGCAGCAACATTGTCGTTACTAAATAAAAATATAAATTTTTCACTATCTGATAATAGGTTAAAACGTTCATTAAAATGTAAAGCTTCATGTATCATGATTTGTCTTAAATCCACATATAATGGGCATTTTAAAATGACATGAAGTTCATCTTCAACAATAGAGCTACAGTTAAAACATGTCCTCTCGTGGACTTCTTTTCTTTCATATCTTCCAGTTTCTATTTTTAGTGGAGCTACCCCACATCTAAATTTAGCAAAAGAACTTCTGTTTTTTATTGACATAATATTTTTCAAATAATTTTCAGTACAATAGTTATTTTTAAACAATTTGTAAGTCCTCAATTTACTTCCTCTGCATATGCAGCAACTCTTGTACACCAGTTTGACTTAAATTTATTAAAGACATCTTCCTCAATTTGTTTAATACAATTTTGTTCAATACAGTTAATTCAAAATTACAACATTGCTCATAATTATACAATTTTAACATCTCTATAACTCTGTAGCTCCAGTTCTTAATTTTAGTATTACACTTTCGTATGGACCACTTAAAATTTTAATTTATCCTGTGTGGGTCCATTATGGAACACCTAGCCCAATGTCTCAAGACACTTGCCCATTGTTTAACGATGGTGGTTTCCAGCCCATATCACCAGCTATGGCATCATTTGGTGTGTATTTGCCAACTCCCATGAAAAATCTCATGGCCCTGTTTTAAACTGCATTTATGCAGGAAAAGTCCCTGGTTCCCCAAATACCTGCACCATAACTAATAACTGACCATACCATTGTATCGTATAGTTTTGAAAAATTTTGTGCTGGAAACCACCATGTGTTTTACTCTTCACAATTAACAATCCTAATGCTCTACTGCCTGACTTTGCTACTGCCTTAGCCATTAACTGATAATCTAAAATTCAGTCAGCAGTAAGCCTAAGTATTGATAACTTTTACACATTCTATAACATTACCACCAATAGAAAAATACATTTAGTTTGTAAAACAGCTGGATTTCTAATATGTATGATCTTAGATTTATTTATATTAACTGTCAGCTCATTATTGAGACACCATGTATTAAGCACATTCAACATTTTTGTAAATCTTCTTCGTTCTCGCCATTAAAATAACATCATCAGCATATAACAATATAGCTAATTTTTCTTCATCTATATTAATACCAATATTCAACGATTAATATCATCAACTAAATTATTTATATATATATTAAACATTATAGATGATAAAACACATCCTTGTTTCAACCCAGAATCAACATTAAACCATTCAGTCATATTACCATTTACACGTACACTACATTCTACATTAGAGTATAAAGCTTTTAAAGAGTACATAAACTTTGAACTTATACCTAAATTTTCCAGTTTGTTAAACAAAAAAACTCTATTAATTGAGTCATATGCTTTCTTAAAGTCTATAAAAGCTACATATGTTGATAATTTACACTTTTTCCTGGTTTCTATTATTGATGTTATAGTGCTTATATGATCAATTGTACTTTTGCCTTTCATAAAACCATTTTGCTCATCGTTAATTATCTCCCTTTCATCTAACCATTTGACTAATCTTTCATTTAAAATACTACAATACATCTTGTATGCGAATGGAGCTAGAGTAATGCCCTATACGATAAAGGATCTCTAGGATCTGATGTAGAACATTTTGGTATTGGGGTTATAATTCCTTATTCCACATATTTGGTACATTACCAGAACTGAAACATAAGTTAAATAATTTATGTAAAATAGAAATTATAGAAATATTCTTGCATAACTCAGCTTGAATAAGGTCAATACCTGCACTTTTACAATTTTTGCATTCATTACAACTTTATGAACCTCATCAATGGTATTTTTCTTATCTAAATCAATACAAATAATGTTTTCTTTAATATTACAATTTTCAACCTTATTATACTCTGCATTTACATTTGGGTTCAATAAACTGTGAAAGCTGCTTTTCCATTTACTTAAAATAGTTTCTAAATTGTTAGTTATAGTTCCATCATCTAAAGTAACTTCATTCGAATACGCATCTGTCTCTCGTGCCAATACCAATTTGACCAATTCTACGCCAAAGCTGATTCGGATCATTGTCACTAAAATTAACCAGCTCTTCCTGGTAGCGGTACCAATATTGACGCTTATATTTTTGTGTAAGCTTGTCAAAGTCTTTGCGTTAATCAACAAAGTGTTTGCGTAATTGTTGTTTTAAGCTACCCTGTTTACAAGTTACATAGTCTCTTTCTGCCGTGCAAACATTGTTCCATTTATTTGTTAGTTCGTCATTCCACCATGGTTTTTAATTGCCTTTTTCGATTGTTTGTACTGTTCAGAAATCTGACCTTAGATTCTAATTTATCATTCATTTCAGAGTGTAGAATTTCAACAAAGTTATCATATAATTTATCAACTTCAAATTGTCTCCCTTTAGAACACTGTATATTATTTATACACATATTAATTTTATTCAATATATCATTATTTGTCATCCAATTATTTGGGATATTTTTCACATCATATGAAACATATGTATTCTTTTGTTGGTTCATGTTATTGTGAGCACCATGTGATAAATTAATAGAACTAATTTCATTTATGGTATCAAAATTGGTTTCAAATTCCCAACATAATACAGAATGATCATGTATATGATTTGGACTAAAAGAACCTGGTTGAGCACTTTTATTACATAATAACACTTGCTCTTATACTTTGAAATTTTATAATGACACAAACTTTCATATGGAACAACACAGTAATCGACAACTGATGATCCTTTAGTAGAGACATATGTGAAATCATCATGGATAGGATATCGTCCATTTAAAACACAACAATTCACAGTTGATAAAAATTCACTAAATATTTCACCATAGCCATTGGCTGTAAAATCGGTAATATTACGCTCACTTAATTGGTCAATTCCTGAATGAAATCGGTATAGTTACCTAATCGACTGTTGAAGTCTCCGCATAAATAGAAAGAATTTCCTTTAGGTATTGAATAAATTTGCTCCATTAGAACATCAAAGAAGTTATGCGCATTTACGAACCTTGCTGAGAATTCTGGGGTAGATAGATGACACCAACATAAAACATATTTGAAGAATTTTCATATCTGAATAGCTCTAATAACGTTTAATTTATTAGTATGCGATGTAGATTTAGACCGAAACAGAAACTCTGCTTTTCGGTGGCGTGGATTGGCTTAACTGTCCAAGATATATGTATTCAATGATGGCATGTCATAGGAAGGGATAAATTGTATCCTATATATAGATCTTGATCTGGACAAATTATTAGAGAAAATAGAATTGACTATATTAGCAATAAATGCCATTTTAATGCATTTATTAGTATATTACCTCAGACTTTCACTCACAAAGTATGTATATATAATCTCTCCTTCTGAATTCATAAATTTTGTTAGAGAGTCGGCTGAATTAAGACTTTTATAATGAAAATTAATCCATTTCCTTCTGTGAAAATGCATCGCATGTACAATAAAAATGAATCGCCCTACAGTGAAAATGAAAGTCTTGTATCATTATTCGACAGTAAACATGAATCACATAACGAAAACAGTATAGTGGAATTTGAGCCAATATCAATAAGCTGAATAACAAAACCTGTTTTAAGTTATACAACATTAATAATTATGTCAAAAGGTACATTTTCTGCAAATGAAACTTAACTGCTACTTTTAAATCTCTTGCACGCTCTGTTCGTGAACTGTTCTTAATATTTATCTATTTGTGTATCAATTTTGCACCTGGATGGCTGTAGGCGCGATGAAAACCCGTCCGCATCTCATACCTATATCATGAAATTATAAAACAGTATACATTATATATTATTTCTTATTTTATTCAAAATCACGAATTTATCGTCTGTTTATTTTTCATTCTACATCAGAAATTCATCACGGATACAGTAAAATGACACTTCAGGATTCGCACATTACATACACTGGACCTAGAAAATCCAATTGCACAAGGTCGCTATGTATTTATATTTATGTTTATAGATACAAGAAGATGTGGTATGAGTGCCAGTGAGACAATTCTCCATCCAAGTCAAAATGTATAAGAATAAACAATTATAGGTCAAAGTACGGTCTTCAACACGGAGCCTTGGCTCACACCGAACAGCAAGCTATAAAGGGCCCCAAAATTACTAGTGTAAAACGGGAAAACCAACGGTCCAATCTATATAAATAAATGGCTTCTCCGAGCGCAGCTGGATACGACCGCAGAGGTCCAACCCTGAACAGTTGGGGCAAAATGAACACAAAATTTGTGCTTGATACAGGTCTGAATTTGGATTGAAATTAAATATTTGACACATAATATTGTAACGTTTATGGGTCATCGTAAATTCCTTTTCCTATTTTTAGATATATATATATATATAACTTGTTTGTCCGTTCACTTTTCGCGGGGTTCGTTTTTCTCGTGCTTGAGACTCAATGTCCAGACTTGGATATTTAAACCTCGTCTGGACAATATTTCTTTAGATTGGGGGAAAACTTTTGTACTGGTAAGTCGTACTTTAAATTTCATTTTATTCGTATTTCAATGTTTGACTTAAATATTTCTTACTTTACATTTGATATATTTCTTTTCGGTTTTAGAGTCAAACATTTCTAAAATATTAATTTACGTTTCCGTTCCAAAATAAATAAAAGGAATTGTACACTAGCTAGATATTTTATGATTTCAGGTTTATAAAGAGATGGGGTTCATTTTGATAGCGATATTTAGAAAGATGGTTAATCCGAGGGATATTTTAGAGTAACGGTCGTCAATCTTCGGAATTGTTCGTGCCTTACTCTGAAACGGAGTTTTGTTTTGTCGCATGTTTTATTTAAGGTCTTGAACTGGTCAATGATATTGAAAAATGTGTTTCAGACATTGCTCTGGTTGGACCGAAAATTAAACGGGAATAGATTGAATGCGATGTTTTTTTTACTGGATTGATTTTGTTCCCTAGTC
Source organism: Mytilus coruscus (assembly GCA_017311375.1). NCBI lineage: Eukaryota > Metazoa > Mollusca > Bivalvia > Mytilida > Mytilidae > Mytilus > Mytilus coruscus. The sequence goes on along the minus strand of CM029605.1, from coordinate 59,389,107 downwards.
CATGGAATTACGAGGTTCAGGTTCTAGTCTAACAAGGTCGGTGGGAACCGGTGGGTATATTTATTTTATCTCGGAAGGTGGGACGTCACATACTGGATTGATTGAAAACTTTTTAGTTAAAGCCGACTAGTGTACAACTCTTAATAATTTATTAAACGGACACCTCTAAAATTCTACTATCTTATTATTTTATTCAATTAGATAGCACTAAGGCCAAACCCTTCCTAGAATTGGTTAACTTTTTATTGGTATTTTTCACCGCAAATGCATCGTTTTTATCCTAAAAGGGAAGTTCGAAATGTATTGAAATTCTAAAGAATTTAAAATTTCACATGGAGATACCGCGGTATTTATGTATTTATTGTTTTGTCTATTAAATGTGAAACTGTTTCATGATTCATGATTCTTGGTTATTTGTTATTTGAGCAAATGCATTGCTTGGCAAAATCGTCATCTCTGGTCCTTTCTAGGTTTCTTATACCTGTCATTTATTGAATTTATTGTTTCTTTGCATTGTCAGTATGATGTCCGAAGTCCTGGAGCGAAAGCACAGGCCGAACTCTCTCTACCAGTAACGTAAACGGCTGAGCTAGCGGGGTATAATGTCATGAGACAAATTATGAAAGGAAAATCCCGTTTACGTTGCAATAGGTTTCTGACACAGAATAACTGTAATCAAAGAACTTAGAATTGGTTATATGATTTGAATTTTATATTCATTTTTTGCTTTTGTACAATACACTATGCTATTGCGAATTGACCCCCAAAAAAAAAAAATAATAATTTCACCCCTTTTTTTGGCAAAATTTTTTCTCTCACCCCAACTGTTTTTTTTACAAAAAAAAATAATATTTGAAGAAATTTTCTTTTAATTTCTGAAATCTGTAATGAGAAAAAATTGTTCCCCACAATTTCCTTTTACCCCCCACAATTTCTTTTTAACCCCTAATTTTTTCCACCTCCCCATTCCTTTTTTCCAAAAAAAAAATCTTTCCTCAAGATATGGTCATTATCTCAATTCAAATTTCCAATGGATTTTGCAACCATAATTACCCATTTAAATACATCATAAAAGTCTTAAAATAGAAAATGACATACATAATCATGTCTAAAATGATATAAAATTATCTTTAATCAGCATTTTCATTAGTAACTTCTACAAATACATTGACAGTTAAATGAGTAATCACCTCAAGACAATACAAAATTTCTTTATACATAATTTTAAAGCAGTGTAAGGGAGTTAATCCAAATTTAACATTATACTTAACAGTGATTGTCCATTAACAAGGAAACCCTTGTTTTTCCCCCTTTTTTGCCCCTAATTCCTAAAAGGTTTGAGCCATTACCCCCAAAGCCAATTCTAACCATCCCTTTGTGGTATGGAAACTTGTTGTACAATTTGAGAGAGATCCATACATCGTTCCACAAGTTATTGTCTGAAAACTAGAAAAATGCTTATTTGGGCCCTTTTTGGCCCCTAATTCCTGAACTGTTAGGACCATAACCCCAAAATCAATCCCAACCTTCCGCTTGTGGTTGTAAACATTTTGTTCAAATTTCATAGATTTCTATTAACTAATACTTAAGTTGTCCGGAAAGTGTCTTCGGACGAGGACAAAAAAGTGATACCAATATACGACCACAAAATTTTTGCGGTCGTATAAAAACGAGAAACAAGAAACACTTGTAAACAACATCAACAAACGACAACTAATGAACATCAGATTCCTGACTAGGACAGGTGCAAACAATTGCAGTGGGTTTAAACGTTTTAATGGTACCAAACCTTCACCCTTATCTGAAACAATAGTGTAACATCACAACATACAAAGACACACTATAAAATATCCATTGAAATGGCTTAACTCAATCAAAAGACATATTAACACCAGTGAACATACACTGAACAAATAAATTTGATCTATGATACAATGTAAATACAAAATTATGTTTATATCGGGTAATATGACACAATGACAATCGGCAGTCTGCGGTGGTCATCTCTGAAAGTTTATTAGATGGCGTCTACACTAAAAACACACAAAATTCTGATATATATTATCTAGTACATGCACTGTTAACTGATTTGATTTTTGATTTTGGTGTTTTAACGCCACTTTTAAGCACCGCTTTTGGGCTATTTCGTGGCGGCCAGTTTTAGTGGTGGAGGAAGCCGGAGTGCCCGGAGAAAACCACCGACCTTCGATAGGAAAACTGACAATCCTAGTCAATTAAGACTGAGTCGAGTGCACCCGCACGAGCGGGTTCGAACTCACAACCTCAGTGTTGACTGGCTAGTGATTACAGTAGTAACTACCTTAACCACTCGCCACCGAGGCCCCACTGTTACTGTTTATTTCAGACTTATTGTAATTTGAATATATACCTTTTAGTATGCTATAAATCAAATATGAGAATTTGAGTCAAATCTGTGAACATGAATTTGACAGCTAGTGCCCCTTTAAAAAGGGATGATTAATTGGTCCTTTTGTTAATTTTTACTTTATGGACACAATTTTCCTTTTGCCCCTTCTAACATTGTAAATATTTACAAACTCATACCGGTATTCCATGCTTGTGTCTGTGACTGTCTCAGCTTTTAGGCATGCCAGGAAGGGTTGAGCTCTCGCAAACATGTTAACACCCACCACATTCTATATGTGCATGTCGCAAATCAGAACCTTGCATTTCCATGATTTCAGTGGTTGTATTAATTAAGGGGCTGTCTGACATATTTAACAATTGTTTTTTTCTTATTAAATTCTGTTGGATAGGACTTTGTCTAATTGGCAATCCTACACCATCTTCTAAATTTATCAAGTTTTTAAAAGTTATATGCATACATTTTTCTCAAAATTTATAACCTGAAATCCTAATAATACCTCTGTTATGCAATTTTCGGATGTTTTCCACATAGTTTAATTTATTATTGATGTTTTGAAATTGAAGATTTGAAAGAGGCTAAATTGACATTATTGGTAAATAAGTATTTTTGTTCAATACTAATAAATGTATGATAATTATATTTTCAAATTATATTCAGTATGTCAAATTGACACTATTATATCAATAAAAGAACAGATTTCCATTGGCCCCCGCGTTGCACATATTTTATATTTCCAAGGGTCATAACTCTTTAAAAAGTTGATCGTCCACCATTATAAAACTTGTCCGAAATATTGCTGATATTAACCTATGGGCTATTTAAAAAAAAATTATGACTTTCCGTCAAACCTTTGTCAGTCTCTTATATATGCTTTATATGTGATGTTTTTATGTTGGATAATGTATTACGATAAGTTGGTTCTTACTACCAAAGATAATAGCAGTATGTGCTCTGTCATGTCTGTATAAAAAATACTGTCCAAAAATGTACCTTAAAATGTCAGGAGTGTAATACTTTTAGTGTGACATTCACAAGAAAGCATGTGCATTTATTGATGATATAAAATAAATAAGGGCAGATACAATACCAAACAATATCTCTCATCCAACTATTATATGTGCTGCTTCGGATAGAAATCGACCTTATGCAAGTGCACGTATACATGCACATGTATAGGACTTTGATTGATTTTGGAACATTCAAATACGAAATAAAAGATGAATTTTGGTCTGTTTAGTAGGGTTCTTATAACAACTCAATTTTCAAACAGTTACAGACTTTCCGTAGAGATTTTTTTCAACTCGAAATAGGTTAACAATTGCATTAATATTCATTTGCATAAGGTCGATTTCTATCCGACGCAGCTCATATCTTGACTATGATTTCTTGTTCAATTCTTCCATCTATTTACATTTTTATGAACAGCATAAGGTAAGTCAAATAAGTTTGTGTAAAAAATAAAATGTTAGTAAAAAGTCAATATGTTGTTAGAAAATGTCTTTGTAGGCAAAATAACATGTTTTTTCACATCTTGCATGTTTTATATTTTTTGTTTAGTATCATAGCTTGGTACAGGTGCATCCAGATGACCCTGAAGTTCTACTGTAATACTATGGTTACAATAAGAAGACTACCCAAGTTTGTCAGGAGTGTAACAATTGAGTTTAGATGTTATTTTTTTAGACACAATTTTGTTATAGCTGTTGTTTTTACTTGAATTTCAGTGAACACCACCTGTGGCAGATCATCAGTAACAATCATGCTATTATTATGGCGTTCATTGCTTTTGTATGCTCAATACTTCTATGTCAGGAGTGTAACACAAAAAAATGCTTTATTTCAATATTATTAGCAAAGGTAAGTTATTGGAAGAAAACAAGCTGACAATTATTAATAAATTGCTTCACTGAGCGCAGCTGGATACGACCGCAGATGTCCAACCCTGAAAAATTCAATTTTGATGAAATCAAACAAAGTTTAATTTTGGACCCTTTGACCTCAATGTGGACAAAGTTGATAACGGGTCCCAAAATCAAAAATCTAAATACATGGTTAGATTCAGCATATCAAAGAACCCCATATATTCAATTTTGTTGAAATCAAACAAAGTTTAATTTTGGCCCCGATTTGGACCAACTTGAAAACTGGGCCCATAATCAAAAATCTAAATACATGTTTAGATTCAGCATATCAAAGAACCCTAAGAATTCAATTTTGTTAAAATCAAACTAAGTTTAATTTTGGACCCTTTGGACCTTAATGTAGACCAATTTGAAAACGGGACCAAAATTAAGAATCTAAATACACGGTTAGATTCGGCATATCAAAGAACCCCAATAATTCAATTTTGATGAAATCAAACAAAGTTTAATTTTGGACCCTTTTGACCTCAATGTGGAAAAATTGATAACGGGCCCAAAAATCAAAAATCTAAATACATGGTTAGATTCAGCATATCAAAGAACCCTATATATTCAATTTTGTTGAAATCAAACAAAGTTTAATTTTGGACCCCGATTTGGACCAACTTGAAAACTGGGCCCATAATAAAAATCTAAATACATGTTTAGATTCAGCATATCAAAGAACCCTAAGAATTCAATTTTGTTAAAATCAAACTAAGTTTAATTTTGGACCCTTTGGACCTTAATGTAGACCAATTTGAAAACGGACCAAAAATTAAGAATCTAAATACACGGTTAGATTCGCATATCAAAGAACCCCAATAATTCAATTTTGATGAAATCAAACAAAGTTTAATTTTGGACCCTTTGGACCTCAATGTGGACCAATTTAAAACGGGCCCAAATCCAAAACTTAATACACGATTAGATTCAGCATATTAAAGAACCCCAAGAGTTCAAGAATAAAACCCCATTGAAATTGGTCAAGAAATAAGCAATTTATATAAAGTATCTTCTTTGCACAATACTGTGCAATTGAATATTTCTTGCAATTGCGCAATACTGTGCAATTGAATATTTCTTGCTATTTTGCAATACTGTACAATTGACAATTTCTTGCTATTGCGCAATATTGTGCTATTGGATATTTCTTGCTATTGCGCAATACTGTGCAATTGAAGATTTCTTGCTATTATGCAATACTGTGCAATTGAAAATTTCTTGCTATTGCACAATACTTATTATATAATAATTTACACATCCTGTTAGGTGTGTATCTCCTGCCATATCATTATTATTTGCTTTTAAATATAAATCAGAAATAACCAACTTAAAATGGAAAATTTTAAAGAAAAAAAAAGGAAAAAAAAAAAAAAAAACCTCCCAAATTTTTGAACCCCTTATGATTCATCACCCCAAACTCAATCCCAGCCTTCCTTTGAGGTATGGTACCTTGCAGTACAATTTCAGAGAGATCCATACACTTGAACACAAGTTATTGTCTGAAACTAGAAAATGCTTATTTTTGGCCCCTTTTGGCCCCTAATTCCTAAACGTTTCAGGCAATTACCCCAAACTCAATTCCAGCTTTCCTTTGTGATATGGAACCTTGTAGTACAATTTCAGAAAGATCCATACACTTACACACAAGTTATTGTCATGAAACTAGAAAATGCTTGTTTTTGCCCTTTTGGCCCCTAATTCCTAAAATTTTGAGGCAATTACCCCAAAATCAATCCCAGCATTCCCTTTGTGATATGAAACCTTGTGGTACAATGTCAGAGAGATCCATACACTAACACACAAGTTATGTCTGGAAGTTACAAAATGCTTATTTTGGCCCCTAATTCCTTAACTGTTGGTACCATAAACCCCAAAATCAATCCCAACCTTCCTTTTGTGATATTGAACCTTATGGTAAAATTTCCTAGAGATCCATTCACTTAAACTAAAGTTAGAGTGCGAAACCAATGCGTCTTCGGACGACGACGCGATTTACGACGACGACGCCAACGTTATATTAATATACGACCACAAAATTTTTTTGCGGTCGATAAAATGCTTATTTGGGCCCCTTTTTGGCCCCTAATTCCTAAACAGTTGGGACCATAACCCCAAAATCAATCCCAACCTTCCTTTAGTGGTTATAAACCTTGTGTTAAAATTTTATTGATTTCTATTTACTTATACTAAACTGCTAAAGTTATTATCCGAAACCATCTGTCTTGGACGACGCTGACGACGTGATACCAATATACGACCAAAAAATTTTTAATTTTTGCGGTCGTATAAAAAAATGACATTACTACACCTAAGCTTAACACAGAAGACAAGTCTGCATTATTACTTTTTAAATTTTTGAACTAAAATTGTTATTGAACTAGCTTGTTTAGATGTGTTACACTCCTGAAGTACAAGTATTGAGCATACAAAAGCAATGAATGCCATAATAATGACATACTTTTTACTGATGACCTGCAACAGGTGGTGCTCACTGAAATTCAAGAAAAAAACCCAACAATAACAAGATTGTTTCTACAAAAAATAACATGAATGCCACACTAAAAGCGTTACACTCCTGACATTTTTGGGTACATTTTTGGACATGTTTTTTAATGCAGAGCACATACTGCTACCATCTTTGGTCGTAAGAACCAACTTATCATAATACATTTAATATCTGACATAAAAACAGCATATATATAGTATCATTAAAGAGACTGACCAAGATTTAAAGGAAAGTCATCTTTTTTTTTAAATAGCTCATTAGTTAAATTCGTAAATATGTAAGAAATATATAAAAATTTTAAACCTGTTCTTAATGTGCACTAAAATTATATGTTTAATATAAAGACTCTATATGTTTTCAGGTCAGTTTTATGTTAAAATATGGTAGCAATAAATTCTGGTCAGGAGCGTAACATTTGTTACACTCCTGACAAGTTTCTGATGTAGCTTATCTAAAACAAAATTCAACATGATTCCTTATTACAATAATTGTAACATCTTTACAATGTAATGAGAAAGTTGGAGAATAGTCAATTTGTCTTGAAAAGTGATTTTTCTGGACACTTTATACCTAAGATTCTTAAAAATTAAAGTGTAATTCACATTAAACATGTTAAAATTAAGTTATTTCTTCGTTCAATTTAAAAAGTGTAATCAAGTGTCTAATAGGTTTATTTTATTGTAAATTTAAAATAGATATCACTACTGATTTTCTATACATTCCATTAAAAAACAGTCTTATATTTACTGAAAAAAATATGTCAGGAGTGTAACAAAAGGATCAAAAACATATGTATGTATTCTTTAAATGAAGAAAGCTTAGAATTGACTGAAGCAATTGGTGTGAAATTTTCAGAGGGTGTAATGAGATCATCTATGTTTGACTTTTTAAATTTTTATATAAAGTTTAAGCTTTTGCAAAGAGATATAAAAACTTTTGTTATTAGATATTAAAGATTACACTGAAAATTGGTGAAATTTACATATTAAAAAAAATCCTGTATACATGGTATATAAGACAAGAAAATGATAGGAAAATCAACTATTACTTGTTATTCATCAAACAAAAAATTACATTGATATATACATGATATATTTATACTTATTTATGTTTGTAAGTTGATTATAGTATGTTGTTGTTTCCTTTGAAAAGTTGATGAATTCTTCTGAGTAAATTTTTTTAAAAATGCTGTTAAAATTTTTGTTTTTAATTTTTTTTGCATTAACCAGTGGTAGTTTTGTAAACTTGAATGTTTCTGGATTAAAGTAGAATGATAGAAAATAGATTTGCAATGACTTAACTTTTTTTTACCATGTTTGTCACACTTTGTCATCATTCTTTTTTAAATAGCCCCTATAGTATAAGTTTGATAAAAATCCGGCAAGAATTGTACCGGTGAGAGCGGTACTGAGGCCATTTTCAATAAATTTAATATTTCCAAGGGGCATAACTATTTAAAAAAAAGTCGATTGGCCACCATTATAGAACTTGTCCAAGATATTGGTGATATTAACCTATAGTATAAGTTTTATAAAAAATCTGGCAAGAATTGTACCTGTGAGAGCGCTAACGAGGCCATTTTCCATAAATTTAATATTTCCAAGGGGCATAACTTTAAAAAAAGTCGATCGGCCACCATTATAGAACTTGTCCAAGATATTGCTGATATCAACCTTATAGCATGTATAGTATAAGTTTTATAAAAAATCTGGCAAGAATTGTACCCGTGAGAGCGCTAACGAGGCCATTTTCCATAAATTTAATATTTCCAATGGGCATAACTGTATTTCCATGTCACCCGCAACACGTTACGTGCCGGCGGGGGGAAAAATAATACAATGTATCCTTGAATGTTGCATATGTTTATTTGGCATTCCATAGACCCATTTCTTCAGTAACTTTTCTATTTTTAACACAGGTACTTGTGGACAGGATACCCTTTGGGTGCCCCTGAGTGGGAGTATCCCGAATGACCCCCCCCCCCTTTTTCATGACATGTTACATGTTTCACCCGATCACAAAAAATTAAAGCTCCGGTCGACTGATATGTATATATATATCAGTCGACCGGCAAAAATCTCAAATGCTGTTTGTCAGTAGCTTTGACATATATTCCAAGTGAAAACAATTTAAATAAACGTTTAATAAAAAATAAATCAAAATTAAACTACATGGGGGGTCATTCGGGATACTCCCACTCAGGGGCACCCAAAGGGTATCCTGTCCACAAGTACTTTTTAATATAAACCTACTTTCTATCAATAGACTTATATTGGTCAGTTTGATACGATTTTTAACGTGTATAGAAACGACTAATCATTTCAGCCAGAGACTATTTTATCAAGGACGTATCTATGTAACATTTAGATTTATGTAATAAATCCTTGGTTTCACGTTTTTTTTATAGCTATACTCTAATAATTTTACGCCGTAAAGTACAAAACTTGTATCTTTAATTTAGCAAGTAATTTAGTTTTAGCGATTTAATTCTAAAAAACCGACACCATATATATTTTATTCATAAATGATCGCTGCTTACTTACATGTTTACCTTTTCTTGAATCAAACACAAAAATAGGTCATGAATGCAGAATAATAACATTACCAAAGGGAGATAACTGAAGTATACATATATATGGAACGCCTACTGTATCAAAACCAGCAGAAGTCAATTTAGTAATGGACTTCTGATACAGGTTTTCTAATTTGTATCTCCACTATTACAAACAAGATTTATACAATTTTTATAACGATTTTCGGAAATTTTGAAAATGAAACTGTATCAAAAACTAGACCAATTATTAAAGTGTTTGTATAGTGAGACTACTATTATACAAATTCTTGACTAGACTGACCGAAACAAAACCAAATGAAAACATGGAAAAAAGAAGATATATACGGACACTTTTTTATAGGAAGAGTTCCATATCTTTATAAATGGACGACCAGGCCATTCGATTTTTTCGGGGGAAAACATCTTTGCTAGCCAAGGGTTACGATCCAGTCCCCTCCTCTCCACCCTTGGCGGATTGAGATAGAATTTTGGAGATACTTCTTCTCTAAGTAGATTCCTCCGATATCGGAGCACCCGTGTCACACGGTATTAAAAGCCCTTAATTTATCTTGTATGAGAATTAAAATTAAATAGTAAAATAATAAAAAGGGTTATATACAGTTTGGCATAATTATTAATGTCTTAAAACAAGAAAGAATATATACCGAAATGTAAGAACCATGATCGAACTCTATTACACCCAGGGTTTTCCATTCATTTTGGCCTAACAGGGCAAAATGAATAAGTAGGCGGTCACCGGAAATTAGGGGTACTGGGGGCTTGCCCCCACCCCCCGAAAATATTTTGAAATCTAGATTCAAAATCCTGGCATCTGGTGAATTTTAAGACAATATCTCATGCTTGTCAAATGGACATATTATTAACAGAACTTTTTTTCTAAAAAATCATGTCTGCACAATTTTAAGAGTTTGAATACTTATAACTTACTATAATTTAAACGTTGACAAAACTGAGAATGAATATGTGTTAAAATTCTGTATTGGATACAGCAATTTTATTTATTATTATTTTATTACAGATAGGATGCACTGTACACCATATTCTATATAATCATGTCTTTTAAGCTTTTGTTTTGTAATAATTTTGTAATATATTGAGTTGTAATAAAATGCAAATAAAATAGAATGAAAATCTTCTTGTTTTAGTACTCATAAAACCAAATAGACTTAAGACAACACAACATGATGGGTAAAATTCAGACTATCAATAACTTGATATGGCAAAGGGGTTGGGAAGTGAAGATTAGGTACCCCCTGTCCATCCCCAATAATATGACTGAGATAGCAATTTTGTGTCATGTTTCAAAAATAAATTCTTCTAATTACAGTGACTTCATAAAATTTTATTTTAAAAATTGGGTCTGATTTTCAATCCCGGTCCTTCATACAGGCTACAGCACATCGATTACAAGTAAATATATGGTTATTTACTCAATCAGAATAAAAAGCACCAGGTGCCGTACTTTAACTCAGTTTTAAAAAGTCAACACTATCAAGATAACGAGATCATTCGGAGACAAAAATGGGTGGTATACTCGTATATATTTTTGATTTTGTCAGCAAATTATTGTTCACAGATTTGATTTATAAATATTCCTTCATCGTAGGAAATTTTCCGTATTTGTTTGAAGTTTTCGGGCCTGGTGGGTCATATCGAACCTTCGATCTGACGTAGTCACGGCAAACCAATGACAATTATCATGTCATCGATTCATTCGCGATTTAAACTAAACACAACAGAACAAATTGAAAAACAATGCATGCAAACTTTATAAATGTATTATCATAAAAATGCACACTTTTGTGTCGCTTTGCGGGGAGCAAATCTGTGATGGAACGTTTCATCTTCAACAACAGATGGAAGTTTTAAACGACCTTGACATGGCACGACTTTTGCATATACTCGATATCTCTCGGGATTTTCCAAATAAGTCTCTTTCGATGGATAACGACCGCGTGTTCCGATAGAAATACAAACCGGAACTCTCAAACGTAAATAAAACCTAGATAATAATAAAAGTTACGACGTATAAAATAATCGTATAAGTAAAATATGCACCCAAATTTTTTTGGCTGATTACGATTGAACCGGCCAAAAAGCTTCTTGAAACGGTCAATTTGGCCGGCGGCCGGTTCTTATGGAAACACTGTACACCTATATATTAGTGCGAGTGAATTATTTACATAGTGCATATTTAAAAATACATAGCTTTTCAGTTTGATCTCTGTTTACCTTATGGGATAGAGGTTTAAAAACTTATAAAACTCAGAGTTTGTTTATCCATTCACTTGAGGGGTTGCCTGATACTTGATGGAAGTATAAGTTATCATTAAAGACATAAATATTTTAGTGTTTAAATTATATTCGCCCTTTCATGTTTCATTTTATTTAAATATGATAAAAGTTTAACGAGTAGAAAAACTTTTAAAATCTAAAATATCTTATTTGTTTTAGATTTTGTTTCCTTAAGGGGATACAATTTCTATTACATGAACCAATATCAATATGCTCCGATATCGGAGGAATCTACTTAGAGAAGATGTTGGCTGTGATGTTACACTATTGTTTCAGATAAGGGTAAAGGTTTGGTACCATTAGAACGTTTAAACCCGCTGTAATTGTTTGCACCTGTCCTAAGTCAGGAATCTGATGTTCAGTAGTTGTCGTTTGTTGATGTGGTTCATAAGTGTTTCTCATTTCTCGTTTTTTATATAGATTAGACCGTTGGTTTTCCCGTTTGAATGGTTTTACACTAGTAATTTTTGGGGCCCTTTATAGCTTGCTGTTTGGTGTGAGCCAAGGCTCCGTGTTGAAGACCGTACTTTGACTTATAATGGTTTACTTTTATAAATTCTGACTTGGATGGAGAGTTGTCTCATTGGCACTCATACCACATCTTCTTATATCTATCTACAGTCTGTTTAACCGTGTTAAAAATAAAATGAATAGTTAAAAACTTCTAAAATAACTTATTTTTTTAAGTGATGGTGAATATAAATATTATGTTCAAAGTTAACACTACTAGAATTGGACTCAGAATTTTTTTTAATTTACTAAATTATTTATTTATTTTAAATGCATGTATAGTATTCTGTTTTCTAGTCCATTTTAAGGTGGTACATAACACTACAGGGAGGTAACTCTGTAAAAATCAGCTGAACGTTTTAATCACGTTCTATTGTAAAGGCAATATTAAGCTTCTTAATGATCAAAATTAGTGTTTGTCAAACTGCTATATATCCAATGAAATATTTCTGATAAAGTGTGTGGTTCAAATTTTTATGAAATTTTTATATTTTTGTCAAAGGGTCAAAGTAAATATTTTGTCAAAATTTTATGAAAATTAAACGAGCCAAATTAATTTTAGGCAAGGTGTTTGGTACCACCCTAACCTCCTTATATGATGCTTGATTACTTTCACCCAGGGCCTCATTCTGTCCTGTTACAACTAATCGTTGATGGAGTATATATAATGTTCTTCTAACATGTAGATCGAAACATATCTTTCTGCTTATTTTTTCTATTTCTATTGCACTTTCTTGTAACCCTATTTTTGACATTTTTACCAATTGTGTCTGTTTGTTTTGTTCACGCATCGTTGTCAATATAATGGAATTTGATACGACTGTCATACAAGTGAGAGGTTTGGCTAGCCATAAAACCAGGTTCAATCCACCATTTTCTACATAAGAAAATGCCTGTACCAAGTCAGGAATATGACAGTTGTTATCTATTCGTTTGATGTGTTTGAACTTTTGATTTTGCCATTTGATTGAGGACTTTCCTTTTTGAATTTTCCTCGGAGTTCAGTATTTTTGTGATTTTACTTTTTGGTTGATATTTAGAATATTCATTTCCAATTTGGTACAGTCTATAATTGTTTGCATTAATAGTTCTTTATTTCATTGAAATGTTCATGCCACTTATTCTGTCCAATTGTATTCACTATCTGTTGTTTAAATTCTGGTAAGACCTTTTGCCTTTGTTCATTTAACGCTGGGCATCTTAGTATGAAATGCACTATATCTTCCTTTTCAATTTGACACAATTGACATTTTTGTTCTTCAGTGTTTCCAGTGAATCTCTGAATATGTTCTTGTAGTAAATAAGTTCCTGTCAGAAACCTAGCTTTGATGTTTGCCTTTTTAACTTTATATGTCAAAGATGGTAAAGTTCTCCACACTGGATGGACTTCGTGAATTTTAAGCATTTGAGTGTTGCATCGTTTCAATGTGGATTTTTCTTCCATTTCCTTTTGCAAGATGGTTGACCACTTATCGGCAATAGTTCGGTTATAAATGTCTTTTTTCCATTGCATTTTAAAAAAACAATTGATCTTTATATTCTGAAATAGTTGGTAAATTATAATATTTTAAGATCTCTTTTGTTCTTGAGAAAAATCTATCAGAGTTTCCTGCATTTACTGTCATCTGTCGTTCAATAAGATTTTTCAACTTTGTGTTTTCTGATGCCAGTATCGAGTATAAGAGGCTTAGCTCCCTTTTGTGCATTTCTGCCTCTATTGGTAATGCTCCTAGTAACATATATACTGCTGCAGTAGCTGTTCTTATAGGTAGTGATTGGAAGCATCCAAGAGTTTTTAGGTGGAATTGTATCAACTCTGACATTTGGGTCGAATTAAGAGGTAGGATTTCCAATCCATACAGTAGTCTTGGTATCACATAGGCTTGATATATCTTATATGCCGTTCTAGGGTTTAGTCCTTCTTGTCCATTTAGACCCACATGTATTAGAGTGTAAAGTGTTCTCCTGGCTACACTTATATGTTCTTGTATGTTCAATTTTGTCTCATTTTTACCAGTAACCTGCTCTTATAATTCCTAAATGGGTTGTCTGTTGTTCCTGTTGTATTGGATTTTCTCCCAGAGTAATTGGATTATGTTGGTGGTTTGTTTTGGTCCTCTCTGTTGATTAGTGTACTTATCTCTTTTGTGGATGAATATTGTATCGATGTTAACATGAGTATTTGCAGCCAATATCTAGCATTGCTTGGATTTCTGTTTCATCAGTGGTCATCAGTACAATATCGTCAGCACAGAGTGGGCTTCCACAATACTCAAGTCCTATGTTTAGTCCTAGTCCTCTCCTTTCTAATTCCTCTGGTAAGTCGTTGATATATAGCTTATATAAGTGAGTTGACAACACACCTCCTTGTCTTACGCCTTGGTGTATTGGAAATTGCTTGCTTATATAATTATTCCATTTAATTGTTGATGACATATTACTATATAAGTTTTTTACCACTCTCCATATGTCAAGTGGAACTTCATAGAACAGTTTTTCTAGAAGAATCATGTGATGGACTACGTCAAAAGCTTTCTGGCTGTCTAGTGTAGCCAAAAACATAGTCATATTTTGCTGCTTTGCATGGACTATTCTCTCAGAGACTAATAGTGCTGCCATGATGGGAGACAACCCTTTTGTAATTTTAAATTGCAGTTCTGATTGGTTGTTATTTAGTTCTGTCATTTTGTCCAATATTGCATATTCAAATATTTTCCCTGAGGGCAGATGTTACTGTAATTCCACTGGAGTTAGTTGGTAATGTGGAGTCTTTGTCTTTTTTATGTACAGGTGTCATGATTCCTGTCTTGAATACTTTAGGAAGGGACAGTTAGTTAATCATAATAGTCTGCAAATATTTGTGATTGTTCCTCTGGATTTATTACTTCTCCATTGTACTAATCTTTAATTAATGTTGATTTTGTATCTTTAGACTCATGTTTGTTTCTTCGAATCAGTCTATAAAACGGTTTCGAGTCTGGTTTATCCATTAAGTTGTTAAAAAAGTTTGTTTATCAGTATTGTCTTCTTTCCTTATTTGGTTTCTTAGTTCTCGTTTATTCTTTTCATTTCTTGATATTCTACATTTTCTGCTTCCTTTGGTCTATCTTTTTGTTTCCATGCATAGAATACCTTTTTATTTTTCTCTATAAAATTGAGAATGGAAATGGGAATGTGTCAAAGAGACAACAACCCGACCACAGAACAGACAACAACAGAAGGTCACCAATAGGTCTTCAATACAGCGAGAAATTCCCGCACCCGGAGGCGTCCTTAAGCTGGCCCCTAAACAAATATATATACTAGTTCAGTGATAATGGACGTCATACTAAACTCCAAATTATACACAAGAAACTAAAAGTAAAAATAATACAAGACTAACAAAGGCCAGAGGCTCCTGACTTGGGACAGGCGCAAAATGCGGCGGGTTAAACATGTTTATGAGATCTCAACCTCCCCTATACCTCTAGCCAATGTAGAAAAGTAAACGCATAACAATACGCACATTAAAAGTCAGTTAAAGAGAAGTCCGAGTCCGATGTCAGAAGATGTAACAAAAGAAAATAAACAAAATGACAATAATACATAAATAACAACAGACTACTAGCAGTTAACTGACATGCCAGCTCCAGACCTCAATTAAACTGATTGAAAGATTATGTCTTCATCATATGAATATCAGGCACAATCCCTCCCGTTAGGGTTTAGTATCATACCATCATAAAATATATGAGAAGAGCATAACCCGTGTCATGCCAACAACTGGTTTTAAATAAATGTGTTTAGTTCCGATGCAAAGACCCTATAAGTGAATCAATATTAAAGCCAAAATATGCAATCTTTAATGACCTGACAACAGTATCGTAACTATATCCCTTCTTAATAAGTCTATTTAAAGGTTTTGTTAGCTTCTGAGGTGAATACTGACATTTTAGTGCTTTATAAAGAATATTACCATAAAAGATTGGATGTGAAATACCTGAACGTATAAGAAGTCTGCATGTTGAGCTATATTTACGAATGATGTCCTTATACCGATGATAAAATTTAGTAAATGTTTTGACTAGTTTGTGATATCGAAAACCCTGGTGTAATAATTTTTCAGTAATACATAAATTTCTTTCGTTAAAATCTGAAACGTTGTTACATACACGAGCGAATCGTACAAGTTGAGATATATAACACCGTAAGATGGTGACAAGGAACGTCACCATCTAAAAATGGATAATTAACGATAGGAAATGAAAATCATCTCTTTTATCATAAATTTTTGTATTAAGCTTTCCGTTAATGATATGGATATCAAGATCGAGGAAAGGGCAGTGGTCATTGTTAGTATTAGCTTTATTTAAAGTAAGTTCAACAGGATAAATTTCTTTAGTATACATACTGAAGTCGTCATTATTGAGAGCCAATAAATCATCCAAATATCTAAAAGTATTATTAAATTTTGTATCAGATGTTGTTTTGTATCAGATGTTGTTTCGATGTTGTTTCTATGCATTCCTTACCTTTGGTGAAGCTTTCCATTTCGGTCCTTTTAGGGAGACTACTTTCTTGACAACGCTCATTTTGCTGGCTTCCTGTAGAATATATTATAGTGTTATTAACTGGCTGTTTCTGTATTGGCACTGTTATAGATTCGAGGTTAGCTGTATTGGACCCGAGACTCGAAGAGTCGAGGGCCAATACAGCTGATCGAGAATCTATAACAGGGCCAATACAGAAACAGCCAGTTCATAACACTTTTATTAAATGATTTTAATTCTTTAAATTAAATAAAGAAGGAAACTTACCGTGAAGAAGATACTAACTTTCATATATATAATTATATATCTGAACTTGTCTTTTCGCATTCACGTCCATGGATTTTTTTGTCAACATTGTCAGATGTAATTTCTGATTTCTCGTTCAAGTACTTAATATTATGCTATTATAATTCATTTTATCTAGCAAATATAAAGTAGCTGGGAAGAATAAATCAGACAGTTAAACTATTCCTACTCTTGGATCGTCTGCGTTCTGATGATTGATCAACGGAAATTAAACAGTGTCAATAATCCAAAGTCGTACTCGAAAAGGCTGTGAAATATTTCCGTTTCAAGACTTCAAGATGTTACAAAACACTGAACATCATTTAAACTTTTAATTTTATGATTTTAAGTTAAAAAAATATAATACAAATGTTTTTTTTTCCACAACGATACGTCCAAATTTAAGTAAGGCGTAAGAAAATTGAAACCGGAAGTGAACGTCCCGTATTAGCCCATGGGCCAATACGGCTTTTTCCATATTGGCCCTGTCCGAAAAGCATATTAACTCTTGATTTATATCAACAGGGCAACGTCATCAGTATTGCGCATGCTGATTTATCCGTATAAGGGCTTATTTGCTCGTATCATTTAATAAATGATATTTATTGCCTGTTGATCTACATCAGTTTCATTTTGCATCTCAGGCTTTTGTCTCACTTGATTGATTTTTTGTTTGTAATTTTCTGTGTCCGTTTCTTTCCATTTCAAAATAGTTTTCTTCTTGCCAGTTGAGTTGCTTATACCATTTTGTTTCACGATCAGATTGGTTCTCGCCCTGACTGGTACATGTGCTGAGCTGTTGAGGGAGTCTTGGTCCGTAATAGTTGAATCTAGAAGGTTAGAGCCCCTGGAGTTTTCTAAATGTAATCTATCTCACAGTGAGGTGGAATTTCCATTATGATGATAAAAAGTTGGTCTGTGAGCATTTATCATTGTATTTTTAAGCTGTTGTTGCCTACAGAAGTTCTTAAGTAGTTTGTCATGATAATTGTTTCTAATAGGCATGAGTGTTCCATTTAGGTCACCAATGATGAATACATTGTGTTTGTTCATATTTCTCAATCATTGAATTATGTTTGTCCAGATGTTCTCTATATTCTTTTTCTGATCCTGTCGCCATTGTTGGCATATAATTATTAATCAGCACTATTTTGACTGGTTCAGATTGAACTTCTACTACGAAAATTCTCTCTTCTTTTTCTAATTTCCTGACCTTATGGGATATCGTCTGGTACTGTTGTAGCTTTTCCTCTATTTCGTGTTTTGGCATCCATTGATATTTTTTTTCTTCTTGGCCTTGTTGGTTGTATTCCATAGTCTGGCCCTGTTGGTTGTATTCCATAGTCAATGGATTTTCTTTGCTGATGACATTTTGTTCTTCATATATTGAGGACTCAGGTGTTGCGAGTCTATCAATTGCTTGTGCCAGTTTAACACCTCTTTCTTCATTTTGTTTATCTGTTATGAGTGCTCTATCCTGATTTTCTGCTTGCCTTTGAGTATTTAATTCAGTTATATAGTCCAGAGTGTCTTTGTTATTATCTTTATTTTCATGTATTTCATTTATCACTTTCTTGTGGTTATGGTGGTAGCTTGTTTGTTGATAAGCTGGTGGTTGAGGTATATTTTGGAGTCCCATCGGGTAGTTTGAAGTGCAGAGTTCTAGTATAGGTCCAGGTTGCAATGTCGATTTAATGTTATTAGTAATTCCTGGGTTATATAAAGTTGAACAGTTACGGTGTAATTGATCTTGTTGAGGTTAACTTTGTCTTGTATAATACCCTCTAGGTCCCTTTAGATGGGATTGACCTTTCCGTGGGTAATATTGCCTTTGATCATTTTGATGAATTTGATCTTGCCCTGGATTGTACTGCATTTGATCATTTTGATGAAATTGACCTTGTCTTAGATTAAATTGTCTTTGATCATTTTGATGAAATTGACCTTGCTCTGGATTAAATTGTCTTGAATCATTTTGATGAAATTGACCTTGTCCTGGATTGTACTGTATTTGATCATTTTGATGAAATTGACCTTGCCCTTGGTTATACTGTCTTTGATCATTTTGATAAAATTGACCTTGTCCTGGATAATACTGCCTATGAATATGATCATTTTGATGAGACTGACTTTGTCCCAGAGTGACTTGCCTTGGGTCATTTTGATGACGTTGTTTGTGCCCTGAGTTGTACTGCCTATGATCATTTTGATAAAATTGACTTTGCCCTGGATTGAATTGCCTTGGATCATTTTGATGAAATTGACTTATTCCATGATTATTCCATCTAGAATCGTTTTGATGCCATTGATATTGATCATGATTGTACAGCCTTGGATCGTTTTCATGAAATTGACTGGATCATGTTGATGAAATTACCCTTGCCCTTGATTATACCCTCTTGTATCATTTTGTGGATGTTGATTCTGATTTTGTGCTTCCCATCTAAGTGGATATGTGGGGTCTTTTTTGGGGGATTGTATCATCATCTGAGTTGTTATAGATGTGTTAAGACAAATGAATTGAACCATCTGGCTTTCTAGTTGAACCTCATTTCCACCATTTGTCCTTGCATTTCCGTTCTTATCTTTTTCTCTAGTTCATCTCTCATTTGTTCAATATTGTTTACAAAGTAACGATTTCTATTGGTCACAGTTGTAACTGGCTGCATCCAATCAAAAAACACCTTTAAGATGATCACGTGTAAATGTAGAAAACGTAAATAAACAATTGCCACGTGCTGATTGTGCAACAAGTCTTTACCCCCAAAAAGTAGAACGATATTTGGTGATAATTTTAAAGTTCTTAATTAATTTATTGTAGTTCCTGGATATGTTTCTCGTGCAAATGTTGGAATGTCTACATATATTTTCAGTTCCTGCTTTACGAAATTTGTAAACACTAGACACAATTATTTTTACAACTCTACACTGAAGAGAGTTCAAGTGCTGCTATTGGTAAAAATGATAATGTCGGAATGGGCGTGACTTTTATCTACCGTTAGATGGCGCAACATTATAATCGCAAATGTTGGCTTAGGGAGCTACAGTTTGATTTTTATGAGGGGCTAGGATGAAATTTGAAAAAAAGGCAGGACAGGAGTTTTGAGTAAAAAAAATAGGCAGGATGGGACACTTTGCAAAAAAAAAGGCAGGATATGACAATTTATGTAAAAAAAGTCAGGATAAACTAATAAAAAAGGCAGGACCGAATAGAGTGAAAACAAAAGGCAGGACTGAGCTCGAGATTACAACTAAAAAAAAATGCAGGACAAAATTTTTCATCCTAGCCCCTCCCCCCCCCAAAAAAAAAAAGAAATGGTAGCTCCCTTAATCTGCCAAGGGGAAGAGGAGAGGACTGGATAGTAACCCTTGGCTGGCGAAGATGTTAAAAATACAGTCCTAGATTATCAAATAATCATGAGATATTTTGGTCTGGTAATCAAATAATCACTATAACAACGACCAAGTAATCACAAAATCAAAAATACCATGAGAAGGCTCTGTTATGTCATAACCAAATTCATTGAGAATGACGGCCTTCCGGGACTACTTTTTTATCACAAAATTTTTGATAATACATTAGTTTCAAATTACAGTAGCCTTCAAAATTATGAGTTTCAAACATTTCCATAACTCTATGGTTCCAATTCTTAATTCTACCTCTAGCTTTCTTCATCGACCATTTGAAAACTTTAAAATTTATTCAATCATGACTCATGTTTGAACAACTTGTCCAGTGTCTAAATACAATTATCCATTGTTTTACAGATGGTCGTTTCCAACTCGTATCTCAGACATGTATGGCATCACTTGGGGTATATTTACCGATACCAGAAGTCCATTGGTTAAAAATCTTATGGCTTATTTTGGACAACATTAATACAAGAGTAATCGTGTGTACCCCAAACGTACGACCTTTAATGAATAACTGACCAGACCATAGTGTTGTATAATTTAGGGAAAAAACATCATATTGGAAACCATCACTATGTGTTTTACTTTTTACAATCAATAAACCCAATGCTCTACAGGCGGATTTGTCCTGGCAATTAATTGATAGTCTAAAAATTATGTTAATAACAATCACACTGGGTATTGATAGTTACTAACACATTCCATTGCATTGCTACCTCTTGTAAAATTACATTCAGTTCGAGGTACAGATGGATTTCTGAAACGCAGGATTTTGGACTTAATAATATTGACATTAAGTCCATTAGTTATTATACACCAATTGATAAGAATATTTAACATTTTCTGTAAATCTTTTTATTCATTAATTAACCCTAAAAAATAATTTTATTTCGTATTTAACCATTAATTTCATATAAATTATTATTTCTTTTCTTTCAACCGGTAAATTTACCAGTTATTTAATTAGACACTAATGACTACAACAACATATTTTGCAATCACAACATCTATTGTTCTTTCCATATAGAAATAGACATAATATGACCTGTAATGGTTTACTTTTACAAATTGTGACTTGGATGGAGAGTTCTCTCATTGGCACTCATGCCACATCTTCTTATATCTATATAATATGAAAATTTAAAATGTAGGAGTAGCTAGAAGACACCGATGACCTTTTAACTAGATATTTTGTTGTTGTTTGTATTGTTGGTTTTCTGTCATTGCCGTTAACCCAATATCTCTTATTATTCACACATGCTTATCGATTACTTTGTTATTTAGTCATTAATATCAGAGACATATAATATCAAAGTACTGTAGTACTAAACATCGGATGTAAAACTTGTATAATATGTCTCTGTTAATATTGGCATCCGACGATAAATCGCCATTAGTACCAATAATTATTATTAGTTAATTACTGTCTTTTAAATTTTCATGGAAAAATCGATTAAACCATATACAAACGATTATAAAAGTATGATGTATTCAGGAATAATTTTATATGGGGATGAAACATTTATCATATGCATTTAAAAATGTATATTAATTAGATAATTGTCTGTAACTTATTCCATACAAAAACCTGTTTAAATTTCTTGGAAATATTTCAAACTAGATATTGTGATTCCAAGATTCATTAAAAAACCGTTGCTGTTAATACAACATGCGGGACTTTTGATAATCACGTGTCCACTTGTAACATTACAATATGGTAAATATGGAAGTTTACTATTTTGCAATCCTTTCAGAAATGGTTAGATATGCAGTGTCAATTACGGTATGTGTCCTTATTACTTATTTTATACAATTATAACAATTGTTTAAGTTCTTATATTTCATATGCAAATTTTAAAGATTATTTTTACATTTAAATTTATTTTTTCTAATTGTTGTCATCTGATTTTGTTCGAACCCGCCAAATTTTTCCAGAGGCAAAATATTATGTTGACATCTGAAAGGATTTCGCTAATCTGGTTATGTTTGGTTGATACAATGAATTTATACTATAAGTCGGAAGAAGTTAAGGAACAAAATAAACTAAAAATATTGATAGGTTATGGAGCTCCTTTTCGAGATATTTGAGTTTAAAAAAATGGCGGAAAAAGGCTGATTCGGACTTTTAACTTATATTTGCATTGGTATTATTTGGGTCTTAAATCATATGAAAAGAAATATAGAATCTGCTTAAATTTTGGTAATTGACCTTTTATAAGTTATTCAAGTCTTATATAAAAAGGAAAATGGGTGTTATGGTGTAAAATATTTTACTCAGGATCTTAGGAAAAAAACCAAGGAGTCCGAACATCTGACACAAATTCCTAAACCTCTGCTAAGTAAATCCTTAAAATCATGCACCTTTATTCCGGCTTAACGTTAAATTTCTGCCTCTCCGCAAATGTCTGAGAGTCTGAATGGGGGTCCTTAATTTCTGTATTATTTAAAATTTAAGGGGATTTTTTTCATCTTAAAAAATAACGCTTATTTTATAACATTCTCATGAGATTGTTTTAACATTAAATTTTTATGAAATTATATAATTTCTGTACTCTGTTCATTTCTGTAATCTGTATTGTTTTTCATAATTCTTTTATTTTCCACAGTTATTCTTATACTTTTGCACCCCATTCTCTATTATTAATAATTTTGCTATTTTTCTCAATTCACTATTTTTTGGGGGCCATTATACTCTTTACTGTAAACCCCATCCAGACCTTCAATGCATCTGTTGTTGACACATGCGCACTCAATTCACTATTTTTTTGGCCATTATACTTTATTCTGTAAACCCCATCCAGACTTTCAATGTATCTGTTGTGGACTTTCAGTTTTGAGGTAACAAAGTCTTTTCGACACATGATAAAGACGCTGATGACTAGGAATCTTTGTCGACACATGGTAGAGATACTGACGATATTGAGTCTTTTTTGACACATGATAAAGATGTATGCTGACGGTATTGAAATGTCCGGTGTCCGTCCGTCTATCTGTCCGGCGTAAACATGTCGCACCGTAACTTGAGAACGACTTATCCAGATTTCATGAAACTTAACATAGTTGTTTCTTAGGTTGGTCAAATGATCTGTATACTTTTTGGTGAAAATAAGATTAAAACTTTTTGAGTTACGGGACTTAGTAACTTAAACAGGTGTGTGTGGTTTTTTTTTCACATGTCGCGCCGTATCTCAAAAACAATTTATGATTATTGCTTAAAACTTTACACACTTCTTAGTTATATTAATCTTAAGATCTGTATACTTTTTGGTGATGATTCAAAATTTCATTTTAGAGATATTGAGTATTTTGTTAAAAAAGGGGGAGGATTTTTCACATGTCGCGCTGTATCTCAAAAACAGTTTATGATTATTGCTTAAAACTTTACACACTTCTTAGTTATACTAATCTTAATATCTGTATACTTTTTGGTGATGATTAAAAATTTTATTTTTGAGTTATTGAGTATTTTGTAAAAAAAGGGGGAGGGGTTTTTCACATGTCGCGCCGTATCTCAAAAACGATTTATGATTATTGCTCAAAATTTTACACACTTCTTAGTTATATTAATCTAAAGATCTGTATACTTTTTGGTTTTGATTCAAATTTTATTTTAGAGATATTGAGTTTTTTGTAAAAAAAAAAGGTGGTTTTCGCATGTCAGGCCGTATGTCAGAAACTATTTATGATTATCGCATAAAAATTCACACACAAGACGACGGGCGTATCATGCGCTCATGGCGCAGCTGTTTATTCGACACATGATTGATATAGATGCTGACGGTATTGAGTTTTTTTAAACATGATAGAGATGCTGACGACTAGGAGTTTTTGTCTACACATGATATAGATTATGACGGTATTGAGTCTTTTTTGACACATGATAAAGATGCTGACGGTATTGAGTCTTTTTTACACATGGTATAGATGCTGACGGTAATGAATCTTTTTTTTTGGACACATGCTAAAAATGCTGACGACTAGGAGTCTTTGTCGACACATGGTATAGATGCTGACGGTAATTAGTCTTTTTCGACACTTAGATGGTGACGGTATTGTGTCTTTTTCGTCACATGACTATGGTATAGATACTAGCGGTATGAGTGAGTCTGTTTCGACATATAATATAGATGCTGTCGGTAATGAGATATTTGACCCATGGTATATATGCTTACGGTAATGGATTCTTTTCAACACATGATACAGATGCTGACAGTAATGAGTCTTTTTCGACATATGATACAGATGCTGACAAAATTTGACAAGGCTCTGGGAATGAAGGACAGAAAATCACAGGACAAAAAGTCACAGACAAAAAATCACAAGACAAAAAGCTACAGGACAAAAAGTCACAATTCAGTTTTGAGATTTTTTTTCTTTGAATAAGTAAACACTTATTTAAAAAAAAAACACATTTTGTATTTTTCTTGAACTATTATATATAAAGTAACTTTGTAATCAAAACTTATATAATAAATTTCAAAAGTGTTCAAATAATTATTAAGAAAACAAAATGTCAAAGAGTCTTAATACTTAGTTAAATGGCTTCAAGGCACCAAGAAATATATCCTCTGCATGCTTAAAAAAATCATGTAGTATCAAGGCTATTGAACAATTTCCTAAACTGTGACATGAATATATGTAATAGAAAGAATACATGTCAAGATCTTTCTCTTATATATTCAAACAATTGTCAACAATTTGTCAAATTATTTGTGACTTTTTGTCCTATCAAATTTGTCACTTTCTGTCCGTTTACCGGCTTTGTGTCAGGCTTTTTATATTTTGAAGTATACATGTACGTCTGCGTTTTCACAAAAAAGAAATAACAAAAATGTCAAAGGAATGACAAAGGAATTATTCTACCATTATGTTTTTTAATTATATTGTTAACTTAATCTCAATGTTATATAATTCAATTAAAATACCGGCTCTTGGTCAGGCTTTTTTATATTTTTGAAGTATACATCTCTGCGTTTTCTCAAAAAAAAAAAAAACAACAGAAATGTCGAAGGAATTATTCTACCATTTTGTTTTTTAATTATATTGTTAACTTAATCTCAATGTTATATAATTCCATTACATATACTTAGAATAAACATTCACTTGTCAAAAGAAAAGAATTGATTGCTTTACAAACTAATTAGTGGTTTTTGACAGGTGTCAATTATCAGTCACTCAACTTATTTCGTTCATCATTGAATATCTATATCAATTTTCAATTCTTTTATTACTTTAAGCAAAAAATGCTCATTAGCACAATGGCATGTAATATATATATATATATATAGATTCTACCACTGCATCGAGTGTGACACGATATTTATCCACTCAGTCGAGACAGTTAAATTTTCAAATTTAAAACGCGAGGCTCGCCGAGCGTTTTAAATATTTAAAATTTAACTGTCGAGAGTGGATAAATATCGTATTACACGAGAGTTTGTGGTGGAATCTGTTTCTCTAATGATTTTCAATCAATATGCAGGCAAACTTATTCCGTCTTTTCGAATGATCTGTAAAAAGATGTGTTCTTTTTATGTGACGTCATCAGACATGGTTGCCTTTTTTCATGCCGTCATAATAGGAAATTCAGAGGAAAGCAAGTAAATTCGACGTCATAATCGGATAACCAATGAATAACTGAGATCAAACGAAACAAACGTTGATTAAATTTTTTATACAATGGGTGCAGAAAGTGATAAATTGACGAAGAATTAGAGAAATAATATTAGCAAATACAATATCTGATAAATAAATACAAAATGAATACATAACTGATATATGAATACATCCAAGATGAATAACGATCTATATCAGAGACATATATACGTCTCTGTCTATATTAAGTATTGGTTACTAACAGGTCTGCTCTACGTTTAAATGCATTGGCAAAGAAATTAACAAAGGTTACATATGTCTTACATTTTCTGTGCTCAACAACTGTTCAAGCTTAAATGACGATGGACGCCTATAATAATATGGCTTAATGTACTGTCTCCTTATAGACCACTTTCGAGTTATATCCTTCAATTCGTCAATTATGCGCGCCTTTATGACGCCATTTACCAGATCGAGGGGATCGCCTGTAACCCTGCACTATTAACGTTCATCAAGCATCTAAGTGATCGTCATTGTGCAGGATAAACTAGAAATAATGTTTGTTCCGTAGGTATTTAATCACATTTCCCTAATGACAGCAGTGCTGATTGTCAATTATAATAATTTAATTTGCCGAATAATTCGTGCAATATAGCATCATATTTTTCGTACCACTCGCTCAACATGGGAACGGGAGTGATGATGCCCTTAAACGCACGAATGAAGTTCACTAAAACCAAAGTTTTTGACGGAAATGCATCGAACTTGAAAGTTGTCTATTTATTACAACAATCACACTGTAAAATGAAATAAAACTCGTCTTCTATTGTATTTAAAGTATGTATAGGTTCTTCAATGACAATAATAATGGTATATATATGAAAATGACTGCTCATAAGAAACAATATATTATTTTTGTATGGTGATAAAATAGATCTGTTTTGTTAGTATAAAGTGTATTATGATTAAGGTCTGATGAAGAAAATCATTAGTTTTACAATAATTCAAATTTACAATGTTTGTTAATTATTTAACTAGACATTGATTTGTTTAATTTTAATATTTTCTTAAATGAAAGAATAAAACAATAAGAACTTATTTTCCATGAATTTTGTAGCAATATATAGCACTATCAGAAGTAATGCATTGTAATGCCATATAATTCATAAATTACATGAATTTTTACCAATGTAATGCATTATATTACAATTACATGTAATGCCAAAATTTAGGATTAGCACATTACATGCATTACTTGGGGAAATGTAATGCATTACAGAGCATTACAAATACAAATTAGCATTACCCTATGCCTGCCTGACAATAATGAGTCTTTTTCGACACATGATATATAGATGCTGACGGCAAAAAATATTTTTCGACACATGATAAAGATGCCGACGGTATATATCTTTTTCGACGGTATGTATCTTTTTCTTTCGGAAGAAATACACCAGTGTAAAAATTCCCTGACCTATTTTCCCCATGGCTAACATTTCCGACGGAACAAATTAACACACTAGTGTGAAGAAGGAAAACACTCGTGCACCCAAAGTTAAATCTTATTACATGAAATATGACCCTGTATAATTGTAACTAGAAATAATAATGGTTTAACTATAATCATATCAGGACTAATGACGTATAACTAACAATACACGTCCTTGTCAAGAGTAATCCATATCTAAGACCAGTATCTGAGAACAGAGCTAACCGAAAGAAAAAAATACATACCGTCGGCATCTATATCGAGGGGGGGCAAGGGGGATCCAATAACAGCAAAACAGCAAATTGATTTGGCTTAAAACAGATAACAAGGAATTGAAAAAGGATAAAAACAGATAACAGTAAATGAAATACTAAAATCATTCGGGTCCAAGACCAATCCAGCATATCTTATTATAATCCTTTGTAATAAATTCCATTTTCTATAAACATATAAACATGTGTTTTAGAGCTCTCTAGAATTGGTTTACTTGGTACCGGTTTACTCAATGTAAGATAATAATTTTGTGTTATCCAAAACAAGTAGACCCAACCCTTGGATCACTATCTTTTGTAGATGATCTACTTTTGAGTAAAAAAGGTCTACAGAACAGTATAAATAAATTTAGTAGTTTCTGTGAAAATTGGCAACTTCCTTTAATTAAATATAATAAATAAAACTTAAACCATCATTTTATAGCAACATATTGCCAAAAGGGTAGATTCATTTCTTTACTACAATGGCAATATGATAAAAAAAAATGAGTTAGAATATAAATTCCAAATGACTGTTATAAAGAGCAATGTTAACCTTATTTCAAGTTTAGAAGACCTAGTAAAAACAAGGCAAGAAAATCCATGTTTTTGGTTAAAGCCAAGGTAGCTTCATTATGAAATCTTCCAATAGAAATTTCTAGTAATCTCTTTGATAAAGAAGTTCAATTAGTTTTAACTGATAACTCGGAGATATCCTGTTTGAATAGCTTAGCTGCTATATATTTGTTTTTCTTGTGTTCATTTCTTTTAGAATTGTAATTTCTTTGCTATATTATGTTTGTTTCTGTTTTTTGTCACAAGCTAATTATGTTTATATGACAATAAAAATATTATATGATATAATGGCCATATGTTTTCCTTTGTGTAATATTAAGAATTGTTCGAATTTAACATTTACATATGGGGATACAGGGAACATTATCCCTATATACAGGGAACATTATCCCCATATATATGTGAAAAATCAAATTCGAACGATTCTTAATATTACAAAAAGTGAAACATATGGTCAGGGATACATGATGAGAATCGACCTAGGTCCATACGACCTTAACAGAAACACCTTTTTAAACAGGGCTGAGTCTTGTGTTTCTTATTGTATAAATTTTATACAATACGGAACACAGACTCAACTCTGTGATTCTTTTCTAAGAATACACACACTAATTTATTACAAGCATGGGTCAGTTTCTTAAAAGCACCAAAAAATGTTGAAAAAAGTATTGAATTCCATAACAAAAAATAATCATACATTGAGTAAGCCTGAATTCTAGAAAACTCTAAATACATGTTCATAGAAAATGGAATCTATTACAAAGAATTATAATAAGATATACTAGAATTGTCCTGGACCCGACTGATTTTGATATGTTTAAAGGATGTGAATGTTACTGGAATCCCTCTCCAGATAAGGGACCACCATATTACCTGTGGTAAGACCCAAATGTTGAATGATTTTCAATTTCTACCAAAAATTGGCTGTCAAAATGGTAACATTCCAATTTCCAATAACAGTTAACAGCAAATACATTCTCACAATAACAGATAACAAAAAAATTAATAGTCTTATAACAGCTAACAAGGAATAAGCCAATAACAGCTAACAGCAAATATATTTTCAGAATAACAGATAACAAAGAATTAAAATGCCCCAAAACAGCATAACAGTTAAACCCCTTGCCTCCCCCCTATATCATGTGATGAAAAAGATATATACCGTCGGCATCTATATTATGTGATGAAAAAGATACATACCATCGGCATCTATATCATGTGATGAAAAAGATACATACCGTCGGCATCTATATCATGTGTCGAAAAATACTTTCAATACACGACAAAGATGTTGACGGTAATGAGTCTTATTCGACACATTGTATAGATGCTGACGGTAATAAGTCTTATTCGACACATTGTGTAGATGCTGACGGTAATGAGTCTTATTCGACACATTGTAAAGATGCTGACGGTAAAGAGTCTTATTCGACACATTGTATAGATGCTGACGGTAATGAGTCTTTTTGGACACATGATATATAGATGCTGTCAGACGGCAAAAAGTATTTTTCGACACATGATATAGATGCAAATACCCCTCCATAACATGATATATCTGTTTAATTACACCAAATAGATTCTGATTGAAACTCTCTGTACAGGTGAAGGGAAATATTTTTTTACTAGTAAGCTGTAATCCATAAACATGTTTACGCATAATTTTGAGGATAAGTAGAGACTATCATAGTACCGCGGGAATTATACATGTACTTATACGCGTTAGCGCTGTCTTTATGTATAGATGTCTTTTTCCACTTTATACACACTACGCATTCTTCAACATGCGATCATGAGATTTGGTGCCGTGCAGTCGTGTTGTCTGACATTACTGTTTACAATTTTCGGATTACCTCGATCAATCAATATTGCTTAATCATGTTGCCTTAATAATCGGGATTAGGTGAGAAAGGTTCCGAATAATTTTGTCGGGAAGAGGCTCGCAAGGATAAAAAAGGAATATCCAAAATGGCAAATACCACGGCATAAAGATGAATTTGAGGCATATTCACGGACAGTGGTGAAAAACAGGCGAATTCGTTGGAAATGAGGAAACAAGGTTAGAATATGCGAAAAAACACTGGCTACCAACCAATCAAAATCCGGCATTCCTATATAAGGTGTGATTATGACTTTATGTTAGTTATACGTCCTTGATTCTTATATTATTATTGTTAATCCATTATTATTTCTAGATACAAGTTTATTGTAAAATTAAACAGGGTCATATTTCATGTAATGAGATTTAACTTTGGGTGCACGAGTGTTTTCCATCTTCACACTAGTGTGTGAATTTGTTCCGTCGGAAATGTTAGCCATTGGGAAAATAGGTCAGGGAATTTTTACACTGTGTATTTCTTCCGAAAGAAAAGAGTACACCACCGGAAAACATTCACTCTTCCACATGATCATGGTTAAACTCCATAAAGAATTGTTTGACATTCGATGAGGTTGATACAATGACTTATCAACCAAGAGATATGTCATTCACCGAGGTCAACGGCCGAGAGCCATATATCTCTAAGGTTGATAAATCATTGTACCAACCGATATCAAAAGTAAACAATTGTTTTATTATATCTCCTTTGCTCAAACGTCTCTAATTTTCTAGTATTTGCTCAAGATACTCAACTGCTTCTTGTTTTTAATCCAGATTATCATCTTCTTTTGCAGTTGCTCACATTTATAAATTGAAATATTCAATAAAATTTACTTTGAAAAATTACACTGAAAACACGAAGAAAACGAGAGTTTGCATAAAGTCATAAACCTACCTCATTGTCGTTGTCGTAGCATAACTTTATTTAAGGATGTTTGCTACTCTTGTTTTTAATTTTTTGTCAGACATTCGGAATGCTCTAGTTTTATCCATGTGATGCAAATAAAAATTTTACCCACTAACCTTTACTTTTCTTTTCATAATTTGATTTCATATAGTTTAAAAAGCATTTTTCAAAAAAATTTTAACGTTGCTGTAGCATTACTTGTTTTAGGTAAATGTTCCAAATCTTATGTTAACCTCTTCTGATTTTCTTTCAGCACTGAATATTATATGTTATTCAGGTCTAAAACAGGATATATACTGTGACATTCCCGGCTTAGAGTTTATATTCCCGGAGACGAAATCGAAGGGGATATAAGCCCTATGCCGAGAATGTCACAGTAAATACCCTGTCTGAGACCTGAATTACACATATATTACGGATTACTCCTGCCTTAATGTTTTTTCCAATGGAGATATTTGTTAAACATTCACAATGCAGCATGTATATTCATTACATGTTTATTGTTCTTAATATTTTGAGTAATCCATTTTAAAAATGCACCTTTTTATCATGACAATTTTTTTTCCGTTAAGAAAATGTTTTCAATAAAGTTTTTAGATTTCATGCTTTGTGTTTGTATGTGTGTGTGTGTGGCTTAGTTTTTTACAACAAATATATTAAAACCCCAACCTGATATGTTCCGCAAACGTTAAAGAATTTTGTAATTTGCTGTGAAAATAATTTTATCGTGTCCAGAGCTCCAGATAAGCTGTGTATTTGCGTGATCACGCAATAAAAATTATTAAAAACCCAATACAATTGCCTGTTGCAGCGTTCAAAAACCCAAATCATTCGAAGGAAAACCCAATTATATGCCAAAACCATGAGTTCTTAACGCTTTTATTTGCTATCGTTTGCGTTATTTACACTTATCTACTACATAGTCGTCGTGTACATCTATTTTTATAATATTTATAATTGGAAATGTCCTTTCGTTCTAAAAATAGAGCGTTGCACCAAGTAGTTGAAATGGGACCCTGTTGGAATTTTCCGTTGCTCAAAAGGTACACGTGTTGATGAAAACATTTCAATCTTCTCTGCGTTTATCCAATTAGCGTTTGTAATGTTGTCATAATTTTTTCGAATTGTTCGGGATTTATCATAACACATATATGTTAAAACGAAAGTAATGTCCGGTAAAAATATTGAATAGAAGCATGTTTTCAGCTTCTTTTTGATAGCTGAGGGATAATTATAATGACGTAGATAGTGTTTTTGGAAGCGTCCATTGAACGCACGGGCGTGTTTGCGTGCCTTAAAGAGAAAATTGTTAGAACGACAAACACGGGGTTTCGTCAAGAACTATATCCTATATCAGTTGTAACAGTGAAAGGCCAAATCAATTATGACATGATATGAAGTTGGAAAGCATCGGACACCAAAAGTTATAATAATGGACAACTTAACCTAGATTTTATGTTAATTAAATTAAACAAAAACATTCAAGTATAATTTTAGTTTATACCCAGCAGGCACTCAACGTTGAATAAACGTTGAAATGAGGTTGAAATGGTGATCAACGTGTATTCAACGTTGAAACAACGTTACATTTTCAACGTTGGATAATAAACAAATATTCAACGTTGAATTAACGTTGATCATTTCAACGTTGAAATTGGAACGTTGATTCAACATTGAATAAACGTTATCTTTTAATAAGTATTTACTCACGGTAGTCCTATCATGAGGCCTATATAAGAATTTTTTTTTAATTAACTGATGTTTTATACCTTTTGTCAACAACTGATGACATTAAACACAGTGACTGCATTTCATTTTTACATTGAAAAGGTCCTATCGTACCAACTATTTATCTCAAGTTGTGTGTATGCAAAGGGGGGGGGGGGGGTTAAATCGTTTGATACTGAATTTCTAGGGAAAAGAAATAGAATGCGTTTATTTAACATAATATTATTCAAATGTTGAACATTAAGATAACATGTAAAGAAATTTGAAATAGTTGATTATTAACAAAACTCGCGATTTTTTTTAATTCATATTTTCGCGGGATTTGAACAGGAAGTTAGATTGCCCATGCGCATTATTTCAACCGGCCGTTTTAAAAGATAGAACAACAAAGAACGAAGTCTAGGAGAAACTTTCCGTTAATCAAGTATCATTATGGTATGTAGATGTTTCTATGTGGCTATCACGGTATTTCATATGTATGAATTGTATTTAGAAACTCTGAATTGTTATCAATATTGCACAATTAGAGAAAAATACAACGTCAACAGATCAGAACACACTGGGAAGGGCCATAGTAAACAATATATCTTACATATTCCTCCAATTATACTATTTTTGAGAGCACTTAATGTGGAAAGCAGATTTATTTTCATATTAAAGTTGAGATAAAATTGAGACATTAATATTCTAAACTAAAGTTTCAAATAAGAAAAAAGGGGGGTCGTAAGCGTTTACATTACTGTGATCGGATATGTATCTTCGTTTATTTTAAATTTAAGGCTTGGTAAACTACATCATTTTTGACGATTATAAACAATTAATTTTGACTGGACAACAATGTATTGAACGATCATGTGATGACTGATGGGAAAATAATACTGTTTTTACAATAAACATTATATAATTCAACAAAATATTAATATTTTACCTATCAGAGGATAACTATAAAATGTTCATTGATAACTGTTTACCTAATTAACCTTTCAACAAAAGTCATTCTATTTTTAAAACAAGTCAGTCTGACCCTTATCTGATCTTCATGTGAGTGATCTCTGACTCTTGTGTACAACGAGAAATGAAGTGAGCATTGCATCTCCATGTGCGCACATTCAATTATGACTACTTTAAAATCAACATGACCATAAAACTTAATAGAAATATTAAAACAAAAATATGACACAACTTAAGGAAAATAATAGCATTATCACATGCTGGGCAAACACAAATTAAACAATAATTGAATATGTGTTTATTCGACAAAGACAATTATTTATGTGAAGGGTATACTAATGCACAATACATGTATAACACGATAAAAGAATAAGCTATATTTAGTATATACAAAATAGCCTAGATTGCACTTAGTCTGATTGAGAACATACATGTACAAAATGTACACAGTAAATACTATCATTCAAAATTCATATACTTCCTTTTCATAAAACATTATCATGTACTGGTCCTTAATGTGTATTTAACAATGCGCTGAATGTTAGGTGTCCTTTATTGTGAACATGTATTTTTTATTTTACAGAAGCTTGTCAAACAAATCAATGGCTGAAATGTATCATGAATCAGACATGTGGAGCAAAATAAAAACTCAGTTTTGGAAATTCCAGTCTATAAATCATCAAAGGTAGTTTTTGTCTGTATATATCGTTTGTGTTTAAGTTTAATCTGTTGTTTATTTTATTTTGTTATTTTACATACCATATTATGTTTGTCTTATCTAAAGTATTCTAGTAAAGAAAGCACTTTATTTAATGTTAATGGGCTTGTGCAGTTATCAATAAAAAAACTGTCATAGGTAAAATGTTTTCATGGTTATCAATTACATAGTCAAACCTGCAATCTTGCAAATCTTGGGTAGAAGCTTCTTCATTAACAAAACTACTAATAGTACACATTAATGTATATAATTTTTTTATTAATGATCACATTTGTACCTTATTATATATGTGCTTTGTCGTTATGGTTTTATTTTTCATTGCTTCTAGAAACAAATTGAAAGTGGCTCAAATTTAGGATATCTTTTCAGGAATATATAATTTATATTTATTATAATCTTATCTTTTCCAGAGTTTAAATATACTGCAAAAGTATAAAGATGTCACTGAGAAACACATATCTGATAAAGACTCCTCCTGCTTGAAATTGAGGTCAGCTGCAGAAATATCGCGAAGTGGTGGAAGAAAGTTGACATGCAAAAAGGACAAGAAGAGACATAGATAACAAATGAATTTATAAAATAAATATAAAATAAATCTTTTATCAAAAGAAATATCATTGTATTACTAAATTTGATATTGTTCCTCAATAAATTTGTATATGTTTTAATGGTTTATACCAATAATAGGTGTGAGGGTAATCCAGGACATTTGGTTTTTTGTGGAGAGTTGTCTGGTTAACAGTCATGGAGCATCTTCTTATTTTCATAAGTATTGTGATCATCCTGATAATGTCTTCACTCTGTGTGGGATATACTACTTTTAAGAAGGGCTTAACAAATGTCAGTCGTTTCATTAGGACTACTTTGAACTTGTGAGAATTGTTGAGAAGTATTCAACATCTTCTTTCTGTTTGGTGATGCTTTCTGTGGTGGGAATAAAGTGTATGTCATAATTTTTATGCAAACTATGTAATCAAATTCATTGAATGATTTGTATTTTTATAGCTATTCACAACAAGAAAAACTACAAGTAAGAATATATCAAAAATGGTAGGTGTCCACTTGTATATCAATATACATTTAGATAATTATGTATTATAGTTAACTTTAAATACAAGTCGACACACACAATCATTTCAGCTATTCCTTCTTGTAGTTTTTCTTGTTCTTAATAGCTAAATACACGTTTCAATAAATTTAACATTTGAGTATTAGAGACACAGAAGCCAACGGGATCTTATGATATGACATTTATGGTCTAGATTATTGATTTTGTACACATACGGAATGTTGTATCAGTAGCAGTTGATGTATTTATTTAGATGTCTCCCATTTAGGTTATCTATTTGGTTCATATGTGTCTTTGGGGAGAGAAAAAAAAACATTAAAAAAACCTGTACAGTCTCCTGTCTACTATGTACATGGAACAACAGCACAAATTTGGAAAGCAGGTAAAAATGTATGTAGCTTTATAATAAATCTTATTAATATACTTTCAACTACTATTCAACCTTGAATCAACGTTGTATGGATGTTGAAACTTCAACGTTGAAATTTCAACGTTGATTCCAATTTTCAAAATCAAACATAAATTTGACATTGTTTCAACGTTGAGAAACAACCTTGTTTCAACGTTGAATAAACGTTGAGTGCCTGCTGGGTATATTATTTTTTCATTTTAGTTGATGAGTGAACACGCATGCCTGAATTATATCCGTTTTTACGTCAATGCAGCTTGAAACTTTCTTTGTTTTTGGTCTACTTGTTCTGTATGCTTAAGATAGTTGTCTTCTTGGCAAGTGCAGTGTAACATTGTCATTTATTTATTTGATGTTGCAGTATTATTTGTAAATTTAAATTGAATGTGGTCTCTGTCATTAAACCACCCTATAAACCTGGTCAAGGTTTTGGGGTATATCTTAAATCTGGGAACTTCTTATTTTTTTTTAAAAAGTAGGTCTGGCAAATAGGTGATAGGTCTGGCAAAACTATCTTACATCACCTAATGTTCACATATATTACATAAAAATCAAAACACTTAGCCACACCTACCCCAACTAAACTGTAGGGTGATGCTCATATTTAATCTAGAAAGGTAATTAGTAACTGTCCAACTAGTGACACCAGCTGCAGTTTATATAAGTTGCGAGAAAATACAAAACTGGCAAAACTTTAACCGGACGCAAATTAAACGTACAATTGCTCGTCAGTGTATATAAACCAAATAAAACAGCTATCACATATACAAAGAAACATATTAAAGATGGATTAACATCTCGGTTTGATATAATGTGATTATAACATGCCTAAATATTTAATATTGTGTTGATGAAAAAACCCAATACATTAAGGAGCTTGGTGGTGAAAAACCCAATTTGATATTTGATTGAGGGGTGAAATGGAATTGATAATGCAATTAATAAACTTTATCACTCAATTACATAAAAAAATGGTGGGTAAAAACCCCAATTTGTGAATTCTTATCTGGAGCTCTGCCGTGTATGTAATAATTTATTATAACACTTTAAAGTGTAAGTTGCGTGATTTTGTATTAAAAATGTATTATTGACTGATGCACGTCATTATTTTCCCTCTGTGAGCCTCTGCCATTCTTAGTGTTCTGTACAGCTTTTGACTACGTCAAACAGTAACTGGTGTTTTGATGATGTTTTTGAGGTTCCAATTGGGGATAAAAACGTCGTATATACCCCGGTAGTTTCCGGAATATATACTGACATCCCTTTGTTGTTATTTAAACACAAAACTCGACACATTTGAAATCCGTAATATAAGGTTTAATCTAGGAAATTCTTTAATATGTTTTTAGCCAATGAGAATATAAAGTCATAAAACAAATTCTCTTACTATGTATTAACAGTCTTTTTTTTATTGTTTTACAGTGTTCAGTACAGGTTATTGGTGAGTAGATTGGATTTGGGGGAGGGGTGGATGAGGGTCATGATCAGTCTAATTCTATCAAAATTTGATGTCAACATAATGGCTCAAACTAGCATAAAACAAAAATATTTGAATAATTTACTTTACAATAATTATATACTTTGAAAAAAATGGACATTCAAAAGAATATCAAAATATATCGTCTGCAGGGGTGGATGCAGCCATTTTTAAAAGGGGGTTTCCAACCCAGTATAAAGGGGAGGTTCCAACACCCGGAAATCTCCCCCTGGATCAGCCAATGGTCTTGAAAGTCTTTCTTTGTATTGTTTTTAAGGTACACACTGATCTAGTTTAGTTTAATATTTTTTTTCGATAAATAAGATAAAACCAGGTATAAGAGGGTCTGGATTTTTTTTTGGGAGTCCTTCATTTCCTTTGTTTTTATGGGTATTTTTTCTCTATTATTTGTATATTTGCCCGTTATTCTCTATTTTTTATACTTTAAATCCCCATTATTCTCTTTTCTTTCTTTTTTTTATTGCCCATTTTTCTCAATCCTTTTATTTTCCTTTACCCTAATTTCCATGATCCACGAGGGGCATCGATGGCCAAGTGATATAAATAGTCCTTAAAAAAGAAAAGTAGTCCCACTACTGTATCACAAGCCAACTATGGTTGTGAGTTCGAACCCCGTACGATGAAGGTGCGCTCGACTCTAATCTTAATTGACTAGGATTGTCAGTTTTTCTGTCGAATGTCGGTGGTTCTCTCAGGGTACTCCAGTTTCCTCCACCAAATAAAACTGACCACCACGAAATTACAAATAGTGTTGAAAGTGGCGTTAAAAACCAATCAATCATCTCATCATGACCCATTACTGCTCATATACATGTAGTATGCAGCATTATTTTGAACTCTTGTAATCCAATTAAAATGTGTGAATATAAAAAAAAGGAAGATGTAGTATGATTCCAATGAGACAATTCTCCACAAGAGACCAAATAACATAAAAGTTAACAACCATACCGCATAGTCAGCATCCGTATAAAATGCCCCTAAATGAAAAATGTAAAACAATTCAGCCGAAAAAAACAGCAGCCTAATTAATGTACAAAATAATGAATGAAAAACAAATATGATAGACAGCAACAAACAACCACCACCAAATTATAGGTTCCTGGCTTGGGACAGACACAAACAAAATGTGTCGGTGTTACACATGTTATGCATGACGCGGTAAGTTGAGTTAATTTTAAACCAGTTTTTCTTGTTTAAAATATGTACTAGAACACACCCGCGAAATCGCGGGCATTTAGAGTGTGGTTGAAAGTATGTAAACTATTGTAGGATGAATTTTTGTAAAAGATTTTATGACTGGAAAATTTCAGGAGAGGTATCAAAAGTTATAGGTACTTGGTAAAAGGACAATTTTTTAAGCCCTCACCCTTTTTTCCAAAGTCCGCTATTTTTTGTTTTCTGTTTTTCTGTATACTATGAACATACATATACATGTACTATAAATAAAGTGTATTTGCTATTTATGTGTCAGAAACAGGGTCGGTTGATACCAATTTTTTTTTTTTGAAGATCCAATAAAAAATTAGGGTCAGGGCTAAAAAACAGGGTCGGTCGGGTTACCGGAAACACAGATTTTTTTCTCGGCCTTACTATCAATTCAAAGTTGTAAAACTATCCTAGGCGATATAGTCATTTTAGAGACTCTCTATATAATATATCAGTGACAGCCGCGGATAGTAAACTTTGAATTGATAGTAAATAGCAAATACACTTTATTTATAGTATATGTATGATCATGGTATACAGAAAAACGGGAAAATAATTGTCCTAAACGGAAGTCTTGTCCATGACTTAAAAGTCCGTCCGATGACGGAAACTATATTCGGACGCCTTTATTTTCGTTTTTTCACCCAAATAACCCAAACTGAATAATCATAAGCGAGGATGACAAATGCGACTATGCATGGAACCTATACATGCTATAGGACACAGAGGCATGATGATTAATTTATTGTGGAAAGAAGAGAAGCGACACACAAAATGAGGTCTTCTCATTTAATAGTATAGATTACATTCATTGCCTTTAACCAAATGATTTTTTTTTAATTCTGCAATGCCGCGACTCAGCTTGGACTATTACACTATAACATAGTATAATAGTCCCTTGACTCAGTGATGAAAATTGCAATCAAACCATCGGAATGTAACAGACAGGAATGAGTCAACGTGCTGTTTCAAAACAATCTAATGTTGGCAACTAAACTATAAGTCATGTAAGTCGTTTATTTCAACGCTACAGATTAACAGGAACAGTAAAAGATTATACGAGACCCGGTCAACCACAAGTAACGACGCCGCACCATCAAAATGACATTAGACTACGCCATTTGCGGAAATCGATTCACGACGGCGATGTCAACCGCAAACCAAATAATAATTAATTATTGGACGCCTCGGCAGAATAATTAATGATAAAGCATTGTCCCCTATACTGAAACGTCGTCAAATTCACTGTAGGAGACTCTATAGAGCTGATTTTGGCTCAACGCCATAAACGAAATCGACAACAATGGGCCAGGCAACAACTGCAGCAGCGGAGAAACTGCAATCGCATGGTGTTTTTCTAATGAATCGCGGTTTAAGGAGGTTCGCTACTCAGTTTCAAAATAACAAGCTTTTCATAACACTAGTATAAATTGATAGGGGATTATTGAAGGTACCAAAAGAGCAACAAAAAAATATAGGTCAATGTGCTTGTTTTCGAGATATTAGCCATTGAAAGTTTGGCAAAATGCAGCCTTAACATTGAAAAGTTCAAGTTCTCAAAACTATTAAAAATAACAAAGGACTTTTGCAGATGGCTTATAATTATACATGTAAAAGATTTATAAAAAGAAAAATGGGGGTCAATGGGCAAAACTTTTTAAGGCATTCACTTGGATAAAACCAGAGGATTCCGAAAATCTGACGAAAATTCCAAAACATGACAAGCGAACATCCTTAATGTCAATTATGCGGATGGTAGAACGAGAATCTACAGAAGAGAAAAAAACGTTACGCACAAAGTATATTGAAAAATTCAGCGGCTGGATGATCGATTATCGTGTACTTGAACGCGACAGAATTGGTGCTCTTAACATCAATTTTCGGATACGATTGGTTATTGTCAATAGCGCATAAACAGCAAGACGCTACATTGATGAAATTTTCCCGCCAGTTGTCGTTCCAGAGCTTTGACGTCATGGACATTTCCATCAATTGACATTCCAAAATGATAATGCCCAGGGGCGGATCCTGCCATTTTTAAAAGGGGGTTCCCAGGCCAGGATAAAAAGGGGGGTTCCAACTATATGTCCCCCTTCCCTCTTGATCTGCCACTGATGCCCGTGCTCACACAGCTAGATTGCCTCAAAATGATATGAATTTGAATGTAGTAGAAGTGCTTGAATGGCCTGCTCTTACTCCAGACTTAAGGATGTACTTAGGTGAGGTTTGGGAATTTTTGAAAATTGTTCGGACTCCTTGGTTTTTTTCCTACTATACAGGGTGAAATATATTGCCCCATAACACCTACTTTTCTTTACATATAAGACTTCAGTAGCTCATAAACGGTCATTTACCAAAACTTAAGCAGATTCTAGATTTCTTTTCTTTTGATTTGAGACCCAAATAATACCAATGCTATTACAAAGTAAAAGACCGAGTCGGCCGTTTCCCGCCATTTAAAAAAAATATCGAAAAGGATCTCTATAACCTATCAATATTTTTAGCTTATTTTGTTCCTTAACTAATGCTCTTCTGACTTATAGTATCAATTTTATATTCTTGATTTTTTAAAATTTCACCTTAGTACATCCTTAAAAACCATTGAACACATTTGATATGAGTTTGGAAGACGCTTCCGCTCTCATCCGAATCCCGCGACTACCCAGAATGCAATAGGTGTTGCATTACAACAGGAATGGCAAACAATCCCCCGCAGAACAGTCAAAAACCTTTGTCAATCAAGGCGATCACAATAACAAGCTGTCCTAGGAAACAACGGTGGTCCTACCCGATACTGAAGATTGAAAACCAGACTGTAAGTGTGTACCACAGTACTTCAACACGGAACATTACGTCATTGATTTCTCAATAGACAGTAAATTGTGTCTGTAACGTTGAAAGATTTATTAAATATTCGTGAACACCATGAGTTTGAACATATCATTTATCAATTCAATAACGTCCAATTTATTTAGGTCTCGGTTGTATTTCTAAAGTCCGCCAGTATACATAATCGCGACGATTTATATTCGCGTTATTTTTCTACTCGCGAAAGTCGCGAAAATAAATCACTCGCGAAAATGAGTTGGCTTACAGTATATGAAAAAAACAAAATAACAAAAATACCAAACTCCGAGGAAAATTCAAAACAGAAAGTCCCTTATAAAATGGCAAAAGCTAAAGATCAAACACATCAAACGAATTGACATATTCCTGACTTAGTACAGACATTTTCTTCTGATTATGACTTACACATTTTTGTTTCT
Organism: Mytilus coruscus; assembly: GCA_017311375.1. Classification (NCBI taxonomy): domain Eukaryota; kingdom Metazoa; phylum Mollusca; class Bivalvia; order Mytilida; family Mytilidae; genus Mytilus; species Mytilus coruscus. The sequence continues at coordinate 59,347,155 of CM029605.1, read as the reverse complement.
GCAATGACTGCAGGGGTCAAATGTAAAATGTCAAATTCCAGAGAAAATTTGTTTTACCCTTTTTAGTATATATATGAGCTGCGTCGGATAGAAATCGACCTTATGAAACCGGTTGTGACATACCAATAGTTTGTGGTATTACACATTCAAGGCATTACCGAATGTTTCAATTTTCTGAAAAAAAAAACTCATCAAGTGGAGTAACAAAGCCGACATATATGGCATCACCAAAACATTCAGTCAAACAAATTCTTGACTGCTACTGTGTTTATCTGAACACAATCAGTGTTCATATTTCTGCATTGTATGTTCCAATCAGCAAACCTCGGGTAAATCCGCCACTATCTATCTATCCGTTATATGGTGGACGGAATCGACCGAGTTTAGACGAGTGCGTATGTTCCTTTTCCTCGATTCAATCAAAACGTTATACTATAGTATGTTAATGTAACTTTTTTGCAATTTGAGGGAAAGTTTACTGTATTCCGATGATTTTATCGTCTATAGAAAACGTACCCCCCCAAAAAAATAATTAATTTTCACGGAATAATTATTTAGCATATTTATGAGCCTTCTCTTGGAGTTTTTGATTAAGTGATTACTTGGACGTTTTATAGTGATTATTTGATTACCAGACCAAATACTTTGTGATTGTTTGATTATTAGATGATCTAGGAATGTATTTTTGATTATTTGATTAACTTGTTTAAAACAAATAATTAATGGTTATGTAATTGTATTGTCAACATTTTTGTGATAATGTGATTATGTGATTATGTGATTACTAGGACAACCCTATGAGGGGCCTCATTATACTTTTAAACTTGTTATACAACAGAATCAAAAGACTTCGTTGGGTGTTACGTCGACACGCATCCTGCCAGAATATTACCGCACTTGTACGTTTTCGAAGAACCCGGAGGTATTGACGATAGTGTCGTCACTGACCATCATCCTGAAATGGAGAACAACAGATGCTTGCTATACTGTAAGGGTCAAGGCTTCAAATATTCTGGTACACAGGTAATTTTGACAATCAGTATTAGGGAGCAACCATTTAACTTCTTGTTTGAATTAGAAAAAATCTTTCATAACAATTTAATTTAGTTTTTAAACGCTATCAATCAAATTATTTTGTTCAAAATTTAACACAACAAGGTATGGGGAAAATCTGGATTCAGAATATTTTGTTTATCCTCCCCTTGAACAGGATAATTTTTTTTCTCATCAAAATGGGAATATTTTTTTAAGAAAAACCATACCAACTCCCCCCTCCCCCTTTGAAGCGAAATGGTCGTTCCCTAACAATTGTATAATTCTATTAATCATACATCGGTAAGAAATGTCAGAGTTTGATTAGTTAATACGAGGGAAACATTTTAATCTATGCCATGACATATTTATATTCTATTCCTATCCACGGTATAAACTGGTCGTCCATTACATCAAAATCTCCGCTCAAAAGCGATAAGTTAGCCCAACACAGGAATGGCCGAGTGCACTTGAAGATCTTGAGTCGACTCAATAGTTTCAAGATTATCACATGAACGGACTCGAGTTGCCATTCGGAACAACTCTAAGTAACACTAGGGTAAGGCCCTGACCAAGCATAAAAAAATGAAAAAATCTGATTGGTTTGACGTCATTCCAGGGTTACTCGAGTTTAACCCTGGCTCAGTGATGGTTGGATCCGGGGTAAGAGGGTTTAACCTGAGAGGTTCAAGTAAACTCGGATTGTTAAAACCCGAGTAAGTAAAGTTAACTCGAGAGATTCAAGTGAACTTTATTTACAGAGACGCTTGATCATGTGTGAGTTTTATTGTTGTTATGTACATGACGTCATAGTTTATTACTTTCAATTTAGAACTTAAAAGACAATAATAATAAAACATTCAGCAGTACTGCCAAATTTTCACGAAGCAAAATGCGCGAGATTTTGGCCAAAATTGTAAAGAGAAAAAAAACAATAGATCAAAGGAAAATATCGCCAAATAAGCATGAAAATGCGTGAGTCTCATGTTAATTGCTTGAGACTTGGCAGCCCTGATTCAGTATAATAAATTAAATAACTCATAGCTGAGAGGGTGACAATGTTTTCCCGGGGTAACAATCTGCTCTGTCACCCTATCAGTTATATGTAACTTAGATAATATTGCACGTTTGGTATAGTGTACGGTTGGTTTTGGAATTTTTTATTGTTGAGTGAATTGGTCCACTTTTTTCAAGTGGAGAGTTTTTTTCGAGTGAAATTGAACATCCTCATGGGTTTTTGATTATGTGATTACTTGGCCGTTTTTATAGTGATTATTTGATTACCAGACAAAATATTTCATGATTATTTGATTATTTGATAATCAAGGACTGCATTTTTGATTATTTGATTATCTTGTTTAAAAAAATAGTTAATGATTATGTGATTATATTGGTAAAAAATTGTGATTATGTGATTACTTGGACACCCCCATGAAGGGCCTTGAAATTGCATAGATGAGAGTGTGGATGGGATTTACAGAATAGAGAATAATGGATGGGTAAAATATAATAAATAAAAATATTAGGCTAGCAAATAAAAAATGGAAATTAATGGGGTGCTGAAATATAAAGAACAGAGAATAAGGGGTAAAAATAAATAAAGGATAGAGAAAAATAAAGCACTAGAGCCCATTCCCCTATCCAGACTTTCATAATTCAAGTCAATTTTCTCTTCGTCAAAGTGTTTTCCTCACAAGTGGTTTTCCTAGAACTTTAAAATTAATGATGTCTTGCATACATCCATAAATCTATTAGCTGTTTCTTTAGAATTTATGACAACTTCCGACTTCTTCAACTACTAGTATTTCCGAAATCTCAGGAAACAACCAAGAATGACAATATCGCAATGTGCCACACGCTGGTGTGTAAATAACGTTCCATGTTTCAAGCTAATTTACATGTCCTTTAATGGCACGAGGCATCGCAGATTAAACGTTTGCAGTCATTTCATAGTAGTTCTTGTCAATATAATACTTCTGTGGTGTGATAAACATATATCAATACATAAAATATTGTAAATGAACGATCATTGATTCCAGAGGTATGAACTGTCCATCACCTGAAATTGATTTCAATTGGAAATAAATAAAAACAAGACGTGCAAAATATGAGAGATCAATAACATATCAATAAGTTTGTCTTCAAAAATGAGTACAAGAGTGAAGTGTGATGGCATCGTTGAATTCCAAGTCTTGCGTAGAAAAGTGCTTGACAATGTCTTTTATTGTTGCATCTGAGTTAGTTTGGTGTAAGATCGTAATAGAGTCCATAGTTTTAGCTGTCTTCTGGTTGTTTTCGGGAAAATAAAGAAATATGATAAAAGTAACGCAATGATTTGTCTAGATCTGTTGTTGCCATCCAAGTCTTCTGTTGCAAAGTCGTTCCAAATGTTCTCAATTATGAATCCCCAACACCTCTTCTTGACTCACCGGATTGAATTTGAAAAACAGTACTGTCCCACGTTAAATTCAAATTACATACATTTCTAAAATATCGTTGGTACGTTTCCGGTGGTTTGCCTAGGAAAAATTCGGGCGAATACGAAGCGGGATAATGAAAAGCGATCCCTTAAATACCCTTTTTATTACAGTTATCCGTATTGACCACGAGGGTTTTTTTGGTCTGTAGCTCAGATAGTATAGGTAAGTCGTCGGCACAGCAAACGGTCACGGGTAATCCGCTCAAGATTTTCTGTACTTCCGCTCCTGACATTGGGAAGACGATTACGTTTTCTTTCCGCAACCTCTCTATATGGTCTGTCAATCCCCTAACGTGTGCAGAAACCATTCTGCAACCCCCAAAAGCTATTAGATTCTCTCTCATCTAGTGTAACAGTATTACCATGGAAGTAAAATGAAATGGAATAACTACGTTTAACTAATATGTATTAATAACCTGCAGAGCTGTGTGCGAAAGCCATAGGATTTATCCAATTATTGCCGCAGTGACAAGACACCGGGCCTTTGATTACTTACTATCTGTGCTACCGCTGTTGTATAATGGCATCTGGAATTTCTTATCAGTCACTTGATTTTACCGTGTCTTGCAAATATAGCGCACCTTTGGGAAATCCCTGGTCTATTAATAACAAGGTGGTGCCGTATCTAATGCAATGTCCACCTTCAGAAAAAAATTGAACAGTGTGAAAAAAACTTTAAAATCGGACGAGAATTGAATAAACTACAACAGTTTAACATGGAAAGTTGTCTTTTTCTTTTTCTTTGCATATTTTTGGTTTTTACTGTTTGTTATAAGTATTTTCCTCATGGAAGCGAGTCTCGGGTAAAACGGGTAATAACGAAGAAGCGATCAGATTTTACATGATTTTTTAAAAAAAAGTTGTCATCATATGTCGCCATAACAAATTTTACTGTTGAAATGTGCCAAGTTCATCGCGATTTATAAAACGATATTCACATTCAAGTATTTTAGATTTATATATTTATAATAAATATCATTGACTACTTTATAGAAACTGGACAATTAAAGTGCGGATAATGAAGTCGTAAAATTTAAATCTATTTTCAAAAAAGTGTTTGATAACAGTTAATTAACACGTTACAATAAAAAGAAAACAACCAATCATGACGCCATCTTTCTTCGTAACCGCAAATGTATTTTAGTGGGTTATTTTAAGTTTGATATGAATTATTTTATGTACAAATTAAAGAGTAGAAATGTTAAAATTTTACATGACTATAGAAAACACGAAAGACCGTTTACTGTTATTTCAAAAAAGAAAGTCAAAACATGTCTTTGTACAATTATCTCCTTAACATTCAGAAATGGATTTTGAATTAAACTCGTGTATTTTGAAAATTAGAAAAAACAACCTCACATGATTTGCCTTTATTGTGAAAAAGCAAAGTACGCGATGGACATTCAACTATCTTTCAATTGAAAATTGTCCACCTTATTTCCCCAATTTCATATGTGATAACTGTTGGCTTAAACGATCAGGATCGAAAAAGACATAATAAAAAAAAATAAGTAAAATCAACATAGAACGAGAGACTACATGAAAATTTTCACTTCGTTAGAATAAATCCAGTCCTCTTCTATTAGCAAGGGGTTAGTGTGGATATTGTAGAGCAACGGAATATAATAAGTGAATTATTCGGGTTACTTAATTCGTAAGTATTTCCGACAACAACCTGTCTGTTCGTATATTTCCGTGAACACAAAAATGAGCGGAGAGTGTCAGTGATTTCATCGATCACATGCCGATAGTCAATTACCATTCCATATCTTAAACCAATTAACGAGTGAAAGGAAAATAAGCGGTAACGCAGATGAGACCTTTGAACTAGCGTGTTTTTTTATTCCTGTCAATATAATACTTCCATGGTATAACAAAGTATTAACAAATATACCAAATTCTAAGATGAATTAAAACAAGGGGAAGTCCATAAAACCTGTCAAAATCAACCGCTCGGCTCTATTCACAAACGGAACGAATGGAATACAACTGTCATAAGCATTACTTGTTGCAGACATTTTCCGAAGAAAAGGGTAGGTTAAACCTGGTTTTATAGATAGCTGAATTACCTCCCATTTGTATGTCGGCTGTTTATAGTTCCGTTTTATTGACCAAATTAGGTTAGCAACCCAACATAGACATAGTTGGTTAACGTAACAATAATTGGGACCCAGCAGCAAACCTGTGTGAATATACACCATTGACATACAACCATCTCAGAGGCCCCTCATGGGGGTGTCCAAGTAATCACATAATCATAAATTTTTTGCCAATATAATCACATAATCATTAATTATTTTTTTAAACAAGATAATCAAATAATCAAAAATACAGTCCTAGATTATCAAATACTCATGAAATATTTGATCTGGTAATAAAAAAAATCACTATAAAAACGGCCAAGTAATCACATAATCAAAGCCCCATGAGGAGTCTCATCCGATTGATACTTTCAAACAAACATACAAGTAAATCTGACAAGGACGCCATCAAAAAAGTTGTTGTAGTTTTATATACAGTATAGTAAAACATAATGACATATACACTTTCCCTTTAAAGTAAAAAAAAAGTAAAATACAAATACAAGGGTATACAAAATGAAAACAACAATATCAAAACCTCATGCGTTCGAATCGCACCTCTGAACCCACTCAAATCAGATGCCGAAGACCAAAAACCCGAAAGCTAGATGCACAAATATCGAGCCACGTCAAGAGTCGTACGACCAAAAGGAACTGCATGATAGTACAAAGACAAATAAAGGTAAAACTGTTAAGTAAATAAAATTATACACAACGACAACACCTAGAAGCTATAACTCAAGACCATCCTGTACTATTTGTGAAGTAGACTTTGAATATTTATCTATTAGGTCTTGGTACTTTCCGATGAGATCGTTTAGAAACAGTTGAAAAATATATACGGGTAAAGTTGGAATACTGCTACTCATGTGAAAGTCAAAATTAGAGTCTGGTAAATGAGATGACAACAAGTAAAATTCGAGGTATATGTCTAAAATGAGGCGGAGGAAGCTTATCTGTGGTTTCTTTAATCTGTAGTTCCTGAGGATATGTTAATGGGACCCAATCAGAAAAACCCTGGATTGTTCATGGAAAAAACAATATCAAATCAGACTTATATGAAAATAGGAAAAGGTCGGAAAGGAGAGGCGCTCAGTTGGTTCCAACAGGGATTCCGACAACCTGCAGGCAAAATCTACCTCCCAATTCAACAGTTGTTAATGAGAAACTCCTACATGCTGATCACTTGTTCTTCGATATAGTATGTTTTATCCTCGGGTTTGTTTAACAAATATGCCGAATTGTATCCAAAACAATACCGTGTTAGTTTATGGTACACGTTGTGGATTATATTCTTTTAGACAGGTTTTCGATTTTCCTTGTGGTACGGTAGTGTAAAGGGTAGACAATATGATGGGGTTTATTTCAGGGAATAACCGATATTTAAATTCGTCCAGAAGTTCTTTTGAGTTCTTAAGAATCTTTATATGGTTAATGCTTTTACGCGACAAAACACTATCACAGTATTTCTGTAATTCTTCTTTAACTGCGGACAAAAATTGGGTTAATCAAACGGATAGAACATGCAGATTAGCCGACAATGAACCATTATTTGTACGGAGTTCTGTGAAGTTTAGGTATCCAATACAAGTCCTCAGATATGTTTTTCAATGAGACAATTAATGGCTTATGATTTGCAAGGATCTCATTCTTATCAAAAGTTACGTTATCCGAGCTTTAATTTATTCCTAATTCTTTGTCAGGAACCACAAATTTACCGTGAATAGATGATAGACATTTCACAGCTTTTTTGTGTCTGAATACGGACTTAGGACGAACATTTACACAGTTTCTCAACTTATGGATTTGACGTTGTATCAAAATCTTCCAGTATGACCGGGGAGTTATCTGCACTGTCGGAAATGTTGTCTTCCGAACTTCCGTTCATCTATTAGAAGAAGAGTAGCGGATTCACCCGAGGATTGCCGATTGCCTGTTTTTTAAGACGTTGGTGTGCAATCTCAACGCTTCTTGGGTTTTAAATTTCAGGTAAACTAAGGTGAACACGTATTGTCTCTTTGTCGCCTCTTCGAACTTTTGTCAAAATGAAATCTGGAAGGATACATGTGTTGTCCTAGAGTCATGATTGGTTGCAATTTCTCCTTTGCTACAGATCCTTGTCGAGGTACAGGTTCTGATTCAGAGCGATCACCGAAAGGTTTCTGTGATGTCTCCCTTCTGTAAACAGGTCGTTGATTCTGGAGTCTTTGATCATGTTTGTAATACGCAGATCCAAAGAAGGATTCTGTTTTCTAGTTCTGCCGGGATGCCGCGGACGAATTCCACGGGGAAGAGAGGGGGTCGACGATGTCATGAATGACATCGTATAAGTGTTGTCATCTTTTGTATAGCCACTCGGTTCATTGAGGAATCAGTTTGAACATTTATTTTAGTCTGGGGAGCATCCCTTCCCGGAAGTCAGTTTTTTTCACAGGAAGTTGGTTCAGGCACGATTCATTTTATGCGAAAAAATAATAAGCAAAACAGATGGTGTTTTTTTTAGGCGACAGAATCGGAGATTACTGTATCGTCCCTCAAAACGAGTTCGATTTGGAACATAGTTTCTGTTTACCCTGAGGTAAATAGTTTTTTCACGATATCCGTAATATTTTTGTTCAAAACCACTGCCGGTTGAAGTTTAGGGAGACACATACGAGTCATCCACGAAGTTCGAACAGAGGTGTCGTTGGCGTTTCTAATTGCGATACTAGTGATAATATGGTTACATTCCATGATCCATCCAGGTTATAGCTTTTGGAAGTCGAAGTCTTGATTCTCTACCAACATTATTTTCAAACAATGAAAGCGAGTCTTCGCTTTCGACGAAAAGGAAAACATCATCCATTGTTTGCACGCAATCTTTGTTTTAAGTTCCTTCTCCATCGATATGTGTATTTCACCTCAGTACCGTATATAAGAAATAAACGTAATTATAGAGTTGATCACAAGTATGTAAGTACAGGTTCACCTACACGAATTTTACTTTAGAACGTCTCGGTTTAAATAGTTATTATAACTCAATGTATAGTACACGTCAATACAACCTGTACAACTAAGATGTCCTGTTGATAAGACGGTTCCTTTGATTTTTTTCGGTTCTTAATATATGTTTTTTTGTTCAGATTTCATTTCAGTGTTTTTGTTATAATGGTCCTGCTGGGACCAATATCAATATAAATGCTGTACTTTATACATGTTTTTAAGGAATGACTGTAATATTTTTTCTGTCTATGAAGAAATAACATAAAAAATGTGGTGCACACTGAATAACTCGCGTAGCGTGTTATTTAAAGGTGTGCACCATATTTTTTAGGTTATTTCGAATAGACAGAAATAATATTACAATCATTCCTTATAATTTAATTCTCAATTTCGTTTTAAGGAGTAAATTTTGAAAAAAAACGTTGGTGACGTCACGGTCACATGACAAAATTATGTCTATGAGCTGATGGACAAAACACTTTCAGGCAATCAGACGACGTGTTACATCAAAAATTAAATTATTTCAGTATAAATATCAGTGTTACTGTGGCAATGGTCCTTTTGCTGGATACAATGACATAGCAGCAGTTAGTGTCGATGAGTGCAACTGTAAATGTGTTGGTGACCAGTCTCAAATATGTGGATGCTCGTGGCGGACGGTAGTTCATGAAACAGGTAATGTTGAAAGTTCACGGATTAGGGGTTTACAGCATAGAGAATAATGGGCAAAAAATATAAAGAATAGAGAATAATGAAGTGCTAAAATATAAAGAATAGAGAATAATGGGTAAAAAGTATAAAGAATAGAGAAAAATGGCCTAAAAAATTAAAGAATACAGAAATGTAGGACACCCCATCCAGACCCTCATTAGTAGGTGGCTTTGAACACCAAGCTACCAAGGATAGACTAGGATACAGAAATAAGGTCACACGACATCTACCAACCGGCAGTTAAACTGTTGCCAAAGCATGGCGTTCGTTTGGCTGTGCACGATGTAAAATACGCAGCGTCACGTCTGGTCGATATGGGAGCGTTATATCCGATAAAAAAAAAACTTTAAACGGATAGACACAGTTTTCAACTTAGTAACGTCTTCTCCAAGTTTTATGTGGAGTTACCTTGATCTAGTTCTTGCATGAACACACAGATGTAACTCAGTGTTTTATCTGCATATAAAAAATCTGTAATTATTGTAAATAAATGAGGTTGAAGATGAAACCCATTTTTTTCTTAAAATGTGAAATTAATTAATCCTTACGCCATCAGCTTGAAAAAGACATAACTTATATTCATCCAAGATATATGAAATTATCTAAAAAATAGATTAAAATTATTTCTATCTTCGTTCAATATTATGCAGCTTATTGTTCCGTTCATTAAAAAGTAATTTGCACTGAGAAGAATGCACACATGCATAACACCTGCATAAATCTTATTACTATATTTTACCACCGGTATATATGATGTTTAAATATTTTATAATTTTTGCATTGTGTATAAATCTGTATTGTATTTTGTGTATACCTTCAACTCCTCGTGGTATAAATGTGCATTTTATAAATAAATATAACAAATGATTTTAAAGACATTCTTACAACACGCGATTTAGAACTGATGTTATATTTCACCAGTACCAATAGAAGAGTGCACTGCCCTTGTTTTTGTTTCAATGTGGAGGTTGCAAAAGTCGCATCAGGAGGCGAATAAAGCAGATGGAACACTTTTATAGATTTCTACTCAAGCTATTCTATTTCTACCCGGTCCAAAACCTGGAACAATAGTGAAAACAAACTGTAAGGTGATATCACCCTAACTCGAATAGTTCTGTGCCCTCTAGCGGACTACAGCCTATCGAGGCTAATGTAACAATCGGAGATTAGTCGGAGATCGGCAGAATATAACGACTGACTTATTCAGGTTAACATCATGAAGCCGACGTTGTATTGATCCAAACACGACACAAGTTTCATATTAAACAAGCATTCTGAGAGTATTGCATGGCAATAGTCCCCTACCGGCAAAATTCATTATACTGGAACAAAATGCTAACTTGCTCTATAACTTGTCATGGTGTAAACAAAAGTAAATATTATGTCAATATCTTCAAGCATGACTAAACACAGTGTGGAAACCTGATTATAAATTTTTCAAGTCCAAGGACCACAACTATGCACAAAATTATTAGACCGAAACAAAAATTTGAACTTGATCTGTAACTAGTCATAATAAAACTATATACCAATTATCAATCAATATCTTATAAGCATGATGAAAAAAATTAGATATGATTAATAGTTCTCTAAAATTAGATATGATATAATATTACAGTGTATATCTATTTTCAAATTATAGTCAAATATAATTAATAGTTCCAATATTTTTCTTTCATTTGTCACAAACTAATATAGATTTGTAACTTATCTATAAAATGTCAACAACTTTTATCTACACAATGTAATGTATTGAAATATATACATTAATAAAAAATAGATTATTATCTAATTAAAGGATTTCTCTTCATAATCTTTTTATATATATATAGCATTCAGAAAATTAGTTTATACTAAATAACAAAACAAACTCTACAAAAATTGGAGTTTTAATCAGGTGCTTCTGTAATGTTTGTCATGGTTTATGCACGTTAATGATAAGACACAACCGGGGAATGTGGATACGACATTTGAAGCATATCCGTACTTGGCTAAAGCTATTAATAGACAACTTTCGAATTATGTCTTTCACCGGAAAAGTTCGTCAATTTTGTGCGCCTTTGTGACGTCATTTACCAGATAGAGGGGATCGCTTGTATCCCTGCTCTATTAAAGTTCATCAAGCGTCTTTGTGATATTTTTTATTCAGGATAAACTAGAAATGATATTTGTTCCGTAGGTACTTAATCACAATTCCGTAATGATAGCAGTGCTGAATATCAATTATAAGAATTTAATTTGCCGAATAATTCGTGCAATATAGCATTATCATTTTTTCAACCAATCGCTCAACATAGGAACGGAAGTGACGACGCCCCTAAACGCAAGAATGATGTTCACTAAAACCAAAGTTTTTGACGGAAATCCAACGAACTCGAAAGTTGTCTATTCTATCCGGACATACAGTTTTGATACCAGACCATCCAACAGCCTTGCTCTTACTACTTAATACTTCTCGAAGAGGATGATATTTTACCCTTTATTTTTACAGTAAAAATAAAATGCTTCGCTGAGCGCAGCCTGGTACGACCGCAGAGGTCGAACCCTGAACAGTTGGGGCAAATTTGGACACAATATTCAAGCTTGATACTGTCTGAATTTGGATTGTGATCAAATTTTTGATATAATATAGGTTTCTGACACAAAATAAATGTGGTCGAAGATCTTATAAATCCATTGCGCAATAATGTGCAATTGAAGATTTCTTCTTTAAACTTTTCAAAAATTCGAAATTTTAAAAATTTTGAAAAAAAATATGAATCCCTTAAAAAAATTGGGAAAAAAATCCCCCCCCCCACTTTTTGAAACCCCCCTTGGAGCAATAACCCCAAAACTCAATCCCAGCCTTTCCTTTGTAGTATGGAACCTTGTAGTACAATTTCAGAGAGATCCATACACTTACACACAAGTTATTGTCTGAAACTAGAACAATGCTTGTTTTTGGCCCTTTTTTGGCCCCTAATTCCTACATGTTTGGGACAATTAACCCCAAACTCAATCCCAGCCTTCCCTTTGTTATATGGAACCTTGTGGTACAATGTCAGAGCGATCCATACACTTACACACAAGTTATTGTCTGGGAACTAGAAAAATGCTTGTTTTTGGCCCCTTTTTGGCCCTTAATTCCTAAACTGTTGGCCCCCATAACCCCTGAATTGAATCCCAACCTTCTACTTGTGGTATTTAACATTGTGGTACAATTTCAGAGCATTCGAAATACTTATACACAAGTTATTATCCTGAAACTAGAAAAATGCTTGTTTTGGGCCCCTTTTTGGGCCCCTAATTCCTAAACGGTTGGGACCATCATCCCCAAAATCAATCCCAACCTTCATTTTCTGGTAATGAACCTTCTTAAAAAATTTCATAGAGATCCATTCACTCAAACTCAAGTTATTGTCCGGAAACCAATGTGTCTTCCGACGACGACGCAGACGCAGACGACGACGACATCATACCATTATACGATCAAAAAAAATTTTTTGCGGTCGTATAAAAATTCAAATTTGTCTGTGGAATAAGTTAAAACATAATTTAAAAAAAAAAAACAAAAAAAAAAACAAACTTTAAACGGATAGACACAAGTTTTTCAACTTAGTAACGTCTTCTCCAAGTTTTATGTGGAGTTACCTTGATCTAGTTCTTGCATGAACACACAGATGTAACTCAGTGTTTTATCTGCATATAAAAAAATCTGTAATTATTGTAAATAAATGAGGTTGAAGATGAAACCCATTTTTTTTTCTTAAAATGTGAAATTAATTAATCATTACGCCATCAGCTTGAAAAAGACATAACTTATATTCATCCAAGATATATGAAATTATCTAAAAAAATAGATTAAAATTATTTCTATCTTCATTCAATATTATGCAGCTTATTGTTCCGTTCATTAAAAAGTCATTTGCACTGAGAAGAATGCACACATGCATAACACCTGCATAAATCTTATTACTATATTTTTACCACCGGTATATATGATGTTTAAATATTTTATAATGTTTGCATTGTGTATAAATCTGTATTGTATTTTGTGTATACCTTCAACTCCTCGTGGTATAAATGTGCATTTTATAAATAAATATAACAAATGATTTTAAAGACATTCTTACAACACGCGATTTAGAACTGATGTTATATTTCACCAGTACCAATAGGAGAGTGCACTGCCCTTGTTTTTGTTTCAATGTGGAGGTTGCAAAAGTCGCATCAGGAGGCGAATAAAGCAGATGGAACACTTTTTATAGATTTCTACTCAAGCTATTCTATTTCTACCCGGTCCAAAACCTGGAACAATAGTGAAAACAAACTGTAAGGTGATATCACCCTAACTCGAATAGTTCTGCGCCCTCTACCGGACTACAGCATATCGAGGCTAATGTAACAATCGGAGATTAGTCGGAGATCGGCAGAATATAACGACTGACATTATTCGGGTTAACATCATGAAGCCGACGTTGTATTGATCCAAACACGACACAAGTTTCATATTAAACAAGCATTCTGAGAGTATTGCATGGAAATACATAGTCCCCTACCGGGTAAAAATTCATTGTACTGGAACAAAATGCTAACTTGTTCTATAACTTGTCATGGTGTAAACAAAAAGTAAATATTATGTCAATATCTTCAAGCATGACTAACAGTGTGGAAAACTGATTATATGAGTGAATTTTTCAAGTCCAAGGACCACAACTATGCACAAAATTATTAGACCGAAACAAAAATTTGAACTTGATCTGTAACTAGTCATGATAAAACTATATACCAATTATCAATCAATATCTTATAAGCATGATGAAAAAACATTAGATATGATTAATAGTTCTCTAAAATTAGATATGATATAATATTACAGTGTATATCTATTTTCAAATTATAGTCAAATATAATTAATAGTTCCAAATATTTTTCTTTCATTTGTCACAAACTAATATAGATTTGTAACTTATCTATAAAATGTCAACAACTTTTATCTACACAATGTAATGTATTGAAATATATACATTAATAAAAAATAGATTATTATCTATTTAAAGGATTTCTCCTCATAATCTTTTTTTTTATATATATAGCATTCAGAAAATTAGTTTATACTAAATAACCAACAAACCTGCCAAAAAATTCTTCAAATAATTTAACGAAGAATGTCTTTTAAAAAATGAGTTATCTCCCTTTGTACAGAAATATGGTTTACCATAGTACTCTAACATTAGATATGGTCCAGAGTCATGGTCCATAACTCTGGACTAAATCGTCAGACCTGAACAAAATTCGAACTTGATCTTGACTTGTCATGATAAAACTATATACCAAATATCAAATCAATATCTTCAAGAACGAAGAAAAAAAGTGTGGAAAGCTGATTTGCCGGACTGACGGATGGACAGACGGACAGACGGACAGACGGACGGAGTGCAAACCTAAAGTCCCCTTCGACTTCGTCGGTAGGGGACTAATAAAACCCGAAACGGGAAAATGGCATTTCCCGGAACAAAAGTATGAGATTATCTATATACTTGGTATAAATAACCCGAATAATTGAGTCGTTATATTCCGCTGAGCTACAATCTGCTAACCTAGGTTGACTCCGCTTCTCTCCATGGAGGTACAGAATCGGCCGAGTTGTGACGAATGAGGTTAGCTTAATACATGTTTTAACATTCTTTTTAGCCACGGTATTCTGTATCGATATGTTGTTGTCTCATTCACTAGTAGTTTTATTTATAAATGTGTTTACTTTTTAATGTAGGGTACCATATTGAAGACGACACGACGAGTTACAGCTTAGTTGGAAATAACATCATTTTGACATCAGATGAAAGCAAGGATTTGACAACAGAAAAAGGATCTGAACTAAGATGCGCACGTATCTGTTCTTTTTCCGGATCATGCAGAGTCTTTGTTGTTTCCAAGGAAACCGGACTATGCAGGCTATATAACAGTTACGAAGTCATGTGTGAAGGAACGCAGTATGCAGTGGGATTTCAAATATATAAGATGAAGTAAATTTGAGAGCGTTTCTGTATATTTTAAAATTAAAATGTCATTTTTCTTTATTCTTCATATTGTTTGTCTATTATTATCTATTGTTTAGATTTTTACCTATACTCTTCTCCTATGCCTATGTTTTCTTATTTTTTCATTTTGTTTGAATCATTATAATGGTCTTAATGGGGTTTACAGAAAAGATAATAATAAATCATGACCAAAAAATAAAGAATAGAGAAAAACAGGGCAAAAAAATAAAGAATTGAGAATAATGGGGTGCAAAGATATGAGAATCCAAGAGCTGAAAGCTCTGAGGAAAAATGACGCCACTGTCTCTAATATCGTGATATTTTTTATGCAAGTCTTGATTTTCACATATCGTAATTATTTTAACATTGCAACATGTCTCGTAAGCATATAATTGATATTCGTATATGTGTGTGTGTGAAGTGAAGATGACAACTGGCTGTTTTTTTAGTACAAATGAATAGGTCAAGACTACCTGAATGATCTACAGTAATTCAATGACTACTGGTTGTTTTTTTTTTGTATAAATAAATAGGTCAAGACTCCCGGAATGATCTACAATATCCAATGACTACTGGCTGTTCTTGTGTACTAATAAATAGGTCAAGACTATTTGAATGATCTACAATATCCAATGACTACTGGCTGTTCTTTTGTACATATAAATAAAGACTACCTGAATGATCTAAAGTATTCAAGTAATGTGATTTTTTTCTTGCAATTACATTTTTCTAAATCAAGAATACAGACTACTAGTATCCTTTTCAAACCAAATGATTATGAAGAGCCTGTTGTAAGCAAGCTCTTATACCCAACATAATCATTAAATAAGTTACTAGTGACCTAGTTATTTCTGTTACTTGAAGCAAATTATATTTCTGTAGATTTAGACAATAGTATAATATTGTTTTATTAGTTTTATTTCACCTTGAAGATTAGACAAATAGGGATACTCCTTTGATTTTTTATTTCATGTCAGTCAGGTCGCTTTATATGAAACTTGAAACCACTTCTCTGCCATATTGTTATTTTATAACAACTCTGCCCTTGACCATGTTGACCCATGTAATTGATATTCATTCTTTAACCATATCTATCTCCATTTAAGTTAATGACATTGAACCATCATGGTATTAAACACAATTTCAATAGTGATAATGCTGTTCTCGTGGGTCACCATATATTCAACTTAGGTAGCATTCCAGTTATTGAAATTTGTGTCAGATTAGAACAATGATATACACATGTAGACCTTCAGGATTGGATCTTATAATTTAATATGGAGCCATAGTATGGGACCCCTACACGGTAACAAAAGTAAACAAGCTTGAAAGGATACGTCAAGCGGCAAAATGTATCACCAGAGATTACAAGTCAAGAGAGGACGGACGGGATACGTCTCCAAAATGCTTACCAAACTGGAACTACAACAAGATCTCCAGACAAGACGAACAAGGCGTTGAAGCCAGAAGTTAATATTTATGTAAAAAGTAGTTGAGGGGCTGATTCCCGCTATTGAACCATACTGTCATTCTATAATATTATTACGTAAGTATTTCTGTATTGGCCTTGTTATTGGTCCGAGGCTTGGTGTATTGGCCTGAGGCGAAGCCGAATGCCAATACAGCTGGCCGAAGACCAATAACAAGGCGAATACAGAAATACACGTAATAGTATCTTTATTAATTAACTACAGTGTTACAATATTTTTTTTAATTTCATTTCACAAGAGATAAACATTTTTACCTTGAAGTGGAACTATCCAAATCTCAGTTTCTTTTCATAAGATGCAATATCTAATGATCTTCAGCCTTTTCTCATCTGATGAATTTTCTACCCTTTCCAGTCACTATAAAGTGTTACAACTTCAATTTAGACACAACACATAAATAGTAATTGGAAAGGTACTGCCATTG
The DNA here is from genome assembly GCA_017311375.1 of Mytilus coruscus. NCBI lineage: Eukaryota > Metazoa > Mollusca > Bivalvia > Mytilida > Mytilidae > Mytilus > Mytilus coruscus. Next base: position 59,329,936 of record CM029605.1, on the reverse strand, counting down.
CATGTGTAATGCAAATATAGTTTTAAAAAAATAATGTAAGAGTTGAAATTGATACAACTATCCATAAGCCAAATGACCAAAGAACGAAGATTTGCACAATTACAGAATGCATATGCCTGGTTCGGGTTTAAAAATAAAAGACCGTTTACAAAACATGAGAAGCGAAAGTAAACAGTAATAAAATGATCCGCAGGACGCAGCTTGATACGACCGCAGAGGTCGAACCCTGAACAGTTGGGGCAAGTATGGACACAACATTCAAGCTTGATACTGCTATGAATTTGGATTGTGATTAAATATTTGATAGAGCATAGGTTTCTGACATAGAATGAATGTGGTCTAAGAACTTAAAAATTTTAAATTGGACATTCACCTATTATGGTCCAATATCCAAAATCTAAATACATGGTTAGATTCAGCATATCAAAGAACCCCAAGAATTCAATTTTTGATGAAATCAAACAAAGTTTAATTTTGGACCCTTTTGACCTCAATGTGGACAAAGTTGATAACGGGGCCCAAAAATCAAAAATCTAAATACATGGTTAGATTCAGCATATCAAAGAACCCTATATATTCAATTTTTGTTCAAATCAAACAAAGTTTAATTTTGGACCCCGATTTGGACCAACTTGAAAACTGGGCCCATAATCAAAAATCTAAATACATGTTTAGATTCAGCATATCAAAGAACCCTAAGGATTCAATTTTTGTTAAAATCAAACTAAGTTTAATTTTGGACCCTTTGGACCTTAATGTAAACCAATTTGAAAACGGGACCAAAAATTAAGAATCTAAATACACGGTGAACCTTATGGTAAAATTTCATAGAGATTCATTCATTTAAACTAAAGTTAGAGTGCGAAAACCACTGCGTCTCTGGACGACGACGACGACGCCAACGTCATACCAATATACGACCACAAAATTTTTTTGCGGTCGTATAAAAATCGATTTGTACCATCGACATCGTGAAATTATGAGGTCGTCAAGAAATGAACTTTGTGATAATTTACTCGTTCCCCAAACCTGAAATAATTCCATCGTCTGCTTTCAAAATGCTTTTTAAATTAATGGGACCGTCTTTAGCCTAAAATATATGCCATCCTGAACGTTTCAGCTTGTTTATGGTGAGTAAATAAAAACTGTCTTACAAACAAATGTTTACTTGCAGTTTGAGTTTATCGTGACTTACGATCTAAAAACTAGAGACGTTCCAAATCCTGTTTTGCGGATCAGAACTGCCAATACAAAAAAATCTATATTGGCCGAGTTGACACCTTATATATGCATTATTGCAAAATCTTAAATCGATAAAACCATATCCATCAATTGATATCAAAATGAATATATTTCAATGTTGTAAGTTAAATGCTAAACTGACAATGAGAACTTTTTGTCAGCGATTGCTGATCATTGAAAAACCACCATAACAAAAGATCTAATACCATTGTTTACGATTGAGACATTCATAAAATAAGTGATAATTGAAAATAAACAAGGTTAGCTCCAAATACCATTTGAAAACAAAAATTGAAGTCATAATTTCCTGGTCAAATATCACATAAAGTATGTAAACTTATTACACACGTTCATAGAACACTTCTGTTGAGTATAGCGTTTCATAGCAGTTGCAGTTATGAAAACTGTAATCAGAAACGTAATTGAGAGAAATAATCGTTCAAAGTTTGGCTAATTGCTCTGAAATTAATAATTGATCAATCCTTCAATCATTACAGAGTCCTTATTATTAAAAGTTTATGAAATCGTAGGTTTAGGGATTGTGAAAATTCAAGTATTTAAAGTAATTCAAAGCTAATCCTGAAAAAATTAATGAATTTCGCGATTCAACAGTGTTGCCTATTTTAAAAGGTTCTAAATTTGTGGGTGATTTAGATTCGAAAAAAGGTTGAGATTTGGAAAAATTCAAGGGAATCTGGAAAAATTAATCGAATTCCTATATGGAATTTCTGTAGTCCTTTTATCAAAAGGTTTTGAAATTTTTTTGGTTTAAGATTGAACAAGGTTGCAGTAGTAATTTACTAAATAATTAAAGGGTAATCTAAAAATTGAATTAATTCGTAATCACAATACAATATCCTTTTATTAAAAGTTTCTAAATTTGTTGTTAATGAGAGTTGATGATTAAAGAAATAGGATGAACGTTAGATAGAAAGGACGACGACGGAGTTTGTAAAACATTATACCTCCAACTGTGGGTAAATATATCAATTAAGATGTTTAACTTTTAAACAAATTTGCACGTGGTACAACATACTATTTCATTATAAAATTTAAATTGAAAAGACCAGTTCCTCAATGGTAAAAAATTCATTTTTTTTTTTAATATTTAAATTGAATGGCAGAAGTACATTATTTAGAAACTTTTTTACTTGCTACATGGAGTGTAAAGTCACAACAAAGGTTATTTACTACATTGTTTAATTAAGAATTATAAAAAAGTAATAAAATGAAAAAAAACAAAGGTGTAAAACATTTAATAAAAAAATAGAAGTCAGATATTTTTGGTAAATAAAATAAAGTTGTAAACTGGTTCCTCCGACTACAACACTTTGTTCGAGTGTAGCGTTATCAAGCAGATTCAGTATATGTAAAATAGTAAATATGAAACAGAGTGCAGGGGAATATACACTTCCGTAAGTTCTGGTCAATGGTATCGAAACATGCCGCTGATAGCGTCATTTTCCAAAACGACATACAAAATAAAAGAATGCAGTATAGGACCTCCATCCAGACCTTCATCTAATGGGTGCTTTTAAATACTGTTGAATGCTGTTGTCCATAAAAGGACCATTTGTGATATGGAACCTTGTAGTACAATTTCAGAAATATCCATACACTTACACACAAGTTATTGTCATGAAACTAGAAAAATGCTTGTTTTTGCCCCTTTTTGGCCCCTAATTCCTAAAATTTTGAGGCAATTACCCCAAAATCAATTCCAGCCTTCCTTTGTGATATGGAACCTTGTGGTACAATGTCAGAGAGATCCATACACTTACACACAAGTTATTGTCTGGAAGTTACAAAAATTAAATAAGGGTTCCATGGAACCCAGTGTCTCGCTACTTTTCTGTTAATCGTAAGATCAACAAAAATGAGGAAGTAAATCAATAAAAATATTCCTCTTGATACTATCTTTTGATTGTAAGAAGCTTCTGTCCAAGTTTGGTAAAAATCCAGGATAGTTTATGTATCTAATAAATGTTTAAAAACTTTAACTGCAGACTGAATGTAATCTTAACTGGAAGAAAACAAAATTTACTTCTAGATACTAGCATTTGATCATAAACAAGCTTCTGTCCAAGTTTGGTACAAATCCAAAATAGTATAAGAAAGTTATTAAAATTTTAAAAAGTTTAACCACAGAGTGAATGTGTTGTTTCCTGGCAGAAAATCTAAGTCCATTTAAAAGTAAAATACGGAAAAAATGGATTTATTTTTTTACAAAATTTCCTTCTAGATACTAGCTTTTGATCATAAACAAGCTTCTGTCCAAGTTTGGTACAAATCCAAAATAGTATAATAAAGTTATTAAAATTTTAAAAAGTTTAACCACAGAGTGAATGTGTTGTTTCCTGGCAGAAAATCTAAGTCCATTTAAAAGTAAAATAAGGAAAAAATGGATTTATTTTTTTACAAAATTTACTTCTGGATACTATCTTATGATCATAAACAAGCTTCTGTCCAAGTTTGGTACAAACCCAGGATAGTTTAAGAAAGTTATTAAAATTTTAAAAACTTTAACCACAGAGTGAATGTAATATTTCCGGACAGAAAAACTAAGTCCATTTACAAGTAAAATACGGAAAAAATGGAATTTTATTTTTACAAAATTTACTTCTGGATACTATCTTATGATCATAAACAAGCTTCGGTACAAGTTTGGTAGAAATCCAGGATGGTTTAAGAAAGTTATTAAAATCTCAAAAACTTTAACCACAGAGTGAATATTTGTGGACGACGCCGACGGAATGTAGGATCGCTATGTCTCGCTTTTTCGACTAAAGTCAAAAGCTCGACAAAAATGCTTATTTTTGGCCCCTTTTTGGCCCCTAATTCCTTAACTGTTGGTACCATAACCCCCAAAATCAATCCCAACCTTCCTTTTGTGGTATTGAACCTTATGGTAAAATTTCATAGAGATCCATTCACATAAACTAAAGTTATAGTGCGAAAACTAATGTGTCTCTGGACGACGACGCCAACGTCATACCAATATACGACCGCAAAATTTTTGGGGTCGTATAAAAATCCATTTGTACCATCGACATCGTGAAATTATGAGGTCGTCAAGAAATGAACTTTGTGATAATTTACTTGTTCCCCAAACCTGAAATAATTCCATCGTCTGCTTTCAAAATGCTTTTTAAATGAATGGGACCGTCTTTAGCCTAAAATATATGCCATCCTGAACGTTTTACTAATTTCCGATTATTAAAATCTTCGTAAATCTGGATAAAGACCAGTATCCATCCAATGGATATCAAAATGATTCAGTTTATTTCTTTTTAATGATTGTAAAGTTGAAATGGCATGAAAGGCTGACATTATTTAGGAGAACTATTTGTCTAGCGATTGCTGATCATTGGAGTGTAAAAAGTCACACCATAACAAAACGGATCTATTTATACATACCGATTGTTTACGATTGTAAGACATGTGCATAAAAGTGAAAGCTCGAATAAATATGAAAAATATAACAAAGGGATAGCTCCAAATACCATTTAATAACAAAAACATATGGACAGGTCATGATATTTTTTTGGTAAATACAATAAAGTATGTAAACTGGTTCCCGTCCGACTACAACACTTTGTTTGAGTATAGCGTTATACAAGCAGATTCCAGTTAGTAAGTAAAATAGTAAATATGAAACCGAGTGCGGAAGGCGGAGAAATATAATCGACTTCCGTAAGTTCTGGCCAATGGTATCGGAAACATGCCGCTGATAGCGTCATTTTCCAAAAACGACATACAAAATAAAAGAATGCAGAACAGTATAGGACCTCCATCGAGACCTTCATCTAATGGGTGCGTTTTTAAATACTGTTGAATGCTGTTGTCCATAAAAAGGGATTTTCAATAAACTTACTTTACTCATTGGTTTGTTATATCCTCAGTCTACACTACTTTTAGCTTTTTGATATATGAAATGATATAATAAAAGTTTTCTCATTCATCTGTTTACGTTTTTTACTGTGTTGTCGTATATGAGAAGTAAAATTGTATTGATTATTTGGTTATAGTTCCAACTTATAGATTCATGCTGGAGATAAACCTAATAAATGTAATGTACGGGGAAAAGTGTTAAGTGTGAGCCAATATTTGCATAGATACATGAGAACACGTATTGGTGATAAACCTAACTAGATATCATTGAGATGGGAGCCATCTCTGTGGGCCCCGCTGTGAATAATGTGTGGTAAAAAATTTGTATCTTTATGATTGGACATGGGGTTGTCAACTGAAACCAAAGTTTTTGACCTTGACCTTTGACCTAGGAAGTTGTACATAAATTATGACACACCCTCTGGTGTTGGTTTATATACATATCAAGTATAAACTTTGAAATCATAACGGTTCTCAAGATATAGAGCGGACACGATCTTTACCATAGGACATGGGGTTGTCAACTAAAACCAAAGTTGTTGACCTTGACCTTTGACCTAGGAAGATGTACATACATTATGACACACCCTCTAGTGTTGGTTAATATACATGTCAAGTATAAACTTTGAAATCATAACGGTTCTCTAGATATAGAGCGGACACAATTTGTTATGGACAGACGGACTGACAGACGGACGGACAGATTGATCACTATAGGGCGTCCGCCATTCGACGGGGCCCTAATAAATGTATTTTAAATGTATGTGGAAAAGTGTTTAGTCAGAGCCAACACTTCATAGGTACATTAGAACACATACTGGTGATAAACCTTATAAATGCATATACATCTGGTAAAGTGTTCATTCAGAGACCGAACATACAGATGCACATGAGAATACACACCGGGGATGCAGTCAAGACTTTAGTCTCGAGTGGAAACAGAAAAAAATCAAATAATGAATTGGTAAAGGGTTCAGTAGAACCCTGTGTCTCCCCTGCTATTGCTGCTGTCAATGTAAAAGTGTAATGTTGACTGTCAAAAAAATTCCTTAGCCATTTATTGGTGTTTCCATATCAATGAAATTGACAACCAATGGTTTATATACTGTAAATTCAGAAATTATTGCGATGTTTTTATTATTGTGAAAAATGCGACAGGGTTATAATTGCAATAATTAAAACTCGCTTTTTCAAATTTTTTATATGAATTAAACAGGATTTTTCTCAATATCACAAAAATTAAAATAGCATTTTAGTCTAAAATGACAAAATCGCAATAATAAATGCACGCAACAATTTCTGAATTTACAGTATTTGATGGTGTATTACATTACGCAACACTCTGCTATAATGAGGTAGGAATGCCCTTTACCATCAGGCGTCAAACAGTCATTTTCTGCTACCGTCAGCTTCAAATTGGTTAAAATTTTACTGTGATTCGTCAAAATATCCTTATTGTGTAACGGCAAAGGTCTCAAATAATTATCGTTACCATTATTTTTGGAAAAAAATTAACGAGATTTGTCGAAATTAGTCGATTTTTTTATCGTCATGCACCAAAAATTACTGTTAACGTCATTTGGCAAGATTTTTTAATGTCATTGGTCATGAAAGTACCCTCATTACGACCCTCTATTATAATATGAGATATCATCAGACTAATAAAAGTAACATGGCAGCTGTAACTAGTAGTGCAGGAAATTCAGACCATTCTGGAGCACCGTAATTCATTAGTATTGTATACCAATTTATTTTTGCGGATACTTTATTTCATGTTTTGCCCTTTCTAGCCAACTTTGTGGCGATTTAATTTTGTGGTTTTCAAAATTTGATGTAGTTAAATAAGGAGAGATCCAAGTTTTACTTATTTGCGATAATTTCTATTCACGTTATTTTTCTACTCTCGAAATTTACAATAAATAAATTGCTCACGAAAATTGTTGGTTTCAATCTTTAGTTTTCTTTATAGGAACTTTTTGTGTTTTAATTGGTAAATTTGTGTCCTCAGCTAATGTTTTTTAAATTGCCCCTAGATATTTTTTCCCTCTTTTTTACCCGGAGTATTTAGTGAAATGTGAAGCCCTCATGGGGGTGTCCAAGTAATCACATAATCACAAATGTTTTGCCAATATAATCACATAATCATTAACTATTTTTTTTAAACAATATAACCAAATAATCAAAAATAGTTCTAAATTATCAAATAATCAAATAATCATGAAATATTCAGTCTGGTAATCAAATATTCACTATAAAATTGGCCATGTATTCACATAATCTAAAACCCCATGAGGAGGCTCAACTGTTATTTTTCTGTTCTACTTTTTTTAATGGGCCATTGTGTTGTCCATCTTTCTTCCTCTCATGGGTTTTCTCCGCTCCCACTTTTCAAATATCAAATTTAACACCAGGACTTTTATTTTTAAAAAAATTTTAAATATAGCAAAATATTGCACATTATATTCAATTACATATTCCTCTAACAGATAGCAACCAATTTGTTACATAAGTATAATCCATATTTTCCTTCAGCCTTTTCTCTCTAGACACTAAGTCATCTAAAAGTTTGTCAAATTTGTCCTTTGCTATCTTGTACAAGTTTTCTCTAGACAGTGGTCCCTGAAAGATAGATAAACTTGTATTTATTTACATGTTTAAGAGCACTATTCTAAGGGGCTGTTACGGAAAATACTATGTCCCTACCAGGAGGGCACTGTTTTTAACCCCCGACCACCCACAGAAATAAAAATAAATTAGAACAACATTCCCTTTGCATTTTGGTATTTCAAATACAACCACCCATATAATATTAAAAAAAACTGCCTTCTGGTGGAGGAGGGGGATATATTTTTTTTCTGGAACAGCCCTTATATGAATCTCTACTTTTTGCTTTCATATATCCTTTTTAATTAATATTTGTTCTGGTATTATAAAACAGAAGATAATCATATTATTTAACAGATATAAGAAGATGTGGTATGAGTGCCAATAAGACATCTCTCCATCCAAGTCAAAATTTATAAAAGTAAACCATTATAGGTGAAAGTACGGTCTTCAACATGGAACCTTGGCTCACACTGAACAGCAAGCTATAAAGGGCCCCAAAAATTACTAGTGTAAAACCATTCAAATGGAAAAACCAACGGTCTAATCTATATAAAAAACGAGAAACACTTATATATAAAAGAACCACATCAACAAACGACAACTACTAAACATCAGATTCCTGACTTAGGACAGGTGTAAACAATTGCAGCGGGTTTAAACATTTTAATGCATAGATGCCAACCCCCTTTTGACACAATCAGTAACAATCTATCTAATTTTCAGTAATTTTGAAAACTTTTCAGTAATCATTCAAAAACATGCATTTACCAAAAAAATTACTGACGAATGGTTGCAAAGTGATGTGCAATAACATGTTTCGTTAAACATGTTATCTGTAGTAGGTATTCCATTCATTAGTTCAATTGTCATTTTGTAACTTTGCATTGCTGTCATGTTTTTTTGACTCAACATGCCGCTTAAAGTCATCACGACCCCCGTGCAACACACTGACATCTTGTTTGCAATATGTGCAGTACACGCAGCTTTCCCTTGATGATTTGATCAGACAAGGGTATTCCAGTGAATATTCCGTCCTATAACGCTGTCCTTTCTTCTTAATTTTAGGTGCATTTTTGTTTTGTCAAGGAGAAGAAGAGAAAGGGGGAAAGCCACTTCATAAAATGCGTGTTTGCCTCTTCGGAAGTCAGTTAGTTACCAAACGATAGGTCGATAACTCAAGAGAAACCGGAATCATTACATTGGCGTTTTCTAAATACTGGACCAGGCCGGAAAAGCAATGATAAAAATCCTCGTTTTACAAAATTGAACGGCAGCGACCCGGAATCTGTAACTATTTGACTATTGACCATAATAGCGTAGTTTTGATCGCAAAATCATAAAAATTATGGAAAAATCGTAATGGATGGCATCTATGTTAATGGTACCAAACCTTCACCCTTATCTGAAACAATAGTGTAACATCACAACATAGAAAGACACACTATAAAATATCAATTAAAATGGCTTAATACAAATGTATAATATGTCTAATACTACTTTTAAGTTAAGGGGGCTCGCGGGTATAAATCGATTTTTTTTTTAAATATAGGATTTCGCTGTTTTTTTCTATAAATGAACTTTATCATATACTTAATAGAAAAATAAAATAAAAAAATGGGGTCACCATTCATTTAAGCTCACAATCTGCCTTCGAAAGAAGCATGCATTTTTGTTAAGGTACTTTTTTTCTGTTGAACTAACAAGAGAAATATACGTAATATCGAAATAAAAAAAGAACTAAATTACAGAAATCGCCTAAATTGTACAATTGTTTAGTTTAAGTACAGCTTATTTGAAAATAAACATAAAAAATATAGGTCACCGATGAATTAAAAAAGATATTTCAATTTTAATGCAAAAAAAAGGAGATAATTTTAAGCTTTTTCAATTTAGACATTTTAAAAGTCATCTGGGGCCAAAACGAATCGATTTTTTTTTTTGGTTGATTTTTGTACCATATCGTAAAGTACAATTAATAGTGTAATAAATAAAATTTATAATAATAAAAAAAAATGTTAAAAAATTTTCTGAAATTTTTGTACCCTCGATCCTCCTTAAGTATAAATAATCCCCAAGTTGAATTATTTGTGTGTTTCTCTCTATTAAGAGAGTAAAAAAAGCAAATAATCTGATGGAAATGAAGAAATATTGTGTACAAATTTCAAAAAAAAAAATCCCTGCATGCAATTTAAAGCAAAGGGAAACGTCAATTGCTGATATTCAAATTAAATGAACCTCTTTATGGACACATGGATCCTCTGATGCTGTTATGAGGGTCTGTGTGCGGGGTCCTTCATTTCTGTATATCTTTTATTAGTTTGGGGTAATTTCTCTTTTCTTTATATTTTCCCAATTACCGGTTTTATCTGTTCTTTATATTTAAGCACCCCAGTATTCTCCATTCTATATTTTTTTGGTACATTTTTGTCTTTTTTTTTTGGCGCTTTATTCTCTAGTTTCTTTTATTCTTAAGTGGTATTCCTAAATACCAATCACTATTTTGGTTTCTATCTGACCTTCCGTCTGACATTGATGTAGGTTTTGTGTGACAGAACAGATCCTTTCTGTTCGAAAAAAAATTATCAATCAATTAAGCTTATTGGGTTTTTTATGTTTTTAAATGTACGTGTTGTTTTTATGATGATATTCATAGTAAAATTGCATTTCAGGAAAACAGTTGTTAAATTTTTTAATTCTCATGGATGCTTCCTTTGTCAGTCACGTTTTGTTTCAAGGGCTTACTGGGGATAGCCCTAAAACCTACTTCAAAGTAATCATTTTACCCGAAAAATTTCTTTTCTATCAATCTGTACACACGCATATCAAAATACAATAATAAGTCACAAAACCAAGACATTGAAAACGCCAGCCATACGGACCAAAATTGACATACGATTTGGTGGACCTGCCTCTATTTCATCTATAAGGACCATCAGACCGAGGGCGTTTGTACCAAGGCGATCTTTAAATGGAAATAAATAAATTTGGTGTATTTACTGTCTTCTGATTGGTTAAAAGTATTACGTTTATTTTCAATGTTGTCAATTTTATGGCGACAAGCCCACTCTGACGTTGTGTATTCATACGCCAACATGTGTGTACAGTTATTGTTAATATAAATAATATAAAAGTTCTTTGAGCCTAATTTTGATAGAAATTGTTTTATAATGAATGGCTATACTTTATTTTGAACTTTATTGAACCATATAACAAATATCTTCAAGTTAACATATTCAAGCATGATTATTCAATGTGAATTTGAGTCAAAATTAATTTTATGGTTCAATAAATTCAAAATAAAATAATAGCCATTCATTAAATAGTATAATAAAATTTATGTAAAGTGTAGACACAACTGATTGAATAATTGTTGATGTTGACATCACTTGCATCACTATGGTTTTATTGTGACTGCCAGTTTTCTTTGGTAGAGAAAGACAAGTGCCCTGCTAGAACCACCGACCATCGCCAGAAATACTGGCAATCCTAGTAAAATAAGGTTGGAGTCAAACTCACTTGTCATGTGCGGGGTTGAACACACAACTCAGTATTGACAGGCTAGTATAAATACAGTAGATAAAATACTTAGATCACTCCACCACTGAGGCACCACAGAAACAAACAAATAATAATATAAAAAACTTGTTACCTCTAGAGGATCTTTGCGTATTTTCATTATAAATTCTCTTGTTTCTCCTTCACACCTGACAGGAGGTAGTTTTCCTTCATTATTTGTTCCACACAGTTTACTTTATGAAATATCTACAATCAGAATAGTATAGTAACTTTTTTAGATATAGGAAGATGTGGTATGAGTGCCAATGAGACAACTCTCCATCCAAGTCACAATTTATAAAAGTAAACCATTATGGGTCAAGGTATGGTCTGTTTTATGTGGCTTAATACCAAACAAAACATATAAATATCTAGTTTTGAGTAGTTTTTTTGATTGTTTGTTTGATTTGACTAAATGTCACACAGTACTATAAATATCTTTTTTTTTATGTGGTTTGTTTACATTTGTTCAGCTTCATGACCCTAAACAGGAGAAACAGTTCTGTTAATGTCATTAAATATTTGACATGAACATAAAGTTTAGGTCATTCTATTGGAATTTTAGATAACAAAGGTTGTTATTACAGAGTAAGTTGATTTGTTAACTATACCATTGATTTACTTACTTAATATAAAGTTCTTCTGCTTAATTCAATTTTGTGAGTGAGTTGGATAAGATAACACATCAATTAACTCTATCAAAATATATTTTATGACAAAACAAATGTGTGTGTTTACTGCCACCTGCTAAAAAAATAGGTTGGCAAAAGTTTTTTTTTTATTTAATGGGCAAACCCCGGAAACAGCATTATCCGGTTCCAGAATCTGATTCAGTATTGCTTTTACCCATATTTTCAGTTAGTGGTCATTTGTTCAAGTTGTTTTTGTCAGTTATATATGATTTTACTCGTTTTTACACAATAGTTATTGATGATTTTTGGGATTAAGCTAGTGGTTGAACAAAAAAAAATATCTCCGCCAAAAATAATACCAGTAAAAAAAAAAGGTTTGGGTCTGTCTCAAAATTTAGGTTTGGTCGAGGTGCAGTAAACACACATGATTTTTAGTTGCTTTATTACTTTAATACAGGTCGATTAAATGCTCTCTGCCAACATGTCTAGGTGAATCAAAATGAGGTCCAATCTTTGGTAGAAATATGTCTATCAAAAGATCACTAAAACTGGTCCCCTATTTGGTAGAAATGAATAAAAGAGCAACCCAACTTCAAATCAAAGAGAGAAAACTAGACTATAATCTTACCTGATAAAATAACTTTCTGTCCTTCGGACACCCTTTGTGCTTTTCACTGTCAAGCATGTTAAAATTATTACGGATCAAACCTAAATACTGCTGAATTGTTCTTTCTGTTAAAAATTTCTCCTTCTCTTTACATAAATTCTGTAATTAATAAAATTATCCAGTATAAATAATGGTTTTAATTGAGTTTTTAGTCCAATTGCAGAAAGGCATTTGGTTATTGCAATTAATCAGTAAAGGACAGTATATATATGTATTATAATAAGTAGATTAATGGTTTTATCCATTTTCAATCAATTTTACACATCTTTTCGTGAATTGAGGAAAACTTAAATTTTTGTGGAAATTTGATTTCGTGGTTTCTCAAAGTCTGCATACAAGCCTACAGAAAATGTAAATTATTGAACATTTAAGAGGGTGTGGATGGGGGTTTACAGAATAGAGAATAAAAGGCAAAAAATATAACAATAGTGAATAAAATGCTCCGTCGGCCCAGCTTGATACGACCGCAGAGTTTGAACCCTGAACAGTTGGGGCAAGTATGGACACAACATTTAAGCTTAAAACAGCTCTGAATTTGGATTGTGATTGAATATTTGACACAGCATAGGTTTGTGACGCAAAATGAATGTGGTCAAAGAACTGAAAAATTTGAAATTGGACATTTACCTATTATGGTCCAATATCCAAAATCTAAGTACATTTGTTAGAATCAGCATACCAAAGAAGACCCAAGAATTCAATTTTTGATGAAATCAAACAAAAGTTTAATTTAGGACCCTTTGGACCTCAATGTGGACCAATTTGATAATGGAGCCCAAAATCCAAAATCTAAATACATGGTTATATTCAGTATTTCAAAGAACCCCATAAATTCAATTTTTGTTGAAATCAAACAAAGGTTATAATTTTGGACCCTGATTTGGACCAACTTGAAAACTGGGCCCAAAAATACAAAATTTAAATACAGGTTTAGATTCAGCATTTCAAAGAACCCCATATATATTCAATTTATGTTGAAATCAAACACAGTTTAATTTTGGACCAAATTGAAAACTGGGCCCAAAATCAAAACTCTAAATACATGTTTATTAATAGACAATATAAGCTTAGTTTTTAAAGGAGTTCGCTTCATCAAAAAAATATATATATATATATAGCATTCAGGAAATTAGTTTATACAGAATAACAAACAAACCTACCACAAAATTCTTCAAACAATTTACCAAAGAAAAGAAAAAATAATTTCCAAAATATCATTTATCATTAATACAGTGTCTTTAAAAATCTATAAAACTTATCTGTAATTATCTTCAAAATATCTAATAATGAACAGTAAATTTCAAACTATATTTATACTGTCCTCCAGAGCTTATCATCAACAACACTTAGGAAACACAAAATTTTCAAATAAATCTGTCACTCCCATTATAATTGTGTTATTGATAATTACCACATGCAAAAAATTTAATTATATGCTTAGATTCAGCATATCACAGAATCCCAAAAATTAGTTTTTGTTAAAATCAAACTAAGTTTAATTTCAGATACTTTGGACCTTAATGTGGACCAGTCTGAAAAACGGGCCCAAAATCAAAAATTTAAAACACTGTTAGATTGCACACACTTAAGAACATCGATAATTTATTTTTTATGAATCAAACAAAGTATAATTTTGGACCCCAATTTGGACCAACTTTAAAAACCAAGCCCAAAATCAAAAATCTAAAACATGTTGAATTGGGCATATCAAATAATACCAATAATTCAATTTTTGATGAAATCAAACAAAGTTCAATTTTGGACCCCAATTTGGACCAACTTGAATACTGTGCCCAAAATCAAAAATCTAAATACACGCTTAGATATAGCATATCAAAGAACCCCAACCATTCATTTTTTTTTTAAATCAAACTGGACCCTTTGGACCTTAATATGGGCCCAACATGCCCCAAATCAAAAATCTAAATACACGCTTAGATTCAGCATATCAAAGAACCCCAAGAATTCAATTTTTTTTAAATCAAAACAAGAATGTGTCCATAGTACACGGATGCCCCACTCGCACTATCATTTTCTATGTTCAGAGGACCGTGAAATTGGGGTCAAAACTCTAATTTGGCATTAAAATAAGAAAGATCATATCATAAGAAACATGTGTACTAAATTTCAAGCTGATTGGACTTCAACTTCATCAAAAACTACCTTGACCAAAAACTTTAACCTGAAACAGGACAGATGGAGGAATGGACATAGGAATGGACGGACGAACGAATGGACAAATAAACGAACGAACGGATGCACAGACAGAAAAACATAATGACCCTGTACTATTGTAGGTGGGACATAAAAAGTTGTATTTTGTACCCTTTGGACCTTAATGTGGACCGATTTGAAGACAGACCCTAAGATCCAAATTCTGTATACCCAATTAGATTCAGCATATTAAAGACTCCCAAGAATTCAAGACTTTTGAATTAATCCCCATTGAAATTGCTAAAGAAATAAGCAATTTACACAAAGTATTGGTTTTGGCCCCTTTTAACCAAACCAATAGGGTCATAACCCCTAAAATCAATCCCAAACTTTATTTTATGGTATTACACCTTGTGGCACAATTAAATAGCAATAAATAGATTTATACTCCAGTTATTGTCCAGAAATCAGAAAATCCTAGTTTTTGGCCCCTTTTCAGCCCCTTAATATTAAACGGTTTGGACCATGACTCCTAAAATCAATCCCAACTTTCCTTTTGAAGTATGGAAATTTGTAGTAAAATTTCATAGAAATCCATACTCTAATACACAAATTAGTGTCCTGAAACATGAAAAATGCTTGTTTTTGACCCCTTTTTAGCCCTTAATTACTAAACAGCTACAACAATAACCCCCAAAATAAATCCCAACCTTTCTATTGTGGTATGGAACCTTGTGCTTAAATTTAATAGAGATCTATACAGTTATACTCAAGTTATTGTCCATGAACCAGAAAAATAGTTGTTTTCTGCCCCTTTTCAACCCCTAATTATTAAACGGTTTGGGTCATGACCCTGGAAAAATCAATCAAAACTGTCCTTTTGAAGTATGAAACCTTGTGGTAAAACTTCATAGAAATCTATATTCTTATACACCAATTATTGTCCTGAAACATGAAAAATGCTTGTTTTTGGCCCCTAATTACTAAACAGCTACGACAATAACCCCCAAAATACATCCCAACCTTCCTATCGTTGTATAGAACCTTGTGCTAAAATTTAATAGAGATCCATACACTTATACTCAAGTTATTGTCTGTGAACCTGACAAAAAATTGTTTTTGTTAGACCCTTTTTGGTCCCTTATTCCCAAACAGCTATGACAATAACCCCCAAAATTAATCTCAACCTTCCTATTGTGGTGGGGAACCTTGTGCTAAAATTTTGACCAGAAAAATATCTCTTATACTCAAGTTATTGTCTTAACACCAGACAAATAATTGTTGTTGGCTCCTTTCTGGCCCCTCATTACAAAACAGCTTAGACAATAACCCCCAAAATCAATCCCAACCCTCCTATTGTGGTATGGAACCTTGTGCTAAAATTTCTTACACATCCATACACTTATACTAAAGTTATTGTCTGTGAACCAATTTATTTTCCATGAACCAGTAAAACTGACCTTTTTTGCCCCTAATTACAAAACTGCTGGGACAATAGCCCCCAAAAACAATCCCAACTATCCTTTAGTGGTATGGAACCTTGTGCTAAAATTTCATAGAGATCCATGAACTTATACTCAAGTTTTTGTCTGCGAACCAAATGTCTTCAGACTCAGACGCAGACAACACCATAACATAACTAATGCAAATACTAATGGACAAAAAATAAATTTGCAGTCGAAAAAATAATGGGCAAAAAGTATAAAGAATAGAGAATAATGGGCAAAAAGTATAAAGAATAAAGAAAAATGGCCTAAAAAATTAAAGATTACAGAAATGAAGGAACCCCCATCTAGACCCTCATTTAAATTCATGGTCCACCTGTACCCTCGAAATCCACACAAATTTGTTTCCAAAAAATAATACTGAATACACTGTATTACTACAAAAGCATCTTACTTACCGTCCAGTATTTACTGCAGTAATCATGATCTTCAGTGAAAACTAACTGCAAAAGAAGCAAACAAATATTTCAAAACATCGTTTAAAAACATTGACATTTTCTTTCCTTATTTAGTATACGAATGTTGGTTTTCCTACTGCTATCTGGTATCTTGTAACTTTCATTAGAGAGGTTTGCTATAAGATTTATTTCTTTTTATGACATTATTGGCACTATGTTTTCTGTTCTGTGTGTCTGTCCATCAATTGCCGTATTCAGGCTTGTATAGTTTGCGTTTTTTCTCTCCAATATTAATATTGCATGGCAGTAGTGCGAATTATAGAATACAATAATCAGGAAATAAGAGAAAAACTGGATTTCGTGAGGTTTGTTTACGTTCCGCCATGTTTGTAACTAATAATTTACCTTATCCATATGTTAATTTGCAATTTTAATTCAATATCCAATATCAACTGATAAATATCATATTTAAATGCTTCATTACAAATTACTCATTTCTTTTTATAGCATTGCATAACATAAACTGGAATCAGCTTGTATTTACCGGAATGAAAAAAGTATATAAATCAGCTGAGAACCAGCTTATGCATTACAATGTATAAACTACAAAACATAATCGGTTATAAGTTCCGTGTTGGTGTTTTATACTCACACTTGCAGTTTGCTTTATCTGAAGATCATTCAAACATTAATATAATGGATATATTTTAAATTAATAGTCTTTAACTAAAGAATGGAACTGTTTTAGTTTCAAAGTCGTATTCTAGTAATAACCAGATAACTATGAAGTACGGATTTTCTGCACTCTCATTGTAATTATTTTTGATTTACAAGTGCTATACGAACTTCCTGTTAATATGAAACACAACTTTCCCAATTAGTGATTTTGACTTATTTTAACACTCCTGGGCTCTCGGTCATAAAACTTTACTCCGTACTGGAGTACAAAATTTGTGCTCAAACACCAAATCCGCATTTTGAATGGTTGAAATCTGAGTATGAGTATGATAATCGACTCCAAAGTTTTATGACCACAAGGCCTGGAGTGTCCTAGAATCATTAAAATGCATTTTCAAATTCTACTTTATGATGGAAAACAGGTTTTTCCATGAAAATACCGCAAACGATCACACATGGTTTGAAATTACCAGAGTTTCATTAGATGTTTCAAGAATTTACAAAAATTTTTTTCTAAATTCTCGTGGCAAAAGGGGTGTGGACAATGTACCAGTGCGAACTTTACAAGGCTGATTACGGTAGTCTGTCCTATATCAGGTCTGTGTTTTGGGTTAAGGTAGTTTCCCATGAGGTTGAAACTTAGAACATGTATTAATAATAAATTCATTTCAACATGTTATCTAAAAATTCAAAGTATCAGAACCAAATAAGAAATCAGAAATAAATTCACTAATGGCCAACATTTCAATGGTAAAAATCTGACTCATTGTGTTGGTCTAATACCAAGCAGAGCCTATCATAATATCACATCAAAATGTTTTAAATTGGGGTTCTTCATTTCTGCATTCTTTCATTATCAAGGTAATTTTTCTCAGTTCTTTATATTTGAACACCCTATTATTCTCTATTCTTAATTTTTTTGGAATCATTGATCTCTATTCTTGATTTTATCGTCCCATTCATGTCTATTCTTGATTTTATCGTCCCATTTATCTCTATTCTTGATTTTATCGTCCCATTTATGTCTATTCTTGATTTTATCGTCCCATTTGTCTCTATTCTTGATTTTATCGTCCCATTTATCTCTATTCTTGATTTTATCGTCCCATTTGTCTCTAATCTAGCCCATTATTCTCAATTCTGTTAACCCCATCCAGAACCTCATTAACCTTCACTTATTTCCACAATAATTTTCAATACATCTAGGTTTTCTTGAATAAAAAGCCAACTTACCAAAATTTTATCATAAAATTGAGAATGGAAATGGGGAATATGTCAAAGACACAACAACCCGACCAAAGAGCAGACAACAGTCGAAGGCCATTAATGGGTCTTCAACGCAGTGAGAAAATCCCGCACCTGGAAATTGTGTACTAGTTCAGTGAAAATGGACGTCACACTAAACTCCAAAACATATAAATGAACTAAAATTAAAAATCATACAAGACTAACAAAGTCCAGAGGCTCCTGACTTGGTACAGGCACAAAAATGCGACGGGGTTAAACATGTTTTGTGAGATCTCAACCCTCCCCCTATACCTCATAGAACTTTTCTCAGATATTATAAAGGGGACAATCGCATATAAAATGTTCTTCATCTTCAACTTTATCCAATGTGCATTTTTTACATAATCTTTGTTCTTTACATAAAGAAACTGTTGACATTATCCTCCACTTACCTCCACAATAACAACACTTCCTTTTAATAACATTTCACAGAACAACCGAGCCTCATATGCACCATATTCAAATGGTTTTGTTGGTCCTCGACTTTCATAGTTGTCTTTGAAGGGTTTACATGCACACAAAACAGTCTAAAAAAAATATAATAACTAAATTTTAGATGCTTAAATACATTTTGTCTGTGTCAATCAAATTAAGAAAATAATTGGCAAAAATAAATTACATGTATAACTTATAAATTGACATGTTAAACCTTTGCTAAACAGTTGGGAAATGATTATCTCTTGGTTGTTTATATATTTATATATAAAACTACAAGTGTCATAATATCTGAAAAAAGTAAAAAAAAACAAGATCATCAAAAATTCTTAAATCCAAGTTAGTTGGAAGCATAAGAGTCTTTTTTAAATATTATTTTTTACATTGAAAAGGCAGATAAATAGTTATTCTTATAAGAATAGATATTCACTAACAAATTTTCTCAAAACATGTTTGATCACTCCAAATCTGTGCATCCTAATAAATTTTCTGAAGGATATTCTCTTCTCTTGTTTTCAACTTAAGTGCATGATAGTTTGTGACCCTTCAGTTTTTTTTTTTGCTGTGCATTGAAGATTTCTGACCAGCATCCCGAAAATTTCTAAATATTGATAAAAAATTTATATTTGAAACATGTTTGTAGTTAAATATTCAGAAATTCTCGTTGTTTAGTAGTAGTTCGTACCTCAGTCTTTTCGGCATAAATAACAACATAGTCTACATCAGATTCAGGGGTAGATAATCCATACATATGACTGCCTGCTCTGGCTATTAATATAATTTGCTCTGGTTCCATTTTGTTAACTGGTCCTCCAATTTCAGTCATGAGGCTGCATAGTTTACTATGATCATCACTTAAACCTGAAAAATTTCAACATATAACACTCTAAATTCACAAAGTTTTGCCATGTTTTATTGATGTTGAGAAAAGTGCAACATTAACAAATAAAAAAGGCACAAAAAAAACAACAACAAAAAAAGTCAACATACTCACTTCAACAATAGTATAAGAGGATCTATATGAGGTTTACAAAATAGATTAGTCCCAAGTCAGGAGCCTCTGGCCTTTGTTAGTCTTGTATTATTTTTACTTTTAGTTTCTTGTGTATAATTTGAGTTTAGTATGACGTCCATTATCACTGAACAAGTATATATATTTGTTTAGGGGCCAGCTTAAGGACGCCGCTGGTGCAGGAATTTCTCGCTGCATTGAAGACCTATTGGTGACCTTCTGTTGTTGTCTGTTCTGTGGTCGGGTTGTTGTCTCTTTGACACATTCCCCATTTCCATTCTCAATTTTACTATACTTTACCTTAAAATGCCAAAGTTTGATTGGCTAATATGAGGGAAATAATTTACTCTATCCCATGGCACAGTGGGAGACAATTTTTTGAATGTCACCCTCTCGTGCAGACCAAACAAAATCCATAATTTAAAGAACAATGAATTGAATTTACATCAATAATTTAAAATCAATGCTCAACTTCTACGTTTTGACGTCAGAAATTTTTCATAGACTGTCAAAATAATAAATACATCTTGTTTTACTGCTTTTGCTTTTCAAATAACTGTAACGTTGTTATTTACAAATCAAATCAAATCAAATAATTTTATTGGTGTAAATTCCAATACAAGAATGATACCAGCTGACATTTACAAAATACAAATACAAAAATAAACAAAAATAAATACAGAGACATATTTTCTCAATGATAAGAGACACATATTTTATATCTACATTGTGTGGAGGTGTTATTCATACTATATTATTAAATTCAAGCTATTACAATAAGCTTTAGTACTACAACAGTTCTTAACAACATTATGTTTGCTTTAAATGAATGTTCGAATCATACATATCGCTTATTCCAGTTACACATACAGTACAAATGTCAGTATCATTACTTTTCAAAATGAAACTAAATTTATCTGGTTCAGACATATTAACAAAAGATGGAACTATATCACTTAAATTACAAAAGAGTATTTTTCTATTAAATTCTAACGCTTTACATTTAATGAGGAAATGGAATTCATCTTCAATTCCATCCTTTAGAGTATATTTCTATTAAATTCTAATGCTTTACATTTAATGAGGAAATGGAATTCATCTTCAATTCCATCCTTGCAAAGTGGACAAATTCTCTGTTCTAAAGGCATTCTAGTATATCTACCAACTTCTATTAGTAATTTTCTATTACTAATTCTAATTTTACCATTTTAGAAATAACACTTTTGTTAAGGTCCAGTAGGAGATATTTTTCTAATTCAAAATTATTTTTAACTTTGTTAAGGTCCAGATATGTTCTTTAGTTTATTACCATGACTATCTTTATTAGAGTCACAAAAAGAGCTTGTTTCAGGATTTTATGAATTCCTCCTCTAATTTCTTTTGAAATGAAAAAGTAATTTTGTCTTTGACATAGTATTTTGATTTTCCCAAACATGCTGAAAACCAAGTTTACCTAATAACACTTTTATTTTACTACAAAACCATTAGACATGTTAAAGTTTTCACTGTATGCTTTCTTTAAAATAAAATTGAGAATGGAAATGGGGATAGTTAATTAATTTCAATTTAAAATTTAAAGGCCATAATGGCAGAATATTCAGTATAATGAATCAAATAACACATAGCTGAGAGGAGATAGAGCAGATTGTTACCTCAATTAAACATTGTCAACCTTAACTTTGCCTTGGTTGACAATGTTTTCTTCGGGGTAACAATCTGCTCTATCGCCCTCTCAGCTATGTGTTATTAATATAGTATAATGAGCAATAAAATAAAGAAAAAAGATCTAGAATAAAAGGCAAAAAAAGATGAATAGAGAAAAAGGAATTGCTCAAAAATAAAGAATACAGAACAATGTGCAAACATAAAAGAATATAGAAAAATGAGCCAAAAAGAATTAAATGGGTTATTAACTGATCAATCTATTCCATAATTTACTTTTAATTTACCACTTAAGAAAATTTAAGGGGAAACAACACTATTTTCTAATTTACTTACTCTCAGGACAGAAAGATAAAACTATTTTGCTTATGATACAACTCTATTCAGTATTAGATTCTTTAATTTCTAAATATATTCAATTCTTCCCCAATTCAAATGTGTAATCATTCTTAAGAATTAAAAAAAATTTACCATTTTCAATGGCGTAATTTTCCTTCCATATAATCTTGTTTCCATCTGCCATTTACCCACAATGGTTTCAAATTCCTGTCCATTTGTAAACTTAATTTCATTAATCTGTGTCATTACGTCATCTCTCCATGAGGTCAACACTTCAAAAATATCCTTTTCGAAACATCTGTGTTCTAAAAATTCAAATAAAAAAATTATTTCTTTTTATGGCCATGACAATTCAATGAGGAATTGTGAAAATATATCATGTATATGGGGGCAAAGTGCTTATTTTTCCTTTTTTTAAGAACAACATTGTTATAATTAAGATTGACATTAATTCTTATCCTCAAAGACACCGACATAGAAATGCAAGCTATTGCATAAAAAAAATAGAATTTTGTTCTTTAACATGTAAAGTTTTCAATTTAAAAATATGCAGAAATTTTGTAAATGCTTACTATCCTTCAGCATGTTATTTAATTGTCAAGTCTTTTTTTTGTGTTGTAGGTTATGTATTGTGTGTGATGTGTTGTATTTAATGATGTAACTTATTTGTAAATGTCTGTATTGTTTTTATAACCAACAGTCTAATATTCTCTTTAACTGAGAATAAATAAATTAAGTTATATATAAGGGTTAGACAAACTTGAAACAGCTATCCACCTGTGCAATACCTTATAAGGTATTACAACTTTTCATCAGATTTAAAATGAGTAACTGCTCATTCTTGCAGAGTTAATTGATTCCATCCCTCATTCACAGCTTTCTTGTGGGGTTTGTGTTTAAATCTTAATCTATAGATTTCATTGTAGAAATTTGTGGTTTGGTGTCTGTCTTTTGTCTTTTGGTTTTGGTCATGACTGTTTCTTTAACTAAGGATTTTATTGTTACTCGATGTCACTTTCTTTATGTAACTACGTAAGTGAACTTGGACATGAAGCATTAGTAGATAAAACCAAACTTTCAAACATTAAAGGCATGACTGTAATATTTTTTCTGTCTATGAAGAAATAGCATAGAAAATGTGGTGCTACGCCAGTTATTTAAAAGTGTGCACCACATTTTTAAGGTAATTTCCAACAAGCATTCTGAGAGTATTGCATGGCAATACATAGTCCCCTACCGGTTAAAAATTAATTGTACTGGAACAAAATGCTAACTTGATCTATAACTTGTCATGGTGTAAACTATATAACAAATATCAAGTCAATATCTTCAAGCATAACGAAAAAAAGTGTGGAAAACTGATAATTTAAGTGAATTTTCTAAGTCCAAGGACCATAACTCTGCAAAAAATCATTAAACTGAAACAAAATTCAAACTCGGTCTGTAACTTGTCATGATAAAACTATATACCAATTATCAAATCAATATCTTCAAGCATGACGAAAAAAAGTGCGGAAAACTGATTATTTGAGTGAATTTTCTAAGTCCAAGGACCATAACTCTGCACAAAATCATCAGACCGGAACAAAATTCGAACTTGATCTGTAACTTATCATGATAAAACAATGTACCAATTATTAAATCAATATCTTCAAGAATGACGAAAAAAAGTGCGGAAAACTGAATATTTGAGTGAATTTTCCAAGTCCAAGGACCATAACTCTGCACAAAATTATCAGACCGGAACAAAATTTGAACATGATCTGTAACTTGTCATGATAAAACAATTTACCAAATATGAAATCGATATCTTCAAGTATGAAGAAAAAAAGTGTAGAAAACTGATTTGCCGGACTGACAGAAGGACAGACAGATGGACAGACGGACGGGGTGCAAACCTAAAGTCCCCTTCGACTTCGTCGGTAGGGGACTAATGAACAGAAACAAGAGGCTCTCAAGAGCGAGAATCGCTCACCTGTAATTTTTTTCTTAAATCTTTCATCAATGATTATTTTTGCTTTTTAATATATATTAATGAGTGGCTTAAAAATTCCATTGAGATGTTCTTTGTATCTGTCATATTTTCTTCAAAAGCAAAGAAATACATTTTACCCCTTAATGTTCCATTTTAGCCATAGTGGCTATGTTTCTTGACGTACAAGAAAATAAAATACAAAATTTATACTAGATACTCTGAAACTCATTCAGCCCAAGTTTGGCTGAAATTGATTCAGCAGTTTCAAAGGAGAAGATTTTTTAAAGTAAGCAAACTAGATGAACAAGTTGTGAAAATTTGCCTTTAAAGGGCAATAACTCCTTAAGTACACATTTGACAATTTTGGTCATATTAACTTATTTGTAGATCTTACTTTGCTGAACATTTTGGCTGTTCACAGTTTATCTTTATCATTAATAATATTCAAGATACTAACCAAAACTGCAAAATTCCTTAAAATTACCAATTTAGTGGCAGCAACCCAACAATGGACAGTTAGATTCGTCTGAAAATTTCATGGCTCATAGAACTTGGCCTAATGAACATTTTAACCCTCATCAGGTTTGCTCTAATTGCTTAAGTGTTTGAGATATATTAGCCAAAAACTGCATTTTACCCCTATGTTCTAATTTTAGCAATGGCGGCCATGTTTTTGACGAAACAGACAATAAAACACAATCTTTATTCTAGATACCCTAAGGATCATTTAGCTTAAGTTTGGTTGGCATTGGTTGAGTAGTTTCAGAGGAGAAGATTTTTTTAAGTTAGAAAACATGATAAACAAATTGTGTAAAATTGTCCTCAAAGGCAATACTCCTTAAGGGGTCAATTGACAATTTTGGTCATATAAACTTATTTGTAGATCTTACTTTGCTGAACATATTTGCTGTTTACAGTTTATCTTTATCATTAATACTATTCAAGATAATAACCAAAAACTGCAAAATTTCCTTAAAATTACCAATTTAGTGGCAGCACTTGGAATTGGTTCAGTTGTTTCAGAGGAGAAGATGTTTGAAATAGTTTACACCAGACGGAGGATGACGATGGACGACGACGACGATGGACGCCAAGTGATGGCTAAAGCTCACAGTTCCTTCAGAACGGTGAGCTAAAAACATTACAGTTATTCCTTATAATAACTTTATAATTCTATTTTTAAGAAGTAAATAAAGGCAAAAGTAGTATACCGCTATTCAATTGTCATAAATCAAAAAAGTTAAAACAAATCCGGGTCACAAACCAAAACCGAGGGAAATACATCAACTATAAGAGGAAAACAACGGAACAACAAAAACACTGAACTGCAACAAAAACAAACACTAACATACATAGAAACGGACTATTTGATAATAACTGCCATATTCCTGACTTGGTACAGGACATTTTAAATAAAAATGGTGGGTTAAACCTGGTTTTATGGCTACCCAAACCTCCTGTTTATATGGCAATGTTAAAAATACTGCTAAAATGACAACCTTACGTGACAGGAATAAAGTACAAATAAATGCAAGAACACTCAGGACAGTGAAATGTGTTACATCTTAAATTAAATTATTGAAAATGGACCAAACTGTGTAAAATAAATTCTGGATCCATGTTTGTGCCTATAATATTTATACATAATTATACATACTTGATACAATAACTTGAGTAGATCCAATCCTTTCTTTCCTTTTTCTGGTATCAGATCTACTGACAATGAGGATGTAAAGGGAGGTAACTTATTTATTAAATTCTGTAGATGCTGCATTAATCTATAAAAACATCAAAAGGGGAGATGATTTCTGAATTTTAGTTGTAATGAATTGTTTTTTCAATATTATTGTACTTCCTGAAGCTTGACATAAGTTATAAATAAAAGAATACATTATCCGTCTGTTATTTCTAGTGTATTTCATGTTGCAACAGCTTGTCTGTTATGAACAATCATGCTCATATTCTTAAATAATTGCTTGGATACTTACAATGTAACATGAGTAAATTCTAAATATTTTTTGATGTTTTTATTATTGCAAAAATGTGACTGGATTGTTTGAAATGCCTACTTGATGATCTGATCACATTATTTGACCATAATATTTTCTAAATCAAATTAATCTTATGACAAAAAAAAAAAATATAAATCAACACTCCTATATATAACCACAAATATGGTTTGAATACTGTGAATTCAAAATTTTTTGCAATGCTTTCAATTTTGGAAAATTGCAATGAGATATAGCAGTGTTTGTATGCAGGCATTTTCTGAAATAGTAAAAATAAATCTTGTATTTTTGTCTATCAATGAACTTTCTGAATTTACAGTACTGAAATACATGATTTAAACAGTTGATTGGTTTTAAATAAATAAATTTAAAAAAATTATAAACTGATTTATTCACCTGCCAGTCATAAAAATGAATACTGTAAATTCAAATATTATTGCAAGGTTTTCATTAGTGCAAATAATGCGATTACGTAAGTATTACAATAATAACTCACATTTTGATAACTAAAACATAGATCTGTATGTAGATTTTTCTTAAATCGCAATAATTTAATTTTGGATGTAACGTGTCTTCTGATTGGCTGATGTTGTTTTGTTTATTAGCTCATAGACATAATTTTGTCATGTGACCGTGACGTTATCAACGTTTTTTCATGGTTTACTCAGGTTTAAAATGGAATTTAGAATTAAATTATAAGAAATGACTGTAATATTTTTTCTGTCTATTCGAAATAACATAAAAAATGTGGTGCACACTTTAAAATAACCCGCTATACGGGTTATTCAGTGTGCACCACATTTTTGATGTTATTTCTTCATAGACAGAAAAAATATTACAAATTCCTTAAATAACTTAACTCGTATTCTTGTCCATTTTTGAAAAATCGCAATAATAAATGCACGCAATAATTTCTGAATTTACAGTACATATCAAAATATTCTTACCTAAAACTATCACAGAACTGCTGACAAGTTGTAGTATCTTTAACTTTAAATTTCCCATCTTTTCCCTTTTTGCCTATCCCAGCAACAGACTGTCCTTTACAAGCCTCTACGAATCCTCTCACACCTAAAAAATATAATTCATACACTTATCAAAAAAAGTTTGTTAACATTATTTCCACTTGGTGAAATTCGTATACTGAAAGCTAGATTTTTTTGTGAATCACTAAAATGTCTAAAGAAAAAAAACTGTAAAGGAATCCACAGGAATTGTAATTGCTGCTGTCAGTCAGATGATCCTAGACTTTTCTTATTCAAATATGAAAGAGGCCCTCTGCCAAAAGACAGGTCCCTGAACTCAGACCCACACTAATTTGAACCCCTGAATACTGGATATCAAACCCCCATCCCACGGAGAAAGTATAATGTTCCTAAGTAAGTCATAAGCCAATTCAAATAATTTTGTACATCCTTCATTTTACACTTACCCATAGCCATATTATGTTGTAGATTATTCTTCAATTTGATCCAGGCTTCATCCTCATACAGAACAGCTGATTCAGGACAATACAAAACTTCTAAGCATTTGGTTTTACCCTTAGCTAAGAAATACACAAAATGGTACAGCTCCTCTGAATACAAGTACCCCTGTAGAAAAGATTAATTTCAATACATGTATTAAATCCACACACATATAATGAAAAACAAGTATATTAATTCATGATCTGTGTTCATGATTAACCACAAGCCTTATGGCTTTCGCCAGTAGAAAAGATTTTAGGCAGTCAAATTTTCCAGAAAAGAAGATGAAATAGCCATATGACTCTTTGGTCGGGTTGTTGTCATTTGACACATTCACAATTTCCATTCACAATTTTATATGAGTTTAAAGAAATTTTATAAGACTGATTTTCAGACTTGTAAAGTAGTAAAATTTGCCATTGGATATTAAGGTAGCTGGGGTGTCTTAATATTCAATTACAGATTTTTCTTAAACATCAACAAAAGACTTTTGAGTCAATATACTTGTCAAACATTAATTAAGGGATCATTTCAACCGTATGATTTTATGAAGTAAACATTAACATCTTTCTCTTCTGGTAAACACAGAATTGAAAGTAGAATAAGTTTTTTATATCAGAAAAGGTGGGGGACAGTTCTATGGTACGGTTTTAAAAAAGGTGTTGATTGGCAAACAAGAACCACACATTTATTCTGAATTGGCCTTATTATTATTACTGTTGTTATCATTCTATACCTGATCAGATACAAAAGCTTCATCTAGAACATGTTGATTGACAGGAGCCATGGATTGCTCATCAGCTGACATATAGATAACATAGACTGTGTTATGTCGTGCCTGTTCCCCTCGCTCTTTCTGTGTCATTTCATACCAAGGGCAGGTAACCAGTACAGCACAAAGAATTTTTACAACTGCCTGTAATCAATGGTGAAAACTAAATGAATGTACAATCAATATGAAAACACTGAAATAACTAATTTCAGAAAATTTTCTTTACGTTTCTGTGACGAAAAAAGATAATAAAAACAATAAATTTGAGAGAATATCAAACCTGTACTTTGGCCTATTTCTACACTGATTTCAGATTTGTATATTATACATTACTTATCATAAATAAATTAACAAGTGTATTGATTTTTCTCTGAACTGGAAATATTTTTTGGTGTTTTAAGTTTGAGGTTTTGTTACCATATGGTACATATAATACAGTAATTGTGAGCTACAGGAAAATTATCTCAAAATCCCGATGTCAAACACTGTAAACCAACTTATTTTCATGAGCGATTTATTTTCGCGACTTTCGTGAGTACAAAATTACTTGAATAAGTAATAAAATGCTCCATGAGGCGCAGCTTGATACGACTGCAGAGGTCGAACCCTGAATAGTTGGGGCAAGTATGGACACAACATTCAAGCTTGATACAGCTTTGAATTTGGATTGTGATTAAGTTTGACACAGCATAGGTTTCTGATACAGAATGAATGTGGTCTAAGAACTTAAAATTTTAAATTGGACATTCACCTATTATGGTCCAATATCCAAAATCTAAATACATGGTTAGATTCAGCATATCAAAGAACCCCAAGCGTTCAATTTTTGATGAAATCAAACAAAGTTTAATTTTGGACCCTTTTGACCTCAATGTGGACAAAGTTGATAACGGGCCCAAAATCAAAAATCTAAATACATGGTTAGATTCAGCATATCAAAGAACCCCATATATTCATTTTTGTTGAAATCAAACAAAGTTTAATTTTAGACCCGATTTGGACCAACTTGAAAACTGGGCCCATAATAAAAATCTAAATACATGTTTAGATTCAGCATATCAAAGAACCCTAAGAATTCAATTTTGTTAAAATCAAACTAATTTTAATTTTGGACCCTTTGGACCTTAATGTAGACCAATTTGAAAACAGGACCAAAAATTAAGAATCTAAATACAAGGTTAGTTTCGCATATCAAAGAACCCCAATAATTCAATTTTGATGAAATCAAACAAAGTTTAATTTTGGACCCTTTTGACCTCAATGTGGACAAAGTTGATAATGGGGCCCAAAATCAAAAATCTAAATACATGGTTAGATTCAGCATATCAAAGAACCCCATATATTCAATTTTGTTGAAATCAAACAAAGTTTTAATTTTGGACCCGATCTGGACCAACTTGAAAACTGGGCCCATAATCAAAAATCTAAATACATGTTTAGATTCAGCATATCAAAGAACCCTAAGAATTCAATTTTTGTTAAAATCAAACTAAGTTTAATTTTGGACCCTTTGGACCTTAATGTAGACCAATTTGAATACGGGACCAAAAATTAAGAATCTAAATACACGGTTAGATTCAGCATATCAAAGAACCCCAATAATTCAATTTTGATGAAATCAAACAAAGTTTAATTTTGGACCCTTTGGACCTCAATGTGGACCAATTTAAAACGGGCCCAAAATCCAAAAACTTGATACACGGTTAGATTCAGCATATTAAAGAACCCCAAGAGTTCAAGAATAAAACCCCATTGAAATTGGTCAAGAAATAAGCAATTTATACAAAGTATCTTCTTTTGCACAATACTGTGCAATTGAATATTCTTGCTATTGCACAATACTGTGCAATTGAATATTTCTTGCTATTGCGCAATACTGTACAATTGACAATTTCTTGCTATTGCTCAATATTTTGCTATTGGATATTTCTTGCTATTGCGCAATACTGTGCAATTGAAGATTTCTTGCTATTAGCAATACTGTGCAATTGAAAATTTCTGCCTATTGCACAATACTTATTATATAATAATTTACACATCCTGTTTGGTGTGTATCTCCTGCCATATCATTATTATTTGCTTTTAAATATAAATCAGAAATAACCAACTTAAAATGGAAAATTTTAAAGAAAAAAAAGGAAAAAGGAAAAAAATCCCCCAAATTTTTGAACCCCTTATGATTCATCACCCCAAACTCAATCCCAGCCTTCCAATTGAGGTATGGTACCTTGCAGTACAATTTCAGAGAGATCCATACACTTGAACACAAGTTATTGCCTGGAAACTAGAAAATGCTTATTTTGGCCCCTTTTGGCCCCTAATTCCTAAACGTTTCAGGCAATTACCCCAAACTCAATTCCAGCTTTCCTTTGTGATATGGAACCTTGTAGTACAATTTCAGAAAGATCCATACACTTACACCCAAGTTATTGTCATGAAACTAGAAAATGCTTGTTTTTGCCCTTTTTGCCCCTAATTCCTAAAATTTTGAGGCAATTACCCCAAAAATCAATCCCAGCATTCCCTTTGTGATATGGAACCTTGTGGTACAAAGTCAGAGAGATCCATACACTAACACACAAGTTATGTCTGGAAGTTACAAAATGCTTATTTTTGGCCCTAATTCCTTAACTGTTGGTACCATAACCCCAAAATCAATCCCAACCTTCCTTTTGTGATATTGAACCTTATGGTAAAATTTCATAGAGATCCATTCACTTAAACTAAAGTTAGAGTGCGAAACCAATGCTTCTTCGGACAACGATGACAACGACGCTAACGTCATACCAATATACGACCGCAAAATTTGTTTGCGATCGTATAAAATTAGTTCTTCCCTCATTTAAACATATCAAGTAAATTTGATCATCGTGAAAATTAAATTGCCACAAAGTGGTCTTGAAAGGGCTAAACGCGAAAAAGTATCCCTAAAATAAGTTGGTTTACAGAACATAAAAGTACCTTTAAAAGTTTCAAATATCAGTTTTTGGAATTTTGATTTAGTTTCTTCAGTTACAGATGATGGGATATGCATCAAGGTTAATTGTTTCAGTTCAACCAGGCAGCCATCTTGGATCTGTGGAGTCTCAAACCCAGCTATGGAACCGTCTGCTGTTGCTTTGATTTCTCTCAAATTATCTAGGGTCTGAATGGATTTCATTAGAACTGAAAAAGTAAATTGTATATAATAATAATTTGAGAACTGTCTGAAGTTGACATAGTTAAAACTAGGGCAATTGAACATGTGTCTATTTATAGATATATAGATTCAAAGCATTTTTATTCAAGAATAACCAAGGGCTTACTATATCTGTTTAACAGAATACAAAAATAAACAAGAGGCCCATAGGAGCCTGAATTAATTTCCTGTAACTGTATTTCAAATCATTTTTTAATCTGGTAGAGAAAAGTCCAGTCCAAACCTTAAAATAATGCTCTATAAATGTATTGTGTCTGAATCTCTTTTCAGAATTTACCTTTATCATGAATGCTCATACCCAAAAAATTAAAAGACAAGGATATTTAACTACATGAACATGCGAAGAACTTTATTATCAAAAGGGGGCCATTATCAGGTATTTATCTATTTTTCTTAATCATGTTAATTATCCAAATATACTACATAGACATACTGTATTTTATCATTGCCTATCATGGTGCCTTAAATAGAGCAGTACAATCATACATAACTTAATTAACAGCTTCATAAATAAACAAGAAAAGTTATTTTTATAGTTGAATGTTAACAGAATGGAGCAGAAAAAAAAACATAACTATAGTCTGATAGTGCGTGATAACATTTTGTGAGGGAATTTGTTGTTTGCTATACCGACGGTTTCATTTCAACGCACTTTATGACAATACCTCTATACCAATCAGAATGACTTTTTTTGCAGTGTTTAAGAAATGATTTTACTTTGTATCCATGTATTATTTGTGAACCAGTAAATGTATTAAAAGGGTGTATTTTCTGTATAAAGTCAATAATTATGTACAGTCAGGGACTTATTGAAATAAGTGATTTTAAATCACTTATTTAAGTAGCAAATTCAAGTTTTGTCACAAATTGTGATATTGTAGTTTTACCAAAATTTTAAACACATAGGTTTAGATAATATTTTTCATTAGAAATTTTGAAAAAATGAACTTTTGCTTCTTTTAAGCAGCAAGGTTTATGCCTTTGATACAATCATTTAGCTGCAAATTCTATTTTAGTTGAAAAATGCTATAAAATGGCTTTACATAATGAACTGATACTTTCTTCACAGATTTTTCCCAGCAGTGGGAGTATTTTTCCTGTAAAGTTCAAGGTTTCATCTTATAGATTATGTAATAAAATTCTACTGATCGTGATCAAAATTTCACTGTTCGGGGTGTTGAAATTAGTGGGGTTATTAAAATAATGATACTTAAAGAAGTGATTTTTTTGGAAGGAAATTGAGGTATGATACTTAAACAAGTGATTTTTATGTCATTATCCTAGATTTAGTACAAGGTCATCACCTGACATGACCCGGTCATCCTATCAACACAGATGTTGGTTCTGATAATTTAAGCAACATAATTAGTCCCTGAATCATTAGTATTCTATATTTAAAGCTACAATAAAATTAAATCACTTAGTCTAGTGGTAAATTTATACTACTTAAATAGGTGATTATTAAAGAAAGACAACTCTTACTTCCAACTTTATGGACATAATGTTACTTGAATCAGTGATTTAGAAAATCACTCATTTAAGTAAGTCCCCTGACTGATGTAGACTTTTGAAGCCCAAAGTTTATATTTCTTTAAATACGTAAATGAAATTTGTGAAAACTATACCAATACAGAATGACATGATTTTGTAATTATAGCAAAACTTTTGGTTGACAAATTTTTATTCGTTATTGCAAAAATTGAACTTAAAATATCTGTCATTTT
Source organism: Mytilus coruscus (assembly GCA_017311375.1). NCBI lineage: Eukaryota > Metazoa > Mollusca > Bivalvia > Mytilida > Mytilidae > Mytilus > Mytilus coruscus. The sequence goes on along the minus strand of CM029605.1, from coordinate 59,296,727 downwards.
CTTCCTACCCAGATTACCCCTATTACTTATTATAATGTGGACCGGTCATTGTTATTGAATCTTACGCAATTTGATTGGATTAGATATAGGAAGATGTGGTGTGAGTGCCAATGAGACAACTCTCCATCCAAATAACAATTTATAAAAGTAAACCATTATAGGTCAATGTACGGCCTTCAACATGGAGCCTTGGCTCACACCGAACAACAAGCTATAAAGGGCCCCAAAATTACTAGTGTAAAACCATTCAAACGGGAAAACCAACGGTCTAGTTTATTATTAGTTTATCTTCAAACTGTTTATTTTTTTCATACACGCGTATTGATTAAATCAGAACAGGCATGAATGTGTACAGTAACTTAAATGACCTTCAAAATGGACACTGGACGAGTCCATATTATTTTTTATCAATGAAACTAAAGGTATGAAAGGTAAGAATTGCCACTTCTTATATTTTCACAAAATTTTCCACATATAGAGTAGATAATTTATTTTTTGATAGCCTATTCTGGAGAAAAAAGAGAAAGTTTACAAATCAGACTTTTTATTCCATTACACAAATCATTTTTCGAAGAGAAATGCCAAAATACATTTTACGCACGGCTACGCCATGTAAAATTATTGTTTATCTTTACAAAAAAAGAACATTTTTCAGTCTCATTATAATGTTATAATTACAATTAATCCCAAACAAAAGTAGTCAGTAAATAAAGTCAAAATATGTCCGATCTGCCTTTTTCTGGACATCAAAATTCAATATGATCGTTTTAAGGTCAATTTCGTCTACCTCACATAATCTTGTTAGGCACTATAACTACAATTACAGTACAATATAATTGTCTAGCCTCTTGGTATCTCTACCTGTGGAAGGGGAGACAACTCCTACTCCAAAATAGCATATCTACTAATTTAAAAAATAAATTAAACTAGTTATGCACATTAATTTGTAATATGTCCTCTCTTTTATCAAATAAAGTGTGCAACATACAACTGAATTTCAATATGATTTTTTATCTTCATTACTGAATAACCAAATTAATTTATTATTAGATGACAAATGAGAAAAGTTTTTACAACTTTTGCTGAAAAAATTTAAATAGTCATTTTTCATGTACAGCTCATGTTGAGTTTGTCATTTGCATGTGTACACATTTTCATTTTAAAAACACTTGCTGGTGGACTACAAGTCCTTAAGGGTATCATCAGCTCATTATCAGTGCTTTGGTACTGACATCATAAATAACAAACCTTTCTTAAATTCTCCCTTGATAAATTCAGAAATTATAGAGAAACTCCCTCAGGCAAATTGACCTTTGACAGATTTGGTTAATACTGTTAGGTACAGTTGTCATATAGCTCTTAATTAGCGTGGTTAGGTATTTATCTATCCGACTTACAAATTTTGGGCTAAAAAGGTAAATCCAGAAAAGCATTTCGGATGCTAAAAATTGATTAAGTGTTATTTTCATTTTACGAGTACTAGTGGACAAAGTTTGAAAACCATCTACATTGTAGATGGTCCTTTGTAGCAACCTTTTGAAATACACGTCTTTCATTAAATCTTTCATCATAAAAATTGAAAATATAAATTGATTCCAATTGAAAGCTTTGTTTTTTCCACTATTTTCCCAATATCTGAGGTTAAATTTGAGTAAATAGATTACTGTGGATTCATTATTTTTCGTTGGATACCAATTTTCGTGGGTTTTGTGGGTACCACGAATTCAATGTTCAACCAATGACAAATTTTTTATAGACTTTGTATGCAGAGATTGGAAAACCACAAAATCAAATACTCACGAAAATGCAAGTTTGCCTCAATCCACAAAAAATGATACCCACGAAAATAAATGAAACCACAGTAATTTTATTTAAAGTAGGGTTTGTAAAACATATAAAAGGCAAGCTCAAGAGCTTTTTTCTAAGTGGGCAAGAGTCAACTGTAGTGTACCATCTTTTGGTCCATTCTTCAATCTGTTTCTTTTCAAATGCAGATGAAGTTTTTCATGTGACTGGACAGCTTTGGTTGCTATGGCTACAAGTTCTTCTGTTCCTTCAACCATGTCAGCTGCTTTCATTTCCTGTCAATAAAGATTAACTTGTTAAAAACAGTCAGTGGCATTTCTTAAACACATATATTTTTTTCAAATATTAAATCTATAAATTTCCATTCTCAATTTTATACTACATCATTTATATACATGTATATATATTGCATGTATTGTAAGTAATTTAAAAGAAAATATAAGAACAAAATAATGAGAATTATTCTAAATTACAAAATGTACAATGAAAGTATAAACTATAGCATCATGTGAACATGTATAATAACATGTTCTTTTTTGTGAATTTTTACACTATAATGACTATTTAATGACATAATAAAAATGTTTATAACAATTATATTTAAAATCAAGTAGAGTATGCATGGTATATAGATCAAATGTTGCTTTAAAAATATTGAATAATGAGGTCAATGACATCATGTGATTTTCTGGCAAAAACCAGGGAGGGGTGTCTTTGATCCAGTGATCTAAGTAGTTCATCTACCATGTTTACTGTATCACTAAACATGTCAACACTGATGTTGTGATTTTAAACCCTGCATGGGGCAGGTGCTTTCAACTCCTATCTTAATCATGCTAATTGATTGTCCTGCTGAAGATTGGTGGTTATGTCTGGGCACTCCAGCTTCCTCAATCAAAAATCAAATTAAAAACTGACTCCAACAATATAGCCAATAGTGCTAAAGGAGGTGGTAAACACCAACAATCAATCTCTCAAATTGTTCAGAACCTAGCTTGCTGTCAAAATGAGGAGAGGGCACAAGGGGTGGGGGTTGGGGGGGTTACTTCGATATTTATTTTGTAGGGGTGTGCCATTTTTTTTGCCTATAAAACGTACCCATTTTAATATAACATTCACTGAAATTCAGTACCTACAGTTATACATGTATAAATATTTAAGAAAGAATGACCTAGCTATACTAATATGTATACAATATTTAAAAAATGACCCATGCTTATATAAGCACTAAATCAATATCATCATGATCATCACTCATAATTCATATATAAACAGCTACCTGGCTTAAGTTTGTATATATGAATTGACATCGTTGGTGCATATATGTTATATATACACATGGTTGTTGAACTTTGATGAATTGATTTAATTTAATATAATAATTGACCATTAATAATGTAAGATTTCAATAGAATATTTATATATTATACATTGTTATATGTACATCATGTACATGTATATCATACCCCAAATCAATATACAGTTATCAAACGTAAATGCATTTTAATATAGGATGCATGCTATTAAAAAGGAGGAAGGAGGGTCATTTTGATATAAAGTCTAGCAAAATTATGACCCATATTTTTGGCACATCCCCGTATAACCAATAATCATAATAATAGGAAGTAAACCCCCGTGGGAGGTGGTTGGGGAGGGGGGTAGACATGCTAGGGTTAATGTTGGTTAAGGGTATGGGTAAGGCTATGGTTTTTTTTTTTAGTTTGTGTTTACTACACTGCTATTATACATTCATCATGATTTTAATCAGCACCGAACACTATGTAAATATTTGTATTGTAAATACACAATGTAAAGCACTCTTGCACTTACATTGACTTAGACATGTTAGATGACACAGCATCAATGTGATGGATAAATTATCCTTTAATGATTAACAGAAGAAGAAGTTTTGGAATAGGGCTATTGTTAGAATTAGTTATATTTTAACTATATATTATATGACTATAGTATATGATCATGTAGTCCAAATAATTATGACGTCTTGAAAGGCTATTATATTTTTTCTTTGACGTCGCAGGAAGGCGTCAAAGCAAAATTTAAAATAGCCTTCCAAGACGTCATAATTATTTGGACTAATGATCATGATAATATGGGCTAGGTCCCCAAAAGTAGGTTAGGCCTTAGGGCCAAAAATTTCAATGCAAAATGAGGAGGAATTGTGAGAAAATAATAAGATTAAGAAAACACGCACCATCTTTTCTTCTCAGCGTCAAAATATATAGTGTTAAAGCTTGCTATAAAATCATTCACAATAACTGATGAAATTTGGTCTAAACCGATGAAAGACAGAGTTCATTGTCTTATAATGCTTTGGTCAACTCCTAGTACATTGTTATTTTAAACGGAGTGATGACAAGGATTAAAATTTCTCCGTAAAACTAAACATCCTTGTTTCGAGTTTGGTGTAAATTTTATAAAATATATCTCATTCTCAGCTAAGCGCTTTTGTCATAGACTAAACATTATATGTAAATAAGCTTTTATTTTACTTTGAACATGAACGAAAACAAAAATTTTGGAAATTGCAAAGTGGGGATTTGCAACTTTATGTGCCCACCAGCTGAGATAGAGCTGTAAGATGATTATTTACTCCACGTGTTAGATCGATTTGAGAAAAATATATATTTAAATCAGCCTTGGAAGACGTATACAGAGTTATTTTCTATCTAATTTTATCCTGGCATGGGATTTCTGATGTCTGTGAGTCATGATGAAGATGATGATAGACATTATCGCTTTTGGGAATCTGCTACATTTGACCCGATAGTTTGCAACACTTGAACTATTGACGTCATACAATAACCACTTTTCCTTTTGATGTCTAGACATTACAGGTACTTCTGTTCAAATCCGCGTCCGTTCGCCCTGATTTACATTCGCCTTATTACCTGTTCGCCCTAATTTTTAGCTCACCTTTCCAAAGGTTTGTGTTTAATTTCTGTTTCATGAAAAAACATGGCCGCCATGGCTAAAAATAGAACAAAGTGTGGGTTTGTGGTCTAGTGGTTAAGACTGATGGCTACAGTGCTGAATTCGATTCTGACTCGGGGAGCCAAAATATCAGTACATCAGAATGGTGATTTTCACCCTCCCACACATATCCCTGGTACCCATACTGGAGTTTAAACTGGAATGGGTACTTTGGGTGCCTCGGTTGGTCAATCTGCTGATATCTCTTCTGTTTGTCTGTTCCCGCCGATCAGCTGGGTGGTTCTCTCTGAGTACTTCGGCTTCCTCCACCATAATAACAAACTCTGCCCGGTGTCCTAGCACTCCCTCGTGTTGTGGTGTGGATTGTCCTTGTAAATATTGTTGTAAATACGTTAGTGACACATCTCCATTAATCCCTATAGGGAGTGTACACGGATTCCAATGTACCCTCGCAGCTCTTGAGGGTGCTCTGTAAACGGAGGGATCTACATACATGTACATACATACATCAGGGTAAAATGCAGTTTTGGCTTATACATGTATCTCAAAAACTAAACCATTAGAGCACATCTGACAAGGGGGGGAGGGGGAAATGTTCATTAGGTCAAGCTCTATCAGACCTGAAATTTTCAGATGAATCTAACAATCCATTATTGGGTTGCTGAAACTAAATTGAATATTATTATAGATAAAGATAAATTACAGGTGAACAATTTAGGCTCTTGAGAGCCTCTTGTATTATTAATCCATTTAAGACAATTATTACAACAATCAGTGAGAATTATTAGTATGAACATTAAAGCTCCAAAACAGGCCATCATCTTTTATAAATATTTCAATTTGTTTTTATGAATTTCATAATTTATACCATATAAATATCTGATTAAGTTTATTAGACTTTAATACCCTTAATATTAATTATGTTTTTATTAAAAGTAGGGAGAACGAATCCAGGGCGAACAGACTCTATGGGCGAATAAACTCAAGGCAAACAGACCCACGGTACACATGTAATCAGGGTGAACAGTCTCGATACCGAGCGATGTATTTTTGTGAAAATTCATCAATGTTACCTGCAGGATTTGAATCCCCAATCTCTGGATCTTAAGACTGCCCTCTAATCAATTGAACCAAAGAAGATTTTTCCCAACTCAACCAGTTAGACGTAACCTTTATATATCCAGTTATACAACAGTAATGGTGTACACATAGTGATTAGGTGTAACATGTCATTATTGATTTAAATATTTAGGGGCACATACAAGGTTGGGCGGTATTTACCACCCCCAGTATTTACCAGTGGTATTTACCGATATTTACCGCCCCGGACAATACTCCCTCAAGTGGTCAAAACTGGCAAATACTGGTCAGTTGAAATTTTCATTTTTATTTTTACAGGCTCCACTATCAATTTTAGTAAAACATTGGTTAAAAGGAATTATTTTAACTTTAATCCTTTAGCAATGATTTAGTTTATTAAAATGAATGATATTGGTATATTTTATCAATCATTTAAAACATGAATAATGACTAATTTAGTTCTTATGGGTTATGATATTGCATAGTTTAAGTTAATATAAAATTGCTATATCATGTATATCAATAACTTCAACATGTATTACTCAAGATATTTTGTCTTGAACAGTTATTTTGTGTACAGGTAAATAGAATTACAGGTGTCTAAATTACTAAGCATTACCTCTTATATGGCTAACAGGTGTCAAAAGTTAAATTACTAATACATCTACCCCCTAATAAATGTTGACAAAACAGGAAAAAAGTCATAAAAGTTATGTTGAAAACTGTTTAAAAAAATAAGTTAATTGCTTGACTGACAAATTGTCACTGGACAGAAGGTGACAATTTAGTTTTGAGAGAACTATTTCTTGATTAAGAAAAGACTTTAGACCCATTGTAGACCCATTGGCGGCCTGAAGCTGTTATCTGCTATATAGTCGGGGATTGTTGTCTCTTTGACACATTCCCCATTGCTATTCTAAGTTTAGTTTTAAGTCTGTACACAAAATAACAATTCAACTATCCATAAAAAATTGAAATAACCTTTCAAGACATCATCGTTGTTCAGACTTGTGCTACATGTTACTTTTGTACCTAAAATCCAATCAGTATGAGCCAAGGCTCTGTGTTGAAGGCCATACTTTGAACTATAATTGTTTATTTTTCATAAGTCATTGTGACTTCATGGACTTGGATGGTGAGTTGTCTCATTGGCACTCATACCACATCTTCTTATTTATATGTAGCTAAGCAAGCCTCGATTATTTCTGACATCATGTTTTTTGGTACACAAAAATTTTACTGAAGAGCCATGTGAGCTATTGCCAGAACCTTATATCTGTCGTTGTAAACTTTTTGAAAGATCTTCTCCTCTGACACTACTGAACCATTTTCAACCAAACCTGGAAAAACAGAGGTTGTTTGCTTATATCTTAAAAACTAGAGCAATTAGAGCAAAACTGGCTGCATGTGGGGTTGAACTGATCAGCATGTCAACAATAGCATGACATCTCCATCACTATTTCTTTTGGAACATTTGTGGAAAGCAATTCAAATATTTCTGTAAGGGAGCTACCATTTGATTTTTATGGGGGCTAGGATGAAATTTGAAAAAAGGCAAGACAGGAGTTTTGAGTAAATAAAAGGCAGGATGAGCAACTTTGCAAAAAAAAAAAAAGCAGGATGACAATTTATGTAAAAAAGTCAGGATAAACTAATAAAAAAAGGCAGGACCGAATAGAGTGAAAAATAAAAAAGGCAGGACAGAGATTACAACTAAAAAAAATGCAGGACAAAATTTTTCATCCTAGCCCCCATGAAAATCAAATGGTAGCTCCTAAACAATGGTATTCTACAATACTGTAAATTTAGAAATTATTGCTAGAATATGCAGAAATGGGAGATTAATTATTGTGATTTCAGGAAAATCTTAACATGCTGAATACAGATATATGTATCATATATCAGAATGCAAGCTCTTATTTTTGAGATACTTATCCAGTGCATCAATAAAAACCTCTCTATAATTTCTGAACTTACAGTTCTATACATAATTGAAACATTTTATATTGCCTTGGTAACTGGTAATTAACTGTATTAATTCTTTATTTTTCAGAAGAACTAGAGAAAGATTAGTACATTTCCTGGAAAAGACTTTACAAAATGGAAGGTTTGTAACACGTGTAACACAAAAAGAACACATGGGCATGGGTTTTTTTCTTCTAAAAATCTGTTTTTTGTAGATTTGAATTTTTATTGCAACATACTTTCATAAAGATCTATTAATTAGACAAATGTTAGAGGCCACAGCAGTTTACAGATGTTCTAATCTCATTCTGGTCAATCCATTAAGAAGATACAAAATAAAACCTGTGGGAATGAAATGAACTTCAAAAGGAGAAAGGGGTCTCAGTGGTCGAGTGGTTTAGGTGGTCGAACTACTGTATCACAAGCCTGTCAACACTGAGGTTGTGAGTTTGAATCCCGCAAGGGCAGGTGCACTCAACTCCAATCTTGATTGACTATGATTGTCAGTTTTCCTACTGAAGGTCAATGGTTCTCTCCAGGCACTCTGACTTCCTCCACCAATAAAAACTGACTGTGACGAAATCCTGGAAATAACACATTAGTGTTGAAGGTGGCATTAAACACCTATCAATCAGTCAATCAAAAGGAGCAAGACTATAGATGCGTGGACAGGGTATATTTTAGGATCTCCTACTATGCATTGTAATCATTTTGATACACTATAAAAGTGATAAAGAAATAGTCAATTTATCATAATTAAATCAGATACAACTGATTATCACCATACTTATTTTTACCTACATTGTAGATGACAAAAAAAAAAGAAACCGCTTTGATAGTTTTGGTATGATAAATTACAGTTGAAACAGTGTTTCACTCAACACCACAAATCAACTTGTTTCACAGAGAATCACTCAACACAAGCAAGAGTGATTTTTACTTGACTTGACTTTACATTCAGGCTTCAGACTGATACAGACAAAATGGTTAAAGAATACAGTAGGCCAGCAGCAGGCAAACGTGACCCTGGACCAGATGACCTGCGACCTCCGGATGTTTTAGTCAGAACTGTTGATTATCTTCTTGGTAGGTTAGTAAAATAAATTGCAGACATTATACACTATCTTATACACTTATACACAGATATTATACACTTATACACAGATATTATACACTTATACACAGATATTATACACTTATACACAGATATTATACACTATCATGCAGTACAGTTTCAACTGACAATCACACTATAACCATTACATTGAATGAAATTTGAAGTAGACCAAAAGTCCTAGGCTAGGATTTCATACATAGATAAAAGAGAGAAAGATACCCATTACCAAAGGTATATTCAAACTAATAAGTTGAAAAAGTACTGACAATGCTATGGGCAAAAAAGAAAAAAAGATAAAAATACAAACAGTACACTAAACACAACATAGAAAACTAAAGACTGAGCAAAAACCTGGGGTGATCTCAGGTGCTCCTGAAGGGTAGGCAGATCCTGCTTCACTAGTAGCTCCCATTGTGTTGAACAAGAATAAAATACAGTATGTGATACATTACTATAGGCTATGGAATTTATTCTTGGAGTGTATGATTCATTAGGTAGTAGACTAAGTTACTATAAATGTACCTATAAACATTGTATGGAGTCTATGAAATTGTGGTCATAGCCAAAGGCTATTTCCTTCAAGAATTTTGTGGACCCCATCACAAGATGGTTGACTGTTTAGGAATATCTGTTTCACAGATGATGACTGATATGTTCCAAGTGTCGTAACCACAACCACATCTTCTTTTCCGTGAATGTAACCTACAGAATAAGACTTATTACCAGGTTTGTACTTACATGAGTGACACAATGGGTGCCACTAATAGTCCTCATTGCAGTCAGCATCTAAGCAATATAGATTTCTATGAATTATGAAGACAATGGATAGAAACATTAAAGAACTGGATAATTTTGTTTCACAAGATGAGCATTTCAGCAATTAAGGTCTCTTCAGTGATGTTTGAGGATATTTAAAATCTAAAACCTAATAATAAACTTGAAGATCTGATAAAACCTAAAGGTAATATTTTAGCACTCAAAACTGTACATACATTTTCTCTCTGACAGCCTTAAGGATGTTTGCTCCTCTTGTTTTTGAAATTTTATCAGATATTCAGAATCCTCTGGTTTTATCCATGTACAATGTAGTGCCATTAAAATTTTTGCCCACTAACCATGCTAACCATGCTAACCCCTACTTTTCTTTCCATAATTTGGTTTCATACAGTTCAAAATGTCATCTTTTAAAATCTTATTAAATCTGTGTTATTTTTTCATCGCTTTTGAAAAAAAAAGGTGCCAATGTTAAATGTATGAAAAATCTAGAGAGAATCATTTCCCGCCGAATACTTGTTATGGCTTATATCTGGAAAACAAGCACTTGGACCCTTCATTTTTTTCTGCTTTTTTAGTTTATTTATATACTATCAATTTATAACAGTCTTTTAAAAAGCTTATTATTTTGAAACAGAGTAGCGAACATCCTTAAAGCAGTATTAGATGCAAAATTTACAATTTTTAAATTTTTTTTTAATGTAAATGATTATCCTAATTTTCCATTTAGAAAGCGTGTAACAACTGAAATGTAAATCAAAGTTATTGTTTTTTTTTTTAATTTTTAGTATAACAGCGAGAAAGGATGTTGACTGGAAAGATATATATGATTTTGTATTTGACCGATTACGATGTGTTCGACAAGACATGGTGATACAGAATATAGGGGCTGCAGTGGTATAAACATCCTAGAGAAAATAGCCAGATTTCATATCTATGCTGGATACAGGTATAAGTATATTAATTTAAAAGATTTGCATTACTGTAAATTCAGAAATTATTGTGTATATAAAAAAGAAGATGTGGTATGATTGCTAATGAGACAACTCTTCACAAGAGACCAAATGACACAGAAATTAACAACTATAGGTCACCGTATAGCCTTCAACAATGAGCAAAGCCCCTACCGCATAGTCAGCTATAAAAGGCCCTGAAATGACAAATGTAAAACTATTCAAACGAGAAAACTAACGGCCTAATTTATGTACAAAAAAATGAAGGAAAAACAAATATGTGCATTTATTATTGTGATTTTTGAAAAATGAACAAAATTGTGAATCTAATTATAGCAATTTCAGAGAAATCTGCATACAGATACATGTATTACATATCAGAAAGCGAGTTCTTAAGATATAATTGCGATATTCACTCGGTAGCATTATTCGCATTAATGAAAACCTCACAATAATTTCTGAATTTTTAGTACTTCATTTTGTGAATGCAGCCTTTTTCAACTTCTAATAGAAAATAGTAATTTATAATAATAAAAACTTAACTTTGATACACAAAAAAAAAAACCAATAATTGAAAAAAAGATAAGGATCCATAAAAGAACTACAGTCGAACCTCGTTATGTCGAGGTTGAAGGGACAGGACCATAGTATTCGACTTATCCGAGGTTTGACTCATCCGAGGTCGAGTGTGTCGTCATCAATTTGGAATGCATGAAATACGGCATGAGATTTTTGTAAACTAGATACTTTGAGCATTGTGCCTTTTTTCGACATGACACTTTATGATTGTGTATTCAATCTCTATATTTTTTGGTCCTTCATGATAATTAAAAACACAAACTTGTACAGATACAAATCATGCACAAATAAAATCAATAGTATACACAAATATTTACAAAGGTCAGTCACTATAAATTATGAAATCACTCGCGAACGAAACAAGTTCTGAATGGTCTCTTGTGCGGTCATCTACTTCACATTAAATTATTATAAATTTATCATTATTGTCAATCCTTTTATTTATTGTAATTAATGAATTTTGATTCTAACAATTCATTTAATCTTGGCTTGGATCATTTAAATTCGTTTCCTTTTTATGTCAGGTTAAATATGTTCCACACACTAACATTCCCATTGGACGATCAACAATGGTGTTAATTACCGGCCACCATAACCATGTCATTATAACTGTTATACACACAAGTATGTTTACTCAGCTTTAATCTCTTTTGATAGTGATTAGGTTACATGATAAATACATCCGATTTGAATTTTTATCATTAGGTCTGCATCTTTCGAAAATTCTTACTTTCGAACTTCGAGACATTGGGGTCAATTTACATTAATTTTACATCGACTGGACTGTAAAATTTACTCAACCTAACCGAGTATTTGAATCAACCAGTTCGACTCATCAGAGGTTTTTATGCATTGATCAAAGGTGAATTTTACCGGGACCGAGAAATTACTTCGACTCATCCGAGTTTTCGACACAACCGAGTTTGACACAACAAGGTTCGACTGTTCTTTAAAATCAAATATTTTTGCAATGTTTTTTTATTGCGAAAATTGTGATGGAATAGATTTCACAAACATATAAACTTGCACTTCTAATTTTAATAGCATTAACTATATAAACTATATCCTTAAATCACAATAATTACTCTAGCATTTTTGTTTATTGTTCAACAATTGCCATTACCGTAATAAATGCACGTAAATATATCTGAACTTACAGTATCATATCATCATGTCAATGAGACAGCAACTCAACTACACAAACAACCAAAAGACATTTAGGGCTAATCCATTAAAATGGATGTGGAAGGGTAGGAAGGATGTTTCATTTTTGGATGGGGGTCGTAGGTCATTTATGTTTTAATTAAGGAAATGACTGTAATATTTTTTCTGTCTCTGAAGAAATAACATAAAAAATGTGTAGCGGGTTATTTAAAAGTGTGCACCACATTTTAGAGGTTATTTCGAATAGACAGAAAAATTATTACAGTCACTCCTTATAATTTAATTCTTAATTCCATTTTTAAGGAGTAAATCATGAAAAATGTTGATGACGTCACCATCATATGACAAAAATTATGTCTATGAGCTGATAGACAAAAAACAGCCAATCAGAAGACATGTTACATACAAAATTACACAAAGAAAGTATTTTAGTTGTGGAGAGCCTCCCCCGAGTATTTTATATATGTTCATATAAAAATAAGAAGATGTGGTATGATTGCCAATGAGACAACTTTTCACCAGAGTTCAAATGACTTGGATATAAGCAATTATAGGTCACTGTATGGTCTCCAACAATGAGTAAAACCCATACCGTATAGTCAGCTATAAAAGGCGCCAACATGAAAAATGTGGAATAATTTGAATCAAACAAGAAATTTTATGACAAAATTTATATAATGCAATAAAAAAAAAACCAAGTATGACAGGTATGAACCAACTACAACAACTGAATTACAATTTACAGGATCTTGACTTGGGACAGGCACATAAAGAATTTGGTGGAGTTAAACATATTTGTGATCTTTCCACGTTTCCCTAACCTGGGACAGTGGTTTGACAGTGCAAATAAAAACAAACTGTAAAAATCAGTTGCAAATGGCCTCACTCAGTACAGTACGAAGTACAAAAAAACAATTGACACAAAGCACTGACTGATATAAGAGCACTTCCAGTTGCTGAAAGTTAGTTCAAAGCCAATTACAACTGATAGATAAATCGTGTTCTCCCAAACTAATTATGTTCATATGTTAAACTGCAAAAAAATGGCCATCATAATCTTGTCCTTTTATTTACAGATTATGTACTGAACCAATAGCAAGATTCGATCCCAAGATTAATAACCAGCATACACAAGAATGCTTAAAGAGACTATTATATGTATACTCAGTTGTACCTGGTAACCATGACAACAGACAGGAGTTTGAAAGTGTTTATTTATTGTATAATCTGGGTCAGACCGATGCTTTGATGCACTTTTATGATTTAAGTAAAGATTTACGGTAAGACAGATATAAAAACTAGTCAAAGTATCAACTATTTTGATTAATATTTAATCTGAAAAAGTGACATATTTTACAATTAGTTTTTTTTTTTTTGTGAGAGAACTGTCTTTTTTATATTTATACATAAATGCATAATATTAGTTTCAACAACAAATTTAGTTCTGATTTCTGAATTTTACTTACTTAAAAAATGCATTAAAGAAATTTGGGATATAAAGCAATGAGACAACAACCCCATGAAGCAAAAGATGTTGCGTGGTCAGGCTTTTTAGATCTCAATGCTCCCCCTTATAATTTATTGCAGAGGATTGCCAAAAGGTAAATTAAAGAGCAGAAAATAAGTATAAATGAAGGAAATTGTTTTATGTATGTTTACAACAATGTTTTTAAAAAGATAAATTCATTGAAAAGTTAAAGGGGAGATAACTTTATGATTTTTTACAGAACTTCATCCCTTATTAGCTTATGTTATAGAACCAGTATTGAATACATGTTAGGAAATCATGTCAGGTGTCTTCGATTGCTTCACCACCATCTGTGTAAACAGTATCCAATATTACTGTGTGCTCTACATCGCCATCTTTCAAACATTCAGGTAAATTTTGTTGAAATTATGGTTATTTTTGTGATAAATCTTAATGAAGACACATAGACTCCTACAGTTGAAGTCAAAAGACAAGAAAAATAAACAATGCTAAATTTAAAAAGTTGATTTCTGATTTATAAAACAATGAGGTAAATTGTAAATATGAACATTGGATTTATTTGATAAAGAATATTTCAGAAAGAAAAATGTTAAAAGGAGTAAGGGAGTGTCTGTAGAAACATTTGGTTATGAACACTAGATCAATGAATACTTTCTCAAAGTAAATTTAAAGTCCTGCATGAACATTATTCATAAAGATTCATGTAACATTTATCAATGACAGTCCTAATTGATTGATCTGACTACTTAATGATAAATTGTCACAAAATAAAGCACAAGATATTTAGCTTTCACACTTATGAAGAAAGTAATGCTAAAGTTGTTTCTAATATTTAACATAAATGTCAAGTAAAAGTCAGTTTTGAAGCAAAAACTTTTATCTTTCTAGAATTTAAATTAAAGACAGCTCAACACAAAAAAATCTTAAATCTTTTGAACTGTAAAAAGTGTATGTACACTAGGGTTTAGCAGCAAATATTACATGCATATTTAGGATAAAAATTTAGATGTACATGTGTACTGCTTTATAGTAGACTGAATAACTGCCTTGGATTTTTTATGTGCTAGCACATTAGGCAGTTGGCATGTCATCTTTTCATTAAATTTATATTCTGAAATTAAAACAAACAGCCTTGTTATTACTTTAGCTGTTAAACCTCAAAAAGTCACTTTTTAAGTCTTTTATTTGACTGAGATAGGAATTTGACACTGGGACTACTTACCCTGAATAATAGCTTCTTCCACTAGTAACTTAAGTATACATGTGAGAATGGAAGTGAAATTCTTAAATTGTGTCTATAGTTTTTCAAAGTGTCCTCTATGGATACAATGTATGTTTGAATAAAACAGCGCCAGAAGTATTCAAAACATGAATAGAATTAGTTATTTTTCTTTTTTATCTTGTAGTTAATACATGATCTTTTCTTTTCATTTTAGAGACAATCATTGCAGACCATGAATACAGCATTTAGCTCAAAAGCATCCAAATATCCTGTGGAGAACCTCTTAAAGTTGTTTATGTTTACAGATACTGATCATGTGATCAGAGAGTGTGAACAATGTGGTTTGAACATCAGTAATGATAAACAGTGTGTTAACTTCTTAAAAGGATCTTTCATTCATCCTGAAAAGGTGATATTTTATTGATTAATATGAATATGTGAAAAAAGATATGGATATACATGTTTACACATGTATTTTATCATTATGGTTTTTGAAACAATGTAGAAAAACTAAAGGGTTAACACTTTTTCAAGTACAACCTGTCTTAAACAATCCCTGCAAAAAGAGGAAACCTGTCTATGAGAACTTTAGTATCAGGAGTACAGAACAGTGGATTAGATTTTTTTTATTCAGATTATTCATCATGGATAGACATTATCTATTAAAATCACAACTAAATTTTAAGCATTAAGAATATTACTTGTAGAAAATTTATCCACATGAAAATCAAATTTAGATACAAGACAATTTAATTATAACCCTATGAAAACTAATGTTTCTACTGCATTTAAAAAATTTACACCATGATGTACTTAGTAATGTACACTATGATGTAAACGTTTTTAATTTATGCAAAATCAAATTGATTGATTTTCATGCTAGCAACACACATTTGCATTTCACATCATTATGAGCATTTGTACCAAGTTTCGAGTAAATGTGACCACAACTTTATGGTAATTTACTTTTCACCAAAATAGACCTTAACCTGATACAGAATAAACAAACACAAACCAGAAAACAGAATGTCCCCTTATATTGTAAGCAGGCTTAAAAAGGCAAGGCAAGCTTTGTTCTTTATTAGAAAATTGTCTTAGGATTTCAAATATATTGCTTTAAAGTAAATGTAACAAAGTTATACATTAAAGCTAGATTAGTGATAAAGCCGCAACATAGGTTATAGTTAAGATCTGATTTGGTTTTTTAATATTGTTAGTATGTTTATAAAAGTATTCTTTTTTCTTTTGTAGGAACATAAATCTTACTTAGAAGTTATAGACAAATTGATAGCAATGGACAACTTATCCAACATTCTTCTGAATAAATTGCCACCATAGTCTGCATCAGTCCAGTAAAATCTGCCATTGGAGTGGAAAAAAGAGGTCAAACATTTTATTAGAATTGAAGCACATATGTAAAATCTTGATTTGATACTGTGGGTTCATTTTTAAATGTGGGAAACCAAATTTCATGGATTTGTGGGTAAAGGTGAACCACAAATTTATAAAAATGTTAAGGATGTTCGCTCCTCTTGTTTTTGATTTTTGCCAGATATTCGGAATCCTCTGGTTTTATCCATGTAGTGCCATTAAAAATTTTGCCCGCTAACCCATACTTTTCTTTTCATAATTTTATTACACATAGTTAAGAAGCCATATTTGAAAATCTTATAAAATCCTTGTTATTTTACATTGTTTTTGAAAGAAAAAAGGTGCCAATGTTAAATGTATGAAAAATCTAGAGAGAATCATTTCCCGCAAAATTTTCAATGGCTTTTATCTCAAAAACAAGCACACGGACCCTTCATTTTTTTCTGCTTTTTTAGTTCCTTTCATTTATATACTATCAATTTATAACAGTCTTTTAAAAAGCTTGTTATTTTGTAATAGAGTAGCGAACATCCTTAAATGAAGTAAAAATATTCTATAGACTTGATTGCCGACTTTGGAAAAGCCACGAAATTAAATATCCATGAAAAAACTTCTTTTTTTTTTTCAATCCACGAAAAATAAATGAATCCACAGTAGATGGGATAAAGGGTACTGTACTAAGTTGTGTATAATCTGCATTAATTTATTCATGCCCCTATCTGGCATTTTTAATTTTAGAGAAAAAAAAACTGTGCATTGTATACTACCTGAATTAGTTAATTTCATATTTACAAATCAAATATTGACATTGAAGTGAATTACAGCCTGATTGGTGAAAAAAAAAACAGTCATGTTTAGTTTTTTAAATGCAACAAGAGTTGTAACATGTGAGCACTTTTCAGGTCTGTCAGATCCTTTTTGTCTGTACTTTTGAATTATGATTAGGCCTATGCTTAGCACAACAACACATGCAAGTTCTTCTTATCAATATGGTAGGAGCCTAAACTACTAGAGCCGTTCTTATATTTCCAGATTGTAAAATCTTTTTATTTTACTATGATAATTGATTTATTGGTCTAAAGCTGTTACAATTACCTTTATATTGCTACAGCTTTCACAAAATCTTAAGTGTCTTTTTGGCTTAATATTTTTTACAAATTTTTACAATTTATACAATTCAATAGCCATATTGTACTGTAATTGTCTTTTCTATGCTGTGATATGAATTAAGATTTTATTATGAACTTAAGACTGGCAATATATTTTATCATGTATATTTTTACATAATATTTTATCATGTTTATTTTTCAACATATTTTATCCATGTAAAACATTTTAAAATATGTACTTTTTTTTTCTTCAAGTTACCTGTTTTTACCAAGGGCTATTCTGTAAAAGGGATGTGTTAGGGAGGAAGGGTCTTGAAAATGCCTCCAATGCAACATTTGAGTAATTTACATGAAATGGACATTCAACCATATAAAGTGAGGATCTGCATGGGGTTTACAGAATAGATAATAAAGGGGAAAGAATAGATAATAATGGGGAAAGAAAAGATAATAAAGTTAAAAAAAGATATAGAATAGAGGACCAAAATAATAAAGTATAGATAAAATAGACCTAAACAAGAATGTGTCCATAGTACACGGATGCCCCACTCGCACTATCATTTTCTATGTTCAGTGGACCATGAAATTGGGGTAAAAACTCTAATTTGGCATTAAAATTAGAAAGATCATATCATAAGGAACATGGGTACTAAGTTTCAAGTTGATTAGACTTCAACTTCATCAAAAACTACCTTGACCAAAAACTTTAACCTGACACGGGACAGACAGACGAACGAACGAACAAACAAACGGACGCATAGACCAGAAAACATAATGCCCCTACTACTATCATAGGCGGGGCATAAAAAATAAAAGAATAGAGAATAATTAGGTGGTAAAAGGAGTAAGTTAAATAAGGGTTAAAATTGGCCCTAAGATTTTTATGTTTTTTTAATTAGGCCAAAATACTACACATTTAACTTCTTTTTGGCATATCACATTAAAAATTAAAATATGCATCATTGTTCAAGTTTTAAATAATTCTTAACCGTTTTTAGCATAATTTACTCTGTCCCCACCCCCAATCACTATTTACAACTTTTGATTACAGAACATTTTGGCTCCTAGGTTGCAGCCAAGGGTTTCCTCAAGCTTTTATGTCAGAAACTGCACAAAGAAAATATATCCAAAATATAGTGATTTTAAGCCTAGAATATATTCGTATGAAGAGATTTGTTCATCGTAGTATTAGGGCTGTTGAAATAGATCCATTTAAGAACCAGATTATGGCCATTTTGAAATTTTATGATAAAGTTGAAATGTAAAGGCCATATTTAGCCTAAAGTGAACTTTGTCCTTTAAAGAATAGAGAATAATTGGATGCTAAAATTTAAAGAATAGAGAATAATTGGGTGCTAAAATTTAAAGAATAGAGAATAACTGGGTACTCAAAAATAAAAATTGAAAAACAGCAAAAAATTTGAAGAATACATAAATGAAGGACCCCCAAATAGACCCTCATCAGTAACCTAGGACCCGTATCAAAACTTAAAATTTCCTTCCTACCCTCTCGCATTCATTTTAATAGAATAGCCCTAAATATTAATGGCAACATGTCTTTTAACAAACATTTTATTGTCATATTATATTTGTATTTGTAATATCTAAGAATCAATTAAATATTTACTTTGTATACAAGTCTTTTATTGTTCCAAGTGACTACACAAACACTCTTCACGCTTGTGAAAGGAAGAAATTTTGACGCTTTACAATTCAAAAGGATCACTTTGAAGCTTTACAATGTTTTTATATTGATACTATCCGAAGGCACATTAGAAATAGCCAAGTTTGCTGAACCTGGTAATTCAGTCTAAATCAGGCTTTGTGCCAACTTGGTGGGAATAATTACCAATATTTAGGCTCCAAAGAAATGTAAGTGATTGTACAAAGGGTGATGATGATGATATGTGATAGTTAAAAGTCAAATGGAAAATTATTGTGGAGTTATTTTTGTCACGCCTTAAAAGAGTAAAAAAGTGAGACATAGGTATGCTGTTTCCAGCAGAGGCGGCATCAACAATGTATTTATAGTTTGTGATAAGGTCAGTTTATGGGGAACCACTAGTGGTTGGTTAATGTTATTTGGTATGTAGTTGTATTAGCATTGGCACATCTAATTTCCCAATTCATGAAAATTGGTTCCCACAAAATAAATGAATAAAATGAATGATCCTTTACACTAAATCCATTGGATGTTTGATGTGTACTGATTGATTCTTTAGTCTTAGATACATGATTTTTTATTAATTGTTACACGTTTTGAACTAGCTGTCAGTAACTGAGAGTACTCTCAGATCTGTACTTAGTGTCTTTTTTGTTGTGGGGATGTATAAATACCCTACCATGTTCGGTCTGTGTTTTTGTTATCAGTACTTGTGTATCTGTCTTGTATCAATCTGATGAGTTCCACTGATTTTTTATAGTTTGTTCATATGTTGTGCTGTTACACTACTGTCCCACGTAAGGAGAGGGTTGGGCATCCACAAACTTGTTTAACACAGCTACTTTCTGTATGTGCCTGTCCCAAGTCAGGAGCCTGTCATTCAGTGGTTGCTGTTTGCTTTTCATTCATTGATTTTTACATGAATCAGGCCCTTAGTTTTCTCATTTGAATTGTTTTACATTTGTCATTTCTGGGCTCTTTCAATGTTTTGGTCTCTTTTGGAGAGTTGTCTCATTGGCAATCATATCACACCTTCCTATTTTTATAATGAATTGACCTTGAACTTTAATCCTGCCTGAAATTACAACATTTCATTTCATGATGATATTTAGTTTTGTATTGTAATGCTGATTCTGTGTCCATGCTTATAATTATGTAACAATGATCTTGCAATGTTCTATTAATATAGTCATAAAAGCAATCAATGAAATGTCCAAATTTCTTAAGGTGCCCGCCGTGGATAATTCCAGATAATTACTAGTTAGTCATTTGAATATTCAAATCTCTAATGTAAGCTCACTTTAGAACTTTATAATTTTCTTAAAAGCGACCTCAGGGGTACCTACTGGAGCACCCCATTTGTGTGAAAGAATGCAATTTTCACATGCTAAAGTAAAATTCATTCCAAATTTCAATGGTCTCGTAAATTTTAATTGATTCCTAATGCCAATGGACAGTCATGAATTTAACATAATTCCAAATATCAATGGTCTGTCATATTTTAACAT
This sequence comes from Mytilus coruscus, assembly GCA_017311375.1. Lineage (NCBI taxonomy): Eukaryota > Metazoa > Mollusca > Bivalvia > Mytilida > Mytilidae > Mytilus > Mytilus coruscus. Next base: position 59,275,975 of record CM029605.1, on the reverse strand, counting down.
CATTCTAAATTTTAATGGTCAATCATATATTAAACATTTGAAGTTAAAACTTCAATATAACATGACCATTACTGACCACATTATTTGTATATGCTATATTATTGGAATTTACCACATAACTAATTTTTTTTCAGTTGAGGTGTATGAATGTTAAATCTGTTATGGAAATTTCCCATTCTGGAAACACTTTTTACCTGTTGGTCCAACAAGATTAGAAACTATTCCTGTAGTGAAAACTGTGTGGGAATTTTGCTTTCTGTCAGTTGTGTGTGTTCAGAAAAATAATATATGCAGACAAAAATTCATAAACGAGGTGGAGGGCTTTTTATCCTGCTTGTAAAGATCTATTGAGTTAAGCCAATTGCAACTGGTCTTTGTAGTTTGTTCTTATGTTGTGCTGTTACACTGCACTGTACAAGGTTAATAGGAGGGTTGTCATTGGTTCATGTGACGTCTGTCATATCTGTTTTGTAAATTGTACAAATATAAATTAGGTCTTCTGTTTTCCTTTGAATTATATCATTTTTCATGTTGGGCTTTTTATAGCTGTCTATACAGTATAAGTTTTTCTCATTGTTGAAGACCATACGGTGACCTATAATTGCTTAAAATCCAGGTCATTTAAAGTCTGTTGAATAGTTGGCAATTATACCACATCTCCTTACTTTTATATTGCACCATTAGCAAGTTTTGTCCATTTTAATCTAGTGTTTCAGATCACATAAACTAAATTTTATGCAGGCAAAGAAGCAAAGTGATTTTTGTGCTGAAACAAGTTAACCTTTAGTTTGATAAAGATTTTTTGGGGCTACATAATTTCTAGAAAGGAGTTATTGTTTCCACCTTCACAAACAATTAACAATTAACAAAAAAGTATAATTTCATACTTTAATCAAAATTAATGCAGTATTTATTATACAATGATTGTAAATCATTAAAAAAAACTTAACAATCAAATTTGTATAAACACGTTAAATAGAAGACTATTTCAAAATGAAATATATATTAATTTGGCATATGCCCTGCAAAATACATATCTATAATACTAAAATAACGAGGTCCAATTTGTCAGCCGTCATGACTTAAAAACGATGAATCAAAGAATTCAACTTTATATATAACTAATATAGTACAATGGTGTTGATTAAAAATTACACCACTCCAGGCCCATTTGTTTTCCACGTAATTAATATTGCCAATAATTAAGAAGTTCCGGGTCGAGACCGACACCGATACCAATAGTATATGTAACATACAGCTTCCAGTCGCATCACAAAATAACATGTAAGTTGAACGTTCTGGAAAAACTTTTTTTAGTCGAACTCAGTTGAACTGAAAAATAAGGCGTAGATACTTTAATTCAGTCACGGACCTGTGATGTCACGGGTGTGTTCTAGTGTATATTATACATGTAGTAGTGGTATTCCTAAGAATAAGATTAACAGATCAAATATAACATGTATAAGACTAGGAACAAACAAAAATTCTGATCAATGGTAAAAGCATTAAAAGGTTACTTCGTTTCCACTTTTTCTGTTGGTGGATAAAGTTTACTTTAGTCAGTTTTTTGGGACTTCCCCTTTTTGAATTTGCCTTGGAGTTCTGTTTATTATTATTGCGGCCTGAGTATTTTAGTTGTACTCTTTTTGGGACCAAATACAGTGGATTCATTATAATTTGTATGTACTTATTTTTATCCATTTCAAAGATAAAGGGGTTTACATATTAAATGAAAGAAGAATGTCCATGAGACACAAATGCCCCCGCTTGCAAATCTACATCAAATTCAGCAATTTTTCCATTATAAAGGGACATAACTTGAGAACTGTAAAAGTGATTTATTAGACACCAAAATTCAAACTTGATCGGTGTTTGGTAGTAATAAGTATTGTGTATAAGTTTCACAACATTTGGTTAAGGAAAATTAAAATTAGAGTGGAAATGGCAAATTCAGCAATTTTTCCATTTATAAAGGGACAAAATTAGAGAACGTTGAAAGTGACGCCACACAAATTCGAACTTGCTCTGTGACTAGTGAAAATAAGAATTGTGTATAAGCGCATAATATTTTGTTAAACTTAAGTTTGATAAAGATTGTTTGGGGTGACAGAATTCCTAGAAAGTGACTATTTCCATCTCCACAAACAATTAACAGTTGATAACGAAAGTGTAATTTCATACTTTGATCAAAAGTAATGCAGTATTTATTACACAACAATTATGAATCATTTCAAAACTTAACAATCAAATTTAATCAATGTATAAACAAGATAAATACATGTATAAGACTATTATATAATTAATTTGGCATATGCCCTGCAAAATACATTTTGTATAATATACATGATATACATGTAGTGGTGTTCCAAAGAACAAGATTAACAAGTGATTTATTAGACTAGGAATGAACACAAATTCTGATCAAAGGTAAAAGCATTAAAAGATCAAACCTCACTTGGTTTCCACTCAATCATAGATCAAAAACATTTAATTTTGTCAGTTTTTATGGACTTCCCCTTTTTGAATTTGCCTTGGAGTTCTGTATTTTAGTTATACTTTTTTGGTACCAAATACAGTGGATTCATAATTTGAGGGTACTTATTTTTATCAATTTCATAGATTAAGGGGTTAACATGTTCAATAAAAGAAGAATGTGTTTGTTGGATACAGATGCCCCCGCTTGCAAATCTATGTCAAATTCTGCAATTTTTCCATTACAAAGGGACATAACCGAAAACTAAAAGTGATTTATTAGGCACCCAAATTTCGAACTTAATCTGTGTTTGGTGATAATAAGAATTGTGTATAAGTTTCATGATATTTGGTTCAGGAAAAGTAAAAGTAGAGTGGAAACGGCAAATTCAGCAATTTTTCATTTATAAAGGGACATAACTTGAGAACGTTGAAAGTCACACCACACAAATTCAAACTTGATCTGTGGCTGGTGAAAATAAGCATTGTGTATAAACTCATAATATTTTGTTGAGGCAAACTAAAGATAGAGAACAAAAACCAATTTTGGGACTTACAGACAGACACGGTGCCCTGTCTAGGGGAGGGGGCATAACAAAATACAAATATATTACATATATGATAAAGAATTTGATGAAGACAAGAAGAAATCAAATATTGACAAATACAATTTTTCCTCAATCCCTGAAATTTAACCATACTCAAGAAATTCAAATAAATACACACTTAGCTAGGATGAATTACAGTTCTTCTGTTAAATTTAAACATTTGACAGACAAGATAGATTTCTCAGCTGAGTGAGCTGATAAGTCTAAATAACTGATACATCAAGATACATTTTTGCTATACCTCAGTCTCCATATAATGGAAAATATACAATCTAGGAGGAAAGTGATTCTGATAACATACAAAATGCAGTTTAAAACTTTAAGGATAATTGCGTAAATTGCTTTAACATAAGTAAAATTGCAAATGACTATATAGACAGGTAATCTTAAAGTTAAATGCCCAACTTCTTTATATCTTTTATGAATACAAAATGTATAAATAACAAAGTTTGAAATACACCATGTTAAAAAATACAATTGAAAATTCAAATCTGCTCCTTAAAGCACAATATACAATGTAGCTGAAGCTAGTTCTCGTTGTTACGGTCCACTAGGGCTATTCCATTTAAATGGGGGTATCATTGGGGGTCTGATCCGGGATGCCTCTTATTGTTTTGTCAGATTCCTGTATCCCGCTTTTCATTGTAATAATAACACTTGTAATTGCAAGTGTCCTGTCGGACTTCGTTGCAGGTTTTTTACGCACAATTATTTGACTTTCACTTGTCACGCTTACAAAAAATTGGCCAATCCCATGTCATGCTTAGACCCACTAAGATGAATGTGAATGGGTAGGATGGGACTTCCATAAATCCAATTACAAACAACATGATTTCTTTGATTAATTTTGCATACATCAAATGGACATAACCACAAACATTGGGTAAATGAGGGGGTGTAGTTGAGGTTTTCATCCAGAATTCCTGAGAAAATAAATGATAAATCCTGAATTCCAGTGAAAATAATCAGTCAGGGGACTTACTGAAATGAGTGATTTTTAAATCACTGATTCAAGTAACATTTTGTCCACAAATGTTGGAAGTAAAGAGTTGGCTTTCTTTAATAATCACCTATTTTAAGTAGTACAAATAAATCACTAGACTAAGTGATTTAATTTTATTTTAGCTTTAAATATACAATACTAATGATCCAGGGACTAATTATGTTGCTAAAATTATCAGAACCAACATCTGTGTTGATAGGATGACAATTCATGTCAGGTGATGACCTTGTACTGAATCTGGGATAATGACATGAAAATCACGTGTTGAAGTATCATACCTCTATTTTCTTCCAAAAATTCACTTCTTTAAGTATTATTATTTTAATTACCCCCACTAATTTCAACACCCCCGAACAGTGAAATTTTGCTCGCGAACAGTAAAATTTTATTACATAATCTGTAAGATGAAACCTTGAATTTTACAGGAAAATTACTCCCACTGCTGGGAAAAATCTGTTAAAAAGTATTAGTTCATTATTAAGAGCCTTTATTTTAGAATTTTTTCAACAGATATCAAATTTATAGCTGAATGATTGCATCAAAGGCATAAACCTTGCTATAAAAAAGCAAAAAGTTCATTTTTTCAATTTTACTAATAATTAGATATGATCTAAACCTGTAATGTTTGAAATTTTGGTAAAACTACAAAATGACAGATTTTCTAATTTGCTACATTTTTGTACTTAAATGAGTGATTTATAAATCACTCATTTCAGTAAGTCCCCTGACTGATAATGTTACTGTTCCCTCATCATGATATAATCAAATCCTAGAAGATTAGCTGGCTATTTTCTAAATTTCTATGAATTAAACAGCACAATCCTGTATTCCAGAAAAAGGTGCCTATTGATAGACCATGCAACCACACACTGATCTGTAATCAGAAACTGATCTTTCAATGGTACTTTTAAACTTGGTGTAAAATAAAACTTCTTGCTAAGCACCAATTCTTAATAAATTATTGTACAGTTATGTATATATAACAGAAAGTAAAACTATATAAACTGATTCATGTAAATAAAAATAATAAAATAATAACATGTTATGATACACTTGCAATATACATGTTTACAAAAGCTAACATTATTTCATTTTGAATCAATTTATCATTGTGTATCAATTTATGATATATAATCATTACATGCACGCATGTATAAGTAAACTGTTCACACAGAGATATGTCTTGCCTTTTTGTTATTTTGATAATGCAAATGTTGAACTTAAAATAGCAATGCCTTAACATGTAAGTTATGCAAATATTCAATGAACCATGACTGAAGGTACCCCGTTAAACAATCTCCATGAAAATGAGATGTGCTAATACAACTGCATACAAAATACCATTGACTTATCATAAGTCATTCTCTTTAAACAAACCTTAACACAAACATTAACTTGTAAACTATGTAAAAGTTTCAAAGTCAATGAACTATGATGAGGGGGAGGGGCTATATAATCTCCATGGAAATGAGACTTGCAAATGCCAATACATTTGCTTCCAAATATCATTGACTTAACATTAGTGGTTCATCTTAAACTGATCTAATCACAAACTAATACATGTAAACTAAGTAAAAGTTTCAAAGTCAATAGACCATGTCTGAGGGGTTAGGACCAAATATTCTCCATGGAAATGAATGTACTAATGCTTATACAACTGCATACCAATTATCATTGACCTACCACTAATGGTTTTCTTTAACTGACCTAATCACAAACTAATACATGTAAACTAAGCAAAAGTTTCAAAGTCAATAAACCATGACTGAGTGGGCCGGGCCAAATAATCTCCATGGAAATGAGATATGCCATTACTTATACAACTGCATACCAAATATCCTTGAGTCCTTGACCTACCACTAGTTGTTCCCCATAAACTGACTTAATCACAAACTAATACATGTAAACTAAGCAAAAGTTTCTTAGTCAATAGATCATGACTGAGGGGTTGGGTCCAAATAATCTCCATGGAATTGAGATGTGCCAATACTAATACAACTGCATACTGAATATCATTGACCTACCACTAGTGGTTCACCATAAACTAGACCTAATCACAAACTAATACATTGTTGACGCCCCCGCCGGAAACAGCTTACCTATGTTTCGTTTTTTAACGGCGTCAAGGCAAGACAAAAACCTGGAAGCAGGGAACAGCAAATTTACTGCTGTTCTTGATCTATTTAAAATAAATAAATACATGTTTATATATATATCGTGTATATATAAAGATCAAAGAAGCATTAAACATACAGATAAATCATATATCAAATCTCTATATAGCTATAGTGTCCAAGTGCATTAACTTACAAAGAAAAAGAAAGTTCTTGCTGGTTATTGTCTGGTATAAATCTTTGATAGTTTTCATAAGAATCCAACAAGAAATATAGGTGTGAGATAGCTTACAATGCAATGTTCAATAGAAATTACATTTCAAAGGGACTAACTCCTGTAAAAATAATTGATCAGTACTGATTTTCGAACTCATCCCAGATATTGCTGATTTTAACCTTGGATATTAATTTCATAATAATCCTACAAGAAATGCAGGAGTGAGAGTGCTAACAATTCAATTTTCCATATAATTTATATTTCCAAGGGGCATAACTCAATCAAAAAAAGTTAATTGCCACTAATTTTCAAACTGGTCTGAGACATTACTGATACATTTGTACAAACCTTTGAAAGACATTTCATAAAAATCTGGCAAGAATTTTACACTTAAGAGTGCTTACAATGTAATTTCCTCTAGAATTTACATAATTTTGAAGGGACATAACTCCTGTAAAAATAATTTATAAGCACTTATTTTCAAACTAATCCAAGACATTGCTGATTTAAATTTTATTACAATCCTATAAGAAATGTAGCCTGACGACTGCTTGCAATGCAAGTTTCCTGGCCTATAACTATATTTCCAAGGGCATAACTCCTTTAAAAATAGTTAATTGGCAGTGATTTTTCAATTTGTCCGAGACAATTAAACATGTACCCTTTAACATATAATTTTATTTTCTCCCCACTTGTTTTTAAATGAAATCAACATAACTTAACACAGACAGCAATGAGAAACCCATATTAAACTTTGATGTAAACAGTCTGACATGAAAGACATGTATGAAATGAGCTCCAAAAATATAATTTCCTATGAGTAATTTTTTCCACTTTCTAACTGGTTCCTTTTGGTGAATAGCAATCAATAGTAAAAGGACAGAGCCCTTTTGAAAGATATATTACATGTATGTCAATTTATTGTATACAAAATGAACAAATTAATATAACAATGATATAAAAACTTGATGTAGACTGATTGTCGGCACTATTTATTGGTACCCAGTATGGGGGGTAAAAATCCTCCTTGACTGTTTCCCTGTCCAATCTTGATCCAGGTTCTGGATAGTTTTTATAATATACTGTATAACCATTTGCCAACCAAGCTCCCCACCAACCAAATGTACCTGTGGTGATAATGGAACTATTACACAATGACAATAACGCTAAATCTATTCCTGGAGTATTCCTGGGAATAATGATGGAATTTGGAAATTTCAAATTCTTAAAGCACCATTTGTAATCATCTGAGATGACAAGGAATTTGACTTTATTGTTGAACTTTTGTTGCATGTGATTCACTGCATTATGAAGATATTCCAGTGGAGCTGATTTGAAACCTATTTTTAAAGATGATGCAATCATCATATCAGTTCTTCTGACATGTATACATGTTGTCTGAAAAGAAATATTATTCTGAACATTCTGACGAAATATTTGTTCTGCATTTGACATAATGGACTTTTGGAATGTAAATTCTTCTCGAACTTGCTTTTCAACATGTTTAAAATATTTCCAAGATTGCAGATAGCCATGAATTGTTATGTTTGAAACAGGAAGTGACTCCATTTTCTTATCATATGCACATGGTAAATCTTCATAAATTGGTTGCCTACAAAATGCATTAACTGCTCGCACACTTTTCAAATTAAAAATATTTGCTAATGAAACTTTTCTGACGGATTCAGGACTGGTGTAAAATAGCACATTATTTTTCCTGGCAATTCCAATGAGTGATGCATATGCAAATAACCAGTTGCCAAGACGACCTGAGAGTGCTACCGTAATATAAACAGGCTGTTGTTTAGTTTTCGGCAAATTAGTTACGCTGTTGATATGAACCAGACACCGAGAATATTCCTTGTCCCAAATCTGTCTTACAAAATGAACATGTAGGATAGAAGGTACTGTTTGTAACCATGACAATACCAAGTAGGTGATTATCAGACTGACACATGCCAGACAAATAACACGTCTACTACATCTTTTGTTGATAAACTCCATTCTCCATAGCAAATATCAAGTCCTATAATAGAATAAAACAAAGTGCAAAAGCAATGAAAAGATGTTAATACTGTATACAGTCAGGGATATAACTCTATAGGGTTATTACAGAAAATATCTTACGTGTGTTATTACAGATATTTTTATGAGTTGTCTACTCTTTAATCTTTAAATTTTCTAAATCTGTAATAATATATGTTTGTTATTTGTAAAATAAATCATCAACATTTAATTTTTAATGGACTCTAGGGAACTCTTGAAACTTTGGCAGAAACTAAATGCATAGCCTTGATAACTTATTTTTGAATTAAATTAATACATTTATCATTAACCATGGTAAATCAATGAGACGAGGCTTTTAAGTGATAATCTTAGCTGTAATAACATGCTTAATTATTAAAGGCATGTAATTTATTATATGAGGCACTTGGGAATTACTGGGAAGCTTGTGCAGAACCTCATTACATGCTCTGATCATTATTTCTTACAATGAATTAAAATATATTGTAATTAAACATGATGTATGTCTGAGCAAATGCTTTGGAGTGATAAAGAGAAGCTGTAATAACACCCTTTAGTTATTACAGGCATATTTTTTCTGTAATAACATATGTGTACTATGCATGATTGGCAACATATGAACTGCTGTATCTTTCTATAGTGTATAAACATGATAAAAGAAAAAAGAAAAAAATAGCTTTTTCAACTTAAAAGGGGGGACATTCATTATATTTGGAACAACTTTTCTAAAAGAGGGGTCCTCTTATTTTCAAAAGATTGAAGTTCATGAATATTCCAAAATTCGTGGACATGTTTTGCAATATAATACCAGATAGACATATTGTTCTTTAGAAAAGTTTCTGCAAATAATATAAATATGTGCCCTTTTGTACTTAAAAGTGGTTTAAAAAAAAAAAAGTATCACTTGAAATTTACCCCTCATAAAAGGGATAGTCATCACCTTGAGGGGTTGTTCCCAACCTGTTCAAGATGACATAATTTAAATTGTCAGAATTATTTGGACTAGTATTATAAAAAAGGTTATTTGTGTTGCTTTTAGACATTTAAAGCCTCTAATATCTACACGGGACATATTTATAACAATACCTTTTTTACTATCCACAGGAACCCCAAGTTCACTTGGGGTTTATCAGTCAGGGGAATTACTGAAATTAGTGATTTAAAAATCACTTATTTAAGTAGAAAATTCGAAATTTTGTCACAAATTGTGATATTGTAGTTTTACCAAAATTTTAAACATAAAGGTTTAGATTATATCTTATTATTAGTAAAATTGGAAAAAATGAACCTTTTTCTTCTTTTTTAAAAATAGCAAGGTTTGTGCCTTTGATACAATCATTTAGCTGTAAGTTCTATATATGTTGAAAAATTTAAAGGCTATAATGAAGGCTTTACATAATGAACTGATACTTTCTTAACAGATTTTTTCCCAGCAGTCGGAGTAATTTTCCTGTAAAATTCAAGGTTTCATCTTACGGATTATGTAATAAAATTTTACTGTTCGCCATCAAAATTTCACTGTTTGGGGGTGCTGAAATTAGTGGGGGTAATTAAAATAATAATACTTAAAGAAGTAATTTTTTGGAAGAAAATAGAGGTATGATACTTAAACAAGTGATTTTCATGTCATTATCCCAGATTCAGTACAAGCATGACAATGTCATCACCTGACATGACCGGTCATCCTATCAACACAGAGGTTGGTTCTGATAATTTTAGCAACATAATAAGTCCCTGGATCATTAGCATGATTAGTATTGTATATTTAAAGCTACAATAAAATTAAATCACTTAGTCTAGTGATTTATTTGTACTACTTAAATAGGTGATTATTAAAGAAAGACAACTCTTACTTCCAACATTTGTGGACACAATGTTACTTGAATCAGTGATTTAAAAATCACTCATTTAAGGTTCATCTATACACTTTGACAAAAATGGCTGTGTTTACACCATGAAATTTTCTCTGAGTACAGACAAAACTGTGTAATTTGAAAAGTTTTAAAACCTGGCAGCACCTAGATAATTAAATGTTACATCTATTTTATGTTTTAAAAAGGTAAAAACCTTTATGGATTTTGATGAACATTTTCTTTCCTTGCCACAGAAGATGGTAAAATAAACAAACACCTGAGTTTTATTTGATACAGTCCACTCAATTACACTATTTAAATCACCTTTGTTGTGTTGATTTCTATTGTCCCTCTATTGTCCATTTTAATCAATATGTTACAATACAATCATTGAGGGGGACCGTCTCAAAGATTTCACCAGACTTTGTTTATTTTTACACTGCCTATGGAAATTTATCTTTTTAAAACACAAAATGAATACAACTTGTATATATCTAGGTGCTGCCAGGCTTTAAAACTTTTCAAATTACATAGTTTTGCCTGTACTTAGAGATGCATGGTGTAAACACAGCCATTTTTGTCAAAGTGTATTGATCAACCTTAAGTAAGTCCCCTGACTGTTCGTGTGGATAGTAAACTAGAGGCTCCAAAGAACCTGTGTCGCTTGCCTGATATTTTTATTTACAATTGATGCATAAATCAATGCAACCGTTATACTTTTGCTTTAGTTTCAGAGATATAAGCCAAAACTGCATTTTACCCTATGTTCTATTTTTAGCCATGTCTGCCATGTTGGTTGGCAGGCAGGGTTATCGGACACATTTTTAAACTAAATACCCTAATGACGATTGTGACCAAGTTTGGTTAAATGGTTGTTTCAGAGGGAAGATTTTGTAAAGATTACAAAATTTACCAAAATTGCTAAAATTGACTTTAAAGGGCAATAACTCCTTAAGGGTCAACTGACCATTTTGGCCATGTTGACTTATTTGTAGATCTTACTTTGCTGAACATTATTGCTGTTTACAGTTTATCTCTATCTATAATAATATTCAAGATAATAACCAAAAACTGCAAAATTTCCTTAAAATTGCCAATTCAGGGGCAGCAACCCAACAATGGGTTGTCTGATTCGTCTGAAAATTTCAGGACAGATATATCTTAACCTGATGAACATTTTTACAAATGTCAAATTTGCTCTTAATGCTTTAGTTTCAGAGATATGAGCCAAAAACTGCAATTTACCCCTATGTTCTATTTTTAGCCATGTTGGTTGGCAGGCGGGGTCATCGGACATATTTTTTAAACTAGATACCCTAATGATGATTGTGATCAAGTTTGGTTAAATCTGTCTTACTAGTTTCAGAGGAGAAGATTTTTGTTAAAGATAACAAAAATTTACAAAAAATTGTTAAAAATTGACTTTAAAGGGCAATAACTCCTTAAGGGTCAATTGACCATTTTGGTTATGTCAACTTTTTTGTAGATCTTACTCTGCTGAACATTATTGCTGTTTACAGTTTATCTCTATCTATAATAATATTCAAGATAATAACCAAAAACGGCAAAATTTCCTTAAAATTACCAATGCAGGGGCAGCAACCCAGCAACGGGTTGTCCGATTCATCTGAAAATTTCAGGGTAGATAGATCTGGACCTGATAAACAATTCTACCCATGTCAGATTTGCTCTAAATGCTTTGGTTTTAGAGATATAAGCCAAAATCTACATTTTACCCCTCTTTTATTTTTAGCCATGGCGGCAATCTTGGTTGGTTGGCTTGGTCACCGGACACAATTTTTACACAAGATACCCCAATGATGATTGTGGCCAAGTTTGGTTAAATTTGGCCCAGTAGTTTTAGAGGAGAAGATTTTTGTAAAAGTTAACAACGACAGACGCCGGACGCCAAGTGATGAGAAAAAAGGTATTGTAACCGACTAGTAATGGATTGTTGGGACTTGTTATATGTCTATACATTGTAGAAAATTGTAAATATGGAAAAAAAACAAGACTTCTTTTTTTATAGTGGGCCCAAAAAAGGGGTCCATGCCCCAAATACCTGTGATTTTTAACAGGTTATGGCAGCTCTAGAATTGGATCTCCTGTAGTTGGTGATCGCAATACTGGTATACCAGTATTGTGTACAATACTGGTATACATGGTATACAAATTTTGTACCAGTATTGTAACTTTTTTTTAAAAATCAACAATACTGGTACATTACTGATATACCAGTATTGTAGATGTATTGTAGACTATACTTTAAGGTGTATGCTATGTCCAAGTTGTTTTAAGTGTATTTTTCAGCAACTTTTTCATTATGTTCATGATGTTTCAGATAGAAATGTTTTTTTTTCTAAAGATTAATAATTTTAGTAAAATTAGATATTAAAGATCAAAGGAATTAAATGAACTCAAAAGATACCGGTAAAGAGGATAATTGAAATTAATCAACAACTAGTTAAAATAAACAAACGATAATTGTAATTAACTCATATTATTCAAACAATTGTTAATTATATAAAATGATTGCTATACATTTTATCATATTTCTATATCTTGTATATTTATTTTCTACAAATATTTGAATAATAATTTTTTATTATTGTTATCTCTTTGTGATACCTTTTTATATTTTATCTCTATTTTTTTTTTTAACATATATCTCAAAATTCTTTAGTCAAGTTTTCCCAATTTCTTCTTTCTACCTACATGTATCTGTAAAACACAACTATGCTATTTTTTTTTTAACTTTAATACTAACTTGCATACATGTAACGTTACTACTTTATTTTTCTATTTTCATTAAGTATGAGAATAAGATAAATTATTATATGTGGAAAATTTTATTAGTAATGATATAAGAAATAATTGTAACTCTATTCAATAAGTTTTCCTTTTTTTGTTTTTTATATAAATAAAATAATGTAAATGTTAACTACAGTCTGAGTGCTAAAAAAAAAAAGAAGTCACAAGGAACAAGAAATTGGCATTCTGTATGGCAAACATGGCAAAGGGTGAAGCAGATGATTCAGAACCATGGGAAACACAAATTGTAGCAGATATATCAACTGGTACAATTACTAGTACATACATGTATACTACACTAGCAAAAGATGTTGCCAACATCCTATGGCATCAGCACTCCAACACCTATGAGTCTATGAGAGTAAGCGAGCCGTATAAGTGCTATCTGAAGAAGCTTGTCATTTTGTAAAGCATAAGAGAAAGTCCACAGAGACTGAATACCAATACAGAAGGAGGAGGGTTGCAGAAATGCAATCTGAAGAAGAAATAGGCAATACCAATGCTGATAGATATTAGAAAATAAAGAGTTTGTTAAAATGCTAGGACAGTATGGTTCCATTAAGACAAAAACAACAGAAGATTTAAAACTTTCCTTGATGACAATTGCAGTGTACCATTATTCAAACATGTAAATTTATCATTTGTTATACATCATGCTTTCATTTTATAATTAGTGCTAAAAAGTACATTACTGTATCAGTATTTATTATCCTTATGTTTATTATTAGTATTTAGTGCTTAATTATCTATATGTCTATTCATTCAAATATCTTATACAATTGTCCGTCATATGTTAATTTCATTATGTGACACCTTTATTACTGATTAATTACCTATATGTATTGTTTATTAAAAAAAACACAATACTGGTACAATACTGGAATACAATACTGGTACAAAATTTTTATACCAGTATTGTCCACAATGGTATCGGGTCTGTTCGCCCTGATTACATGTTCACCCTGGGTCTGTTCGCCCAGAGTCCGTTTCGCCCATAGAGTCCGTTCGCCCTGGGTTCTTTCGTCCTACTTTAAAACAAAATTAATATTAATAGGTTTAATAAACATATTCAGATATTTATATGATCAATACTAGAGAAAATATATATTCTCGAAATTATGAAAAAAACATGGAAATATTTAAAAATTAATGGCTTGTTTTGGAGCATAAATAGGCTTCAATCTTACATTTGTTTTATTTAGAATTAATTTTAATGGCTGTTGATTGTAATTTAGGGTGACATATGATATTTGTTTCTCCCACTTTTAATAATTTAGAATGCTGCCGGATTAGGTATAATCATGATGTTTTTGAGCTCACTTATTTTTGTATTAATTATCTTTGTTGGATTAATAATGAAAGAAATATTTTTTTTTAAATAAACTAGTCAGCTTGGAATGAGTAAAAACAACGATGTACGAATTGTAAGACATAAAAGGGATTTTTGATTCGCATACAACTTGGGTTCTTTGATCTCAAGTTCGTTTTGACACATTTCCTATATAAAAAATATGTGCTCTTTAAAATAATAGTGTAAAAAATTAAGAACATAACTGGTTTGTGATGCGAAGTTCGAATTGGATCTTGTTATGACTGTTAATAATTGTTCTGAAATTGTAAACATTTATCAATAAAGATAAATACATGCAGATAACATTGTCTTCAGTTGTTTTATATCAAATACCTTCTATTCCTGGTACGTACTCTACAGTGCAGATCAAAGGAAAATAATGCACGGTTTTGGTAGCAGCAATACAACATAAATATTCAGCGAAACTTTCAACAAACTTTAACATACTCTTTTCAAATAATAATATACAACAAGACAACAAAATAAAATAAAAATCAAGAGCGAACGGACTCAGGGCGAACAGGTACTAGAGCGAACACGAATCAGGGCGACCAGTATTGCGATCACCAACTACAGGAGATCCCTAGAATTAAACACATGGGGGGGGGAGGCTGAGGATCCTTTATTTCCTTACTTATATAGGAAAGTGTTCAATGTTTAAGTCTGGTCCAGTTTATGATCAGCGGTCTTTAAATATATCATAATTAGCTGATTCAATCTGGTTTCCTTCCTAAAAAATTAAACCAGACCGAAACCTCTAAAAAGGAAACCGTTCACGGGGAGTATAAATCCGTACTTTCCGTTCAAGTTCAAGTTCAAGTTCAAAGTTCAAAAGCTTTATTTATAGACGAATATCAGAATACAGAAAACATAAGCTCTACTTCTTACAAACAAAACATTTAAAACAAAGCAAGCATACTACATACACAAGAGCTACACAATCAAGGCAAATCATTACATTGAACCATACATCATTACATGTACAATATAAATGACATGAAGAAGTTAACATATGTTATACTATACAGAAATATT
Organism: Mytilus coruscus; assembly: GCA_017311375.1. Classification (NCBI taxonomy): domain Eukaryota; kingdom Metazoa; phylum Mollusca; class Bivalvia; order Mytilida; family Mytilidae; genus Mytilus; species Mytilus coruscus. The sequence goes on along the minus strand of CM029605.1, from coordinate 59,260,486 downwards.
AAAAGCACCGCAAGCAATCAATATTAAAAGCATGTCCTAAGTCAGGAGCCTGTTGTTCAGTGGTTGTCGTTTGTTGATGTGGTTCATATGTGTTTCTCTTTTATCGTTTTTATATCATAGATTAGACCGTTGGTTTTCCTGTTTGAATTGTTTTACACTGCTCATTTTGGGGCCCTTTACAGCTTGCTGTTCGGTGTGAGCCACGGCTCCGTGTTGAAGGACGTACTTTGACCTATAGTTGTTTACTTTTTCCGCATTGTGACTTGGATGGAGAGTTGTCTCATTGGCACTCATACCACATCTTCTTATTTCTATATAAAGCACTTTAAAACACAGAAGCATTTATAGCACATTAAGCAAAAAAGCACTAAAAAATAAAGCATTAATTATTTGCAGGCATTGCATTGGCATGAATTACCATTCCGGGGTAACAATAAGTTTAGCCTTCAACGGTGGATATGGTAATCTGAAGGTGTCGTACGAAGTTGAAGTGTGTCTGGCTGGCATCTTTATATAATGTCCCTCTAAAAAAATTGATTGTAATGAAGAATATCTTCAGAGATTAACAAATCTCCATAAAAACTGCAAGAATAATTTTTAATTGCCCGGCTTTCTTTTACACTATCAAGAGAACTTTGTGACATTAACATGATTAAATTGGTTAAGTTTCCAAGAGAGACTGATTGTGCAGCATAAACTGATTCTATTACACAAAATTTTAAAGGATAAATCTTCTGATTAAGGAGGTTAGCTACTCTGTTTCAAAATAACAAGATTTTCATAACACTAGTAAATATTGATAGGGGATTATTAAAGGAACCAAAAGAGCAAAAAAAAAAAAATATATATTATAGGTCAATGTGCTTGTTTTCGAGATATTAGCCATTGAAATTTTAGCGGGAAAATGTTCTCTCTTGATTTTTCATAGCTTTATCCTTGACAAGTTTAAGTACTCAAAAACAATTAAAAAGTAGCAAGGATTTTATAAGACTTTTACAAATGGCTTATAATTATACATGTAAAAGATTTACAAAAAGAAAAATGGGGGTCAATGGGCAAAATTTTTTAAGGCATTCAAATGGATAAGACCAGAGGATTCCGAAAATCTGACAAAAATTCCAAAACATGACAAGCGAACATCCTTAACTGAAAAGTTGTGTTTTGTGTTTTCAGCCGGAGCTGAGACTACTATATTATACTATTCTTTTTACATGGATCATGAGTAATGAAGATAGCAGTTTTTTATCTATTTTATGTGCATACCTTGACAAAGGCCTGCAACTTAGAAAATCAGAAAATTAGTTAAATACTCTAATAGATAGCAAAATTATCTCCCTTTGACCACTGACCCTTTCCTCATGCATTTGAACTATTATTTTATGTTTCTTTAATCACTCTGTAATGTTTATGTCATGTCATTGTTAATGTTATGCTCTTAATGGGCCCTTTAATTTGGAAAATAAAAAATATTGTATTGTATTGTATTGTATTCTGGTAGTCTCAGACCGGAGCTCGACTGAAATTTATGAAAGAAGTTAAAGATCTGTTCCACCAAACACGAATATAATGAAAAAAATCTTTGCTGAAATATTCTGTGATTCTATGAAATATAGCTTACGAACTAACATATACAAATATCGTCATCTTTATGTTTCATTCAAATCTTTAAAATTTCAAGCTACGTCCAGCCACGCAGAAATGCCGATGCTGCTACTGCTGCTGCATGATGTCAAAGACAAAACTATATATTTTCCATTCAAAATAGATAAAGATGAATTCATAAATCACAGGAAATAAGCTCTTTCTTGCAATAAAGATAGTCATGGTAATAAACTATAAGAACGTATCACAAAGTTAAATAAGTGAATAACAAGATTACCTTCTACTAGACCTTAACAAAGGTGTTTTTCTAGAATGATAAAAAGAATTATATTCATATTGATCTCCACGTGTAGCTGGAATAAATAATGTGTATGGTGCAAACATTGATTTGAAGCAACAATCATCGATCTTCAAAGACCCAAATGTTGCTAAGCGCTGTCCTACTTTCATGACACAAATGTTCAATGGGAGTGCTGTCCCCGCAGTAAAGGAATTAGATATTCACAATTCATTTGGAAACTCAACACTAACCCCCTCGACACTTACCACAGTCTGAATAAAATCAAACTCTCAGCGCTCCCGTTTTCTGATATCTCAGCGCTCACGTTTTCTTATGTGTCGCGACATATCAGAAAACGGGAGCGCTGAGAGGTTTGATTTTAATCAGACTGCACTTACCAAAGAGAAATCTCAAAAAACATATTCATAAGTCTTTTATTTGTTCTTTTGTGATTTCAACCAAAGATGCAGAAATGGATACTTAACTGTATTGGGTCCCTAAATTAGATGTTACATGTATAATACAAATAACGTTATACGAGGGTCTGGATGGGGTCCTTCATTCCAGTATTCTTTAATTTTTTAGGCCATTTTTCTTTATTCTTTATGTTTTGTCCATTATTCTCGGTTCTTTATGTTTTAGCACCCCATTCTCTAATCTTCATTTTTGTCCATTTTTCTTTATTTTTAAACCCCATCCAGACCCTCTTATATTGCTAGGTCTTTCAAGTGCTCTACAAAACTTCTTTCAAAACTGTTACAATCAATGACTTCAGCAATCAAAGCAGGGTTTCAGAGCTATAGAATTTGACTAAAATTGAAGACAGATTTGAAAGAATAAGTCCAAATTTGTTTCATAAAAGAGAAAGAAGAGAATGGACAACGTAGACACAAATTATACCTTGTTTTAGGGAGGAATGAATCATACTTTGTAAAAAAAAACCCTCTGGATGGGACAAAATATTCTCTGAAACTGACATTTTCGAGACTATCGATATCTTGATTGTTAACATATTTGTTGCGTTTGGTTGACGTGTTTTTGAAAAAAAAACAATCGGCATTCTTATGGAACAAAGTGTGTTTCTCTACGTGTTGATTTCACAGAACGAAACTGATCACCGAATGTGTTACTTTAATACATGAACAACAACACGAGAGCCACATGTGGAGCCAGATCTGCTTACCCTTCTGGAGCAGTTGAGATCAACTCGTTATTTTTTGTGGGGTTAAATTCATGTTGCTCCGTCTTTCGTTTTTAGCTCACCTGGCCTTAAAGGCCAAGTGAGCTTTTCTCATCACTTGACGTCCGTCGTCCGTCGTCCGTCGTCGTCGTCGTCTCCGTCGTCGTCGTCCGTCGTCGTTAACTTTTACAAAATTCTTCTCCTCTGAAACTACTGGTCCAAATTTGTCCAAACTTGGCCACAATCAACATTGGGGTATCTAGTTTAAAAATGTGTCCGATGAGCCCGTCCGCCAATCAAGATGGCCGCCATGGCTAAAAATAGAACATAGGGGTAAAATATAGATTTTGGCTTATATCTCTAAAACTAAAGCATTTAGAACAAATCTGACATGTGTAAAATAATTCATCAGGTCAAGATCTATCTGCCCTGAAATTTTCAGACAAATCAGACAACCCGTTGTTGGGTTGCTGCCCCTGAATTGGTAATTTAAGGAAATTTTGCAGTTTTGGTTATCTTGAATATTATTATAGATAGAGATAAACTGTAAACAGCAATAATGTTCAGCAAAGTAAGACCTACAAATAAGTCAACATGACCAAAATGGTCAATTGACCCCTTAAGGAGATATTGCCCTTTATAGTCAATTTTTAACATTTTTTTGTAAATGTTTGTAATCTTTTACAAAAATCTTCTCCTCTGAAACTACAGAGACAAATTTAACCAAACTTGGCCACAATCATCATTAGGGTATCTAGTTTTAAAAAAGAGTCTGATGACCCCGCCTACCAACCAACATGGCCGACATGGCTGAAAATAGAACATAGGGGTAAAATGCAAGTTTTGTCTATTATTTTTTGAACCGTTATAAATAGAGAAAATCTGAAAGAAGCAAAATGTTCAGAATAATGAGCTCTACCAATTGTCCATATACGTCAAAACTGTTAGACAAATTCTTATGGAAGTTGTTGCCCATAAATGACAAATTTTACCATATTTTTTTCATTTTTGCCTATTATCATGAAAACTATGATATTTTGATAGAGAGAAACCTTTTTGTTTCCTTTATGCCTTATATGATTTAAATTATAATAGAAAAATAAACACTTTAAATCATAAAAATGATCAGCAAGGCAAGATCTATTAAAAGTCAAATTTGGCCGATATAGTTAGTAGACTGTCACTCTTCATAGGAGTGATTGCCCTTAAATGAGGATTTTTTTTTACCCTCTTTTGTGTTTTGAGCAAAAACTAAATAAGATAGAGAAAAACTAAACAGACTAAAAGATCAGTAATACAAGATCAACAAAATAGAGATTTTGTCATGAAGTCTATTCGCGTCTACAATGTTGGAGAGTGTCCTTTGTTTGATATGCACATACATGTGCAAGAATATGTCACATTTCCAAGCGAGATAACCCAATCTGTTTAAATGGGACAGTAGATAATTAACGATAACTCTTAACTCCTTCCAATAGACGTCGTTGCATTTACTAATCTTGTTAAATACAACAGAGACATGTCTCTGATAAAAATTAATTCGCGTCTTCACGGGAGTTATAAATTACGATACTTGAGTTAGTGGTCTTTAAAAGGGCTATGATATTGAGATCAAAACCGCGTCGAGATTATAAATCAATGTATTTTGAAAATTAGGAAAAATCCATAATTTTTGTTCATTGATCTTGAATGACATTTTAACAAACACTCATAAAACGTATCTCATGAGTTTTGATGTTCATATATCTTTAAAAATACCATCTAGGAGGTTATATGACATCCTTGTTATCAAGAAATTTAATATTTTCATTAGCACTGACGACGAAATTGGTACCGAACCGTAGATTACGCATTTTTATCACTATTAGTAATGAAATTATATGGCATAATATCAGTTGTGTTTTTATAAACATATAAACACCAGCAAACAGAAGTTTGTCCAGCTTTCTAACAATAGGCTATATATATTCATTCATTTCAGTACAATCATTCATTTATGCCTTGGACAAATAAGTTTGCTTTAAAATGATGCTATATATGTCTTTGAAGAAATAACTTACAAGCTGAATGTTTTAATTTTTAAATGTTTTATGTAAAACGGCTAAACATATCTCAGTCATCTTTAGTTAGGTAAGGCGTTAGCAGACAAAAGGTCACAGTCAATAAATCAAATTTAGACAATTGGTGAAAATTAAGGATATAAATTCTAAGTCTAAATAATTGAAGAATAAGTCATTCAACAGTTAAAATATATTTTTATTGATATTGATAAGTAGAGCTCTCTCTGATTGATAAGTGAAGATTTATAAATTGCAATAACTAAAGACATCATCATGAAGTGAGTTAGGTTGCAAGCGCTTTTATAGTGGGTCTCCCTTTTTCTGTGTGTTTTGGAGTAACACTCATTTGAAAGTTTTCTTTCATATTTCAACTTATTTTCACTTATCTAAAATTTTCTAACTGCTATCAGTGCGATTTAATACTAACAGTATTTATATCTGATGTCCCTCTGTCCTTATTTTCAACAGTGCAAGAAAGGCAAAAATTTGCCTGAATTAAGTCATGGATAAAATTTACAGGACAATAAGGGACGACACCACAAGTTCAATGTAGGATAAACAAACTTAATTCACATGTTTTTTTTCACTGACCCCAACCCCTCTTAACTTAATTTGGAAAAATCAAGTTGATTGACCAATACAGATATATGTAAAATCGATGTCAAATAAACAAAACTTGCAGCACTTTTTACCCCACCCCCAAATATTTGAATTAAGTTTTTTTTATCTTACATAGATCTTTTGATGTCGTCCCTAAATCAAAGCTCATTTATACGATTCATAGTTTGTCTTTGATAAATAAATCGCCTTTAAAAAAGCAATTTACATTGTTCATGAACAATAGATTATAAAAACTTTGGAACAATTTTTCTTGTTTGATTTTTTTTCCACACAGCAAGAAAGAACGAAAACTTACGCCGGAAGATGGACAGACGGACGCCGGACATTTGTATACCATAATACGTACGGTCAAAATTTTGACGGGCGTATAAAAAGAAGATGTGGTATGATTGCCAATGAGACAACTCTCCACAAGAGATGACACAGAAATTAACAGCTATAGGTCACCGTACGGCCTTCAACAATGAGCAAAGCCCATACCGCATAGTCAGCTATGACAAATGTTAAAACAATTCAAACGAGAAAACTAAAGGCCTAATTTATGTACAAGAAAAAATGAACGAAAAACAAATATGTAACACACCAACAAGCGACAACCACTGAATTACAGGCACCTGACTTTGGACATGCACATACATACAGAATGTGGCTGGGTTAAACATGTTAACGAGATCCCAACCCTCCCCTAACCTGGAACAGTGGTGTAACAGTTCAACATAAGAACGAACTATAAAAATCAGTTGAAAAGGTTTAGCTCATCAGATGGATACAAATAAAAATACATCTAACAAAAACACAGGGTGGAAGTGGCCGTACTTGTATATTCCAACAACATAAGGAAACTAAGTACAGATCTTTAGAGCACTCGCAGTTACTGACAGGTAGTTAAAAGCCACTAACCACCTATTAAAACAAGAGTGCACACGCTGAAATGTCTCGCCTTCTTTACTAATCATTGATATTATGTTGATAGTCCTAAATATAAAGCTTTATTACAACTGTCACATAAACTAACATTAACCCAGAAAACTAAAATTGACCAATGAACCATGACAATGAGGTCAAGGTCAGATGAACCATGCCAGGCAGACATGTACAGCTAACAATTCTTCCATACAACAGATATATTGCTTATAGTTTAAGGAAAACAGACCAAAAAACAAAAACTTAACACTGAGCAATGAACCGTGAAAATGAGGTCAAGGTCAAATTAAATCTGAGCGACTGACATATAGATCATAAATATTTCCATACACCAAATATAGTTGACTTATTGCATATAGTATAAGATAAAAGACCAAAATTCAAAACTTAACTTTGACCACTGAACCATGAAAATGAGGTCAAGGTCAGATGACACCTACCAGCTAGACATTTACACCTTACAATCATTCCATACACCAAATATAGTAGACCTATTGCATATATACAGTATATGAAAACAGACAAAACACAAAACTTAACTATAACCACTGAACCATGAACATGAGGTCAAGGTCAGATGACACCTGCCAGTTGGACATGTACACCTTACAGTCCTTCCATACACCAAATATACTAGACCTATTGCTTATAGTATCTAAGATATGGACGTGACCACCAAAACTTAACCTTGTTCACTGATCCATGAAATGAGGTCGAGGTCAAGCGATAACTGTCTGACGGGCAAAAAGACCTTGCAACGTACGCACATACCAAATATAGTTATCCTATTACTTATAATAAGAGAGAATTTAACATTACAAAAAATCTTAACTTTTTTTTCAAGTAGTCACTGAACCATGAAAATGAGGTCAAGGACATTGGACATGTAACTGACAGAAACTTCGTAACATGAGGCATCTATATACTAAGTATGAAGCATCCAGGTCTTCCACCTTCTACAATATAAAGCTTTTAAAAAGTTAGCTAACGCCGCCGCCGCCGGATCACTATCCCTATGTCGAGCTTTCTGCGACAAAGTTGCAGGCTCGACAAAAATCATGCATCTAAGACTAAATTATCAATCAGTACACATCCAACAGCCAATGGATTTAGTGTAAAATGTCATAAACAGTCAGAGAAAACAAGACTTAGTGCAGTGCAGGTTCGACAGATTGAAGATCCATGAATGTGTATATGTATATAACAATAATATTTAGTTTGCTTTTAATTTACTGAGAACAAAATCAATAATAATACCAATTAAAACAATATTCAATTATCTAATTACAGTGTTGAATTGGTAACCTTTAGAATAAGTTTATTTAAAGGATCGACTAGTACTTAGAAGCAAACGATTCTCTCTTTATGACTGAGGAAGAAAAGTGGAGGGCAGTGCCAAACAATCTCTATGGAACGAGATTTGGTAATGTTAATTCAATTGCATACTAAATTTCACTTAACTGAAAATATTTATTATTGACTTACCGTTAGTGGTAGTCCCTTTAAAGTTTTTCAATGACTTAATCTTGGGGAAGATTTATGCTAAAATTCATCAATGAAAATGAGGTCAAATACAAATGACTTATACCAGATGGACACCCCAGAACACTGAACAAATAAACAAGAACCTGAATCGTTCACCTGGTAAAAAAAATTCATTTTAATTGATAGATCGTGGTAACTAAACGTCAAGTGGCATATATTTCATGCATGTTCAAGACCAGTTAATTTTTAGATTTATTTTAAATATATTGGGATCCGTTATGTTGGCTTTTTTTAACTTCTTATTTTGCAGCATTTTAGTAGATTTCCTATTAGTGATAGTGAATTCTGTTTCTACCTATCTTTTAAAGTTTTTTTTATTGTTTTCAAGATAGTTGATAAAATCATACTTCCTAAAAGGAACCTGACGATTTCAACCATGTCTTTCTTGTAGATTTCACTATGCTGACTATTTTTGCTCTATCAAGTTTCTCTCTATCTACTTTATATTTTTTTCAAATGCCCCAAAATGTGTTAAAATTGCAATATAAATATGTAAATAGTTTGTTGACAATTTAGGCCAGTCAGTCTTATTTGAAGATCTTACTGTGCTGAAAACTCTCATTCTATTTTGGTTTCCACATGAATACAAAATTGATAAAATCTTCTTACGAGAGCAAAACCTCTCTACAGGGTCAATTAATGATTTCGGTCATGTTGACTTAATTATACACCATATTAAAGTAAAAAATGTTATTGTAGACAGAACTTGTCCTGCTTATCCTTTTCAGCATGTCAGATATGCTCAAACTGTACCTTTCTTGGTCCCATACTGTGCATGCATATTCAACAGAAGGTCTTACTACTGTTGAATATGCTGCTGCTTTAACTGGTTTAGTGCAGTCTTTTACGTTTCATTTTCTTCGTATGAGCCTAGTGTTTTGTTGCCTTTACCCACTATGTTGTCAATATGTCTGTCCAAGGTTTGTCTCAACCTTTATATATGTTATGTATTATCACCCAAATACAGCATATATTTGAATATTAAGAATGAAAACGATTGTGGCCACTTCCATTTTAGCAAAAACGTCTTAAAATTAGCACAATTGGTCAAATTGTGAAGATTTCAGTAATATTGCATGTATTTATGATGCTTTTACCTAATGCATGTGCATTGGTTTGTAAAAACAGCCCATATTTATGGATCACAAGTATTCTAATTTCAATAAATAGCTAAAATAACATTTTGACAAATTTGTAAAATGCTATATTTTGGGGCCAAAACAGGTCTTACCGGGCCTACACCTTTGCAAACATTCTAACCTCATAAATACTCATTCAGAAAATATCCACCAACTCACACTCTCTCCCCACATAGATGCCTTATTTTTATTTTGAAGAAATTAATATTTTGAAAATTTAGTCTTAGACTTGAGTAAATGGTGACTGCAAAAACTGAGTCCAATTTTTAGTAAAATACTGTAAGATGGAGGAAAAAAAAGCATAACATTTTTTTTGTATTTGATTGAGATGCGTTTTTTTTAACTTAAGCAGTGCTTTAATATATTCATATACCATTATCAAGTTTTCGTCCTGAATATGCATTTAATTTCCTACTGCTTATTGAATAGTCATTCCTCCGATCAGCCAATTCTTAATCTTGTTTATTACTCATCACCCGGCAAAGATTGCCACTGAAATTAAAATTACACAGAAACACACACTGGTAGATAAACGTATTATATTCAAAATAATCATGTTACATGAAAACTTTTTGTCCTATAATATATTATTGGTGACAAGAAAAAGAGAAATGATTTCTCAGATATGTATGAATACCTTTAGGTCAGTACAAATGTAGCTATTACAAATAGTAGTACAAGAATACAGTAATGCAATGAAGTAACTGGACAGTCAATTTCCAACCTGCAATGAATTGAATATACAACACTTTAGCTTAAGAAAGAACTTTGTGCTGCCATGGTACCTGACCTATATTTGTGAAATATTCTTTGTATTCTTCCCGAATATCACGAGCCTTAGATGAGCTGTGGTATCCTCACCTTGCCATTGGTGGCATTAAATTGTTAATTTCAATATTTTCAGTTTCTTGTAATCCCAGGAAACTTTCAGGTCTTAAATAATTGTGCAAAGCATAACATGCCATGACCACATGTGTTACTTTTTCAGGTGATAATAAAATAGGGCACGCATTACCCTGAAACGGTTGCAAAGAATACCGAATGCGTTTTCCACAATGCGTCGAGCTCTGGACAAACGATAATTAAAATTCTCCGCGAATCACCAAGTCCTCCTCGTTGGGGATAAGGCCTCATGATATTTTCTTTTAATGGGAATGCCTCATCAGCAACAAAACATATGGTGTTGGTTTATTTCGGCTTGGTAATGGTGTGGGTTCAGGAATGTTCAAGTCATTGCACTCTAAAGCCTGGTTCAATGAACAATTTTGGAAAGTACCCCATCACTGGTACTGCCATTGATTCCAACATCAACGTAAATAAACCTGTAGCTTGCGTCAACAGCTGCCATAAGTACTACACTGTGTGTATTCTTATAGTTGCAGAAGTACGACCCACATTTTATTTGGGGCTTGATAACCACATGTTTTCCATCAACCGCACCCAAGCAGTTAGGAAAATTCCATTTCTCATTGAAATCTTTTGCAATAGTTAACCATTCATGTGCATGCAGATGATGGAACCTATAAAACAAAACAAAAACAAGTCTTTCCCATGTGGAGAGTGGTCTCATTGGCAGTCATAACACATTTTTTATATATATATAAATGACATTCATCCTAACCCTGGAATACAAAATGGTACAAAACATATGACGTCAAGTGACTTTTTTTCCCATAAATCTGTAATTTTGTATATAAATTAATTGTTTCATCAAAACAGTAAAATCCGGTAGTTAACAGGTATTTCTACAGAAGGGAATGTATTAGCGCCACGCATTATATATTTTTTCTATGTTTGCTTTATATCGCAACAGTTTGCGTTAAAGCAAACATAGGAAGAAATACCAAAACTTGAATTAATGTGTGTAGCTAATACGCTATAGTATTTCTCATTTAAATTGATATTAATTTTTAGTCAGGTTTCATCAACTGTCTGAGTGAAACAAATACAAATATAGTTAACTATACCCCTTAATTTAGTTTATAAGTTAGATATATCTTATTTCGTTTATTAGATATCTTATTTAGTTTAAAAGATATCTCTATAAAATTAACCGATATCTTATCAATACAAGACATTAACCGAGAAAACTAAACATTGACCAATGAACCACGAAAACGAGGTCAAGGTCAGATAAACCATGCCAGGCAGACATGAGCAGCTAACAATTCTTCCATACAACAAATATAGTTGACCTGGCCTATTGCTTATAGTTTAAGAAAAACAGACCAAAACACAAAAACTTAACACTGAGCAATGAACCGTGAAAATGAGGTCAAGGTCAAATAAAACCTGCGCGACTGACATATATATTATAAAATATTTCCATACACCAAATATAGTTGACTTATTGCATACAGTTTTAGAAAAACAGACCAAAACTTAAAAACTTAACTTTGACCATTGAACCATGAAAATGAGGTCAAGGTCAGATGACACCTGCCAGCTAGACATGAGCACCTGACAATCATTCCATACACCAAATATAGTAGACCTATTGTATACGGTACAGGAAAAACAGACCAAAACACAAAAACTTAACTATAACCACTGAACCATAAAAATGAGGTCAAGGTCAGATGACACCTGCCAGTTGGACATGTACACCTTACAGTCCTTCCATACACTGAATATACTAGACCTATTGCTTATAGTATCCGAGATATGGACTTGACCACCAAAACATAACCTTGTTCACTGATCCATGAAATGAGGTCGAGGTCAAGTGAAAACTGTCTGACGGGTATTAGGACCTTGCAAGGTACGCACATACCAAATATAGTTATCCTATTACTTATAATAAGAGAGAATTTAACATTACAAAATATCTTAACTTTTTTTTCAAGTAGTCACTGAACCATGAAAATGAGGTCAAGGACATTGGACATGTGACTGACGAAAACTTCGTAACATAAGGCATCTATATACAAAGTATGAAGCATCCAGGTCTTCCACCTTCTAAAATATAAAGCTTTTAAGAAGTTAGCTAACGCCGCCGCTACCGCCGCCGCCGGATTACTTTCCCTATGTCGAGCTTTCTGCGACAAAAGTCGCAGGCTCGACAATAAAATTAAGAAGATATGGTTTGTATAGGTATAATTACCTTTGATATTTCTTTTACTTTATAAGATATCTATTTAATATTTTAAAATATTTTGAAAGTTGAACGAATATAACAACAACTTACTAGTACCATAACTATTTTATTTACAATTAACTTTTCCATATTTCAGAACTTAACATTATTGAACGAGAATACAGAAGTGTTGGATGATTCAGACGTAAGCCCGTCACCCAAAAAGGCCAAACAAACAACTTCCGATGGGAAAAAGATTAAAGTTAAGCTTGAAGACCAATTGATGTTCAAAGCCATTGAAAGCTTAAGGGCATACGTTACAGTTACAGGGGAGGTAATGACGTTGCTAACGTGAAATGTTATTTTCGCGACGTCAAACTGTGACATATCGGGTAAAGATGCATTTTCGACTGGTTTTATTATTCAAACTGATTTAACTTTTAAACGAGTCCATGGACCCCTATTTTTTAAAATGACATTCGGTTTGATTACGTATGAAGATTAATTATAATATACCAAATTTCATGAAAAAGTCAATGATGCAATTTTTTTTTAATTTGATAAATATACAGCAAAATGACGTTTTTCTACATTCATGAACATTTGATAAATTTAGTTATTTCTAAACAAAATATTTCATAAATTTATAGGATACTTATATAAAAGAGAACTTATAAATAATCTAACAAAAACAGCTTGTGTTTATCTTTTTAAACAAAAAAGTTATGCATTTCTGTCGGGAGGAAAAATACGTTCACAAATCCGAATTTAGAGCAAATATCTGAAATTTCGACCTCATTTTACTCAAAAGTAGCACATGAAGGTATATTTTTGTCACATATTTCATTTAAGCAGGTATAAAAAGCCTGTATATCTTAAAGGAAAAATTCTCACCGTCAGAAATAAACTGTTGGATATGCCCTTAAGTTCTACTGGAGAAGAAGAGACAGCGGACTATTGTTTCGGAAAGTTGGTGGGGAAATCACTCTCGACAATGCCTAACAAGAGGACAAAGATGATGTTAAAACATAAGATACAAAATCTGATGTATGAGACACAGTTAATGTGTATGCCTGCAGAGGTGCCAAACAACCAACTGTATCCAAACCAATCGTCCTTCAATTTCAATCCTTACCAGTCATATGTTAATGAAGCACCTTTGCCAACTTTAATCAACAAAACTCCATCTAAAACACAACCACAGTATTAGGCACTTGCCAATCAACCCCCACCCTGGAAGTCTTTATAACCCACAGTTTCAGTACCAACGACAGTACCAATCTTCCAGTTGCTCCATGAGTGGTGAACCGAATGACACCAGTGGACCAAACGTATATACGGAATTTTAAATATTTGCTTATGAAATTCATGTTTTTGTCTTTTTGTTTTCTTAAATTTTGCCTTTTGCTGAAATATCAAGACTTTAGTCTTCGAAATGAACATGAAGTTTAGTAAAGGTGTGAAATTATTGCATGGTTAAGGATTAGCTGTCAAGAGATATTTTCTTGTAAATGATCATTTCAATATTGTATTAAGTAGTAGTATAAAAAATTGTAAGACCACAACTGACCATAAAATTAAAATTGTTCTTATTTTAAATTATAGAAAATTACAAAATATTAGTACAAATCTATTATACATAAAACCAATACCAACACAACCTAATTGCAGACCTGGGAATAAAAGTGTAATAAAATATTTCGGTGCAGTTTTTAAATATCTTTATTACGGAAGCAATTATAGTCCGCAATATAAAAGAAAGGATATCCAAACATACATTTGACAAAACCAAGGAACAAGAAGTGATTGTAGTTCTTCATCTCAAAAGCTAATGATGTCTTCATGATAGAGCTAAGAATCTTGTCTTCTAGTCAGTGTAAGTGATCATTTTACATTTCAAACTGTTATTATGAAAAGTGGGGAAAACAAACTGTCCCAAGTCAGGAGCCTCTTATTCAGTGGTTGTCGTTTGTTGATGTATTTCATCTTTTAGTACTGTGAATTTTTGATGTTATAAAGTCAACCTGTAGCCTTGATATAGCGAGATGATGTATCAAATACTCTTGTTTTATACGTTTTCAAGACAAAATATTCAACTCAAACACGCCCTAACATAAAAAGGTGCACTCGATTTTCTCTTTTCGATACAATTGTTACCCATTTTTTGGAATTTTTTCTTGAGTCACATAATGGAAGGGCAGACACGAAAATTACTGAACGAATAGATTGATATTTTCTCCGTCCGTGGTAATTTTTTTTTTAAATCGGAGGTTATGCATTTTCTACATCCAACTTGATAGATACCCATGTCGTCGACTTGATATCTAATTGTTCTGCTTAACTATGTAATAGACAAATTGAAAACTTATGCAAATGGTGTTTTAAAATAAAATACTTCGTAATTGAGCAGAAAATTGTCATTATTTTTATTCTATTAACTTTTAAAATTTTGTTACTATTGTAAACATTACAGTAAGCATTTATCGCCTTCTCTAACAAAGAGCTTCGATTCTTTTGTTCCATTTCAAACGGGTTTCCGCCTGCTTAATCGGGCCGTTACTTTTCTCGTTTGAAATTTTTTACATTCGTCATTTAGGGGCCTTTAGTAGCTGACAATGCGGTATGTGTTTAGGCCATTGTTGAAGGCTGTGTGGTGATCTTTATTTGTTAAATTGTATGTCATTTTGGTCTGTGGTGGAGAGTTGTCTCTTTTGCCATCATACCACATCTTCTTTTTTTTAATCTAAAAGCAAATATCAATACAATTGGTACCATGTTAATGCTCTAACAAGTTTTTATGACAAATATTGCTAACTATACAAACCTTCAAATAATTGTCTTTAAGGGACAAATACAACGCCTCGCATACTTCTGGTACAATTTTACTGATGGTGGACGGGGAAATTCTAAACGAATAACTGAGACTACGAAAACTTTCACCTATAAGATAAAAAATAGAGATTATTATATAATGCATTTTCAATATCACACCCTTATCATCCCGAGACACCAATATAATCATGAGAGCTCTGCTCGAAGGATTATATTGGTTGAGGGTTGATACGGTGAAATGAAAAGCCATATCATATACACTTTATTATATACTTTAAACAACTCATAGACAGTATAAATTCTTCGGTTTAAATTTCAAAGTTTGCTTCATCACCACCGTCAACATCGTCAATCTCTGAAAAGTAGCGTTATGACGTCATGACATGACGTCATACAAATAAGGGTTTGATAAAGCCTTTGCAACCGTGCTGATATCGATATCATCACGGGTGGCTGATACAGCACGCTTGCCAATGATTGTATTACACGTACAATGTATCTGTATTTACTACTAAGTATATAATAAATACAACGAAATATTATTAAGATAAATTCAACATAAGATAAGGCAGCAACCATTTGATTTTCTGGGGGCTATGGATTTTTTCGGACAAACTTTTTTTCGCCTTCGGCGAAAACAATCTATTTTTTGGCGACAAGTCGAAAACAATTTTTTTCTTTCAATTTTAGCATTACATATAGTGGCAGCTGAGGGTGAAACAAACAATTTTTTTTCTCAGGGTCAAAAACAAATTATTTTTTTCTCCAAAAACTGGAAACAAACTTTTTTCCAAAAATCCATAGCCCCCAGAAAATCAAATGGTTGCTGCCTAATATATATTTAAAATAATGCAAGAAAAAAGTTTTCACAATTCATATTACCAACAAAACACTTATTGTTTTTAAAAATGGAAACAGAAGAATGACGGTCTATGTAATGTATGTAACGAAGAAGAAGATTATAACCACTTTTTATTTCTTGTAGATTTTAGAAAAATTTTGGAAAAGTATTTATGACTTAATGATAAAATCAAATTTAAATTTTAGAGTATCGTTAAAACAATTAGTCTTTGGATATAAAATTTTGACAAAAATTATTTTGGTCTGAATTATTTCCTAACAATTTTAGGTTTTCTATATATACAAATCGTATTATGTATCTAATCCGAAATTGACAAATGTAAATGTTTATCAAATTTTTGTTCAAAAATACATTAAAAGATATAACGAAAACAGAACAATGAAATTTGATCCATTACTGAAGTCACTAAAAGAAGTTTAGACGATTGAATAGAATAAAACATAATCATTATGCATTAAAATGTTGTACAATTGTATTTCAAGAAATTTATACATATTATTATAATATATACATATATACCAGCAGCTGATTACTAACCTGGGTAATCAGTGGAATATAACAGGATATATCAAGAAAAGCTTGGTTTCTTGGACAATGGTGTGACAATGTAACAAGCATATTTGGTGTATAAATATATAATGTCGTTAAAAAAAAGAAAAAGAAAAAAGTATATTGGCCAATATTTTGTTTTATTCGATTTTCGTCTAATGCTTTACCCTTATTGTCCTTAAAGCTTGATAACGAGCCGTGTGACTGAACTTTTAACATTTCTATAAATAGAATGGTATAATCATCATATAAGGGAGCTACCATTTGATTTTTATGGGGGCTAGGATGAGATTTGAAAAAAAGGCAGGACAGAAGTTTTGAGTAAAAAAAGCCAGGATGAGCAACTTGGCAAAAAAAGGCAGGATGATAAATTATGTATAAAAGTCGGAATAAACTAATAAAATAAAAAGGCAGGACCGAATAAAGTGAAAAATAAAAAGGCAGGACCGAGATTACAACTAAAAAAAAATGCAGGACACAATTTTTCATCCTAGCCCCCATAAAAATCAAATGGTAGCTCCTAAAGAATCTGAACTACATGTTCATAAAGTATGATAAATTTGGACGATAAAACTTTGTTAACAATTTTACTTATATTGTTGTTTTTAATGTATTTTGTTAACTGTTTTATAACAGGCAAATTGCAGCATGGAAAGGAACAATGCTCTTCGATTTTTAGCTAGGTATCTAAGAGTTACTGCAAGTCTTTCCTCTGGTTTAATTGGGGATCTCATATTTGTCGCCTTCCTTGCAATTTTGTCTGTGATCAAATTCAACAATGTTAAAAATTGTGGAGGACTAGCTGCATCTTAGAAAATTTCTAAAAGAATCAGTATCTTCATTCTTTATCTCTTGTAGCAGGGTCCTACACACGCCAAGGCTGATTTCTCCTGCCTAGCCAGGGTTTTGTCCAAAAATTCTTTTGTTTTTTTGTAGAGGCCTTTTTAAAGGCAAGTGCTGCCACCAAACATCTGATTGCTCTTTTTTTCTTGCTGTTCATGTTGCTGTTTGCATCTTGAACGAAATGAAGTCATTGCAAATATTGAACGTTATGACGTCATGTGTAGTCAAACACAATAAGTGACAAAGGGTTCTGGACAAACAGTTTATTGGGAGGTAAATAGATATTTTCAATTGCATACAAAAGTCGGTGTGTGTCTCATGTAAACGATAACTTTCTCATTTTCGCATCCACTGCGTAAACAGATAAAAGCAGCGACAGCCTTAATTACATCATTATGTCTACGTCTCAATTTATCTAAAACACAATCTATAATGAATAAAATGCAGGCAACTTGACATATATTGTACAGACAAATTTCAATTGTTGAAACCCAGTCTATGGAATTAAACACATTTATTCTAAAACCAGTTGTTGGCATGACACGGGTTATGTTCTTCAGTCTCATATATTTTATGACGGTATAATATTAAACCCTAACAGGAGGGATTGTGCCTGATATTCATATGATGAAGACATAATCTTTTAATCAGTTTAATTGAGGCCTGGAGCTGGCATGTCAGTAACTGCTAGTAGTCTGTTGGTATTTATGTATTATTGTCATTTTGTTTATTTTCTTTTGTTTCCTATTCTGACATCGGACTTTTCTTATACTGAGTTTTAATGTACGTACTGTTGTGCGTTTGTTTTTACTACATTGGCTAGAGGTAAAGGGGAGGGTTGAGATCTCAAAAAACAAGTTTAACCCCGCCGCATTTTTTCGCCTGTCCCAATTCAGGAGCCTCTGGCCTCTGTTAGTCTTGTATCATTTTTAATTTTAGTTTCCTGTGTATAATTTGGAGTTTAGTATGACGTCCATTATCACTGAACTAGTATACATATTTGTTTAGGGCCAGCTGAAGGACGCCTTCGGGTGCGGGAGTTTCTCGCTGCATTGAAGACCCATTGGTGGCCTTCGGCTGTTGTCTGCTCTATGGTCGGGTTGTTGTCTCTTTGACACATTCCCCATTTCCATTCTCAATTTTATGGAAGAAGCGAATCGATAAAACGTTTCTTATATCAAATAGCGATATTGTCTAATATGAATTGTAAATATGCAGACATTCAATGCGGAAAAGTAGTTTTGGCAACGAAAATTAAGAAAATACGAATTTTAAAACAAATTGTTATAGGATTTAACGTTTTTTTAAAGGAATTTATTGGTGTATAAACTCGATCAATTCACTCACAAACAAATAAAAGTCCGAATATGTTTTGTGAGTGACTTGGTCCAGTTTATACACCAATAAATTCCTTTAAAAAGGCGTTTAATCCTTATAATTCTTTAAAATTGGAGATAAGGAATATATTTTCCACACTCGTAACCTCTATCACACGTAAATTGTATATTTGTGTCATTGAATAGGCCTGGCGCATGAATATATTTGTTGGTTATTGCAAAAATATGTACTCAATGAAATTTGCAATCTGATAAAAAATAAACTACAAAAACTCTTATTATCATTCAAACGAATGTTTTTGTGTTGATTATTTAATAACGCGATCAACGTGCAGTGAAAATAAATGTTGCTAACGTCGGTGTTTTTATCGCCGCCATCTTGTTTACATTGGTTACGAAAAGAAGTTCGATCAACGTCGTCTATCGAAAATTCTAACATGACGTTCTTCAAACGCTTTGAGTACACACCGTGGTAAAATATGAATATATTGTTTGGGCTGTTCCGATCGTACTCCCGCGTCATATGCTTTTTATGAATGAGCTACCCGACGTCATAGAACGATGACGTAAGAATATAAGCATTTTACGGGAAAATACACGCTTGTGTAACCGAAAATCATCACAACAAGGAAACGTAAACAAACGATGATAAAATGTGTTATATAAGCCATTTTGTATACATATAAGACATATAAGTACAATTATCATTTAGATTCATCCAAACCTATCTAAATATGTTATTGTAAAAGTTTAAACATGTCATTTATTCAGTTTGCTCCGGTCTTTTACGTCAATTTAAGTACAGCTCTTTGTAAAGAACCAGGCAGAGTGCGATATATGAAGGTTTCAGATTTTATCTAAAATGGGCCTAATAGAAGCAGTAAATGAATACTGCTCAAAAATAATTTTGAGTGGGAAAATATGAGTGGTTGCCATGGTAACGAACACTCTATTTTTGGTTGTTAAGCGTAGTAAAATCTTTCAAAATCAGCTAAATCACCACAATTCAGAGTCTGATTATGAATAGAATCGATCATTTTCATTAATGTTCATATGTAACATTGATACAACTTGGTTTAAGCTTCATTTTAGTGAAGATTGCATGTCAACCAAATTTGTAAATTTTTGAAAAATTTTGCCAAAAATGCATATTTTCAACTTTTCTGAAATTGGGATTTTGCGAAATTATCAAATTTTCTCTGGTGTTTTCAGAAAAGTGCAAATGTGTACAGAATAGTTAGCACTGTAGTTATGAAGTTTGGATACTACTTTATCAAATTAAATAGAAAATGCGTGGGATTTTCTTTAGTTTTATCACCATAGCAACCGATTTTTCCTTGAAACGGAGTTTTTATTTGCAGAATATTGCAGTTTAAGAGCTTAAATGTCCTGAATTGTTTCAAAACCGATAAGAAAATAAATAAAAGCTAACGCAAACTTTAAATTACTATCGTTAAGTGTTGTTGACTTCAATTGTTACCATGGAAACACATATTATCCATAGCAACATCCACTCAAAACTGCATAAATAGAAATTTATGTAAAAATACATAAATAGAGGTGTTTTTTTCAAATTGGAATATGACTTTATTCTTTGCTTCACTCACAGTCTTGTCTGGTTTTTTCTTCTTCAGATGGTTCAATAAATGTAATATATGATGTAACATTGGGGTTAGGGGTTTGGAAAAAAGGGGTATGTTGATTTTTAAAATGTTTCATACAAGTAGATACTTGAAAAGATAATTGCGTTTGGT
Organism: Mytilus coruscus; assembly: GCA_017311375.1. Lineage (NCBI taxonomy): Eukaryota > Metazoa > Mollusca > Bivalvia > Mytilida > Mytilidae > Mytilus > Mytilus coruscus. The sequence continues at coordinate 59,239,882 of CM029605.1, read as the reverse complement.
CGGACTTTATTTCGAGTTCATCATCTGATAATCCATTTTGAAAGTAAACAGATGATGAACTTCATGGAATTGCAATAGCCGGGCCAACCTGGCTTATGGTAAGGCATGATAGATATGGCCCTTAACAATTGTAAGAAAATTCTGAATTTCTTAGGGCACACACCCGTCTGAGATGTTATTCCACCAGCATAAATCACAAAATTGACCTGTAACATAATATGAAGCTTACAAACCAATAATAGAATCATTTGGCCAAAACATTTCTAAACTGAAACTGAAGTGTGATGGACGGACGGATAGACGGACAGGCAAATTGAATCAAATTTTAAGTTGGTGGTGACTTAAAAAATAATAATAGTCAATTGGTGATCGCTAATATCAGAAGTGCAGTATAATGGAATCCTCTTGATATATAGCTATTAACATATCATTAATAGCTCCTTTGTTGTACTGCTATCCCGCAATTGGAATTCAGGATCCCGAGATAGACAAATAGATACATCTGCTAACTTGAATTGTGCTAATCCCGGTAGAATAATAATGCTATTACCGGCAAAATTATCAAATCAAAATTACTGTGCAAAATAATTGTATTAATTATGAATCATTCCTTACTATGCATCGTTCTACATATATCTCATAAGTTCATGATTCCGACAACATTATATCTTGTTTTGTGTGTGTGTGTTTGTTGGGGGTCAGCTGAAGCACACTTCTTATCCTTCTTCTGAAATCTCCTTCCTCTCCTTTAAGAAAGTAAACATGTAAAATGTATCATTTCTTTAGGTTGAATCTTCAAAAAATCGTTTGGCTATTCTCAACGTTTTTTTTTTTTAACCTTACATGAATTACGCCCTATTTTCTGTATCTGTCTCTGTAACCTTTATAAAAGACTGTCCCGAGATTTGGAATGAAACCACTAAGCTGAGAATGTCTGCATGATCACAGGATTAATAACAGTAATAATTTGAAGACAAATTCCACACATAACCGCAACACTAGAAACAGCGCAGTACATACCAATCTTATTTTACTTTGTAATTATCAATGCTTTCTAGTCCAAACAAGTTGTAATCATTAATGAATACAATACTTTAGTGTCCAATGTGAAATAAAAGAACAAATTTCCAATGTCCCGCGAATTGCACACATTTGATCGATTCAAGGTACAAGGGCAAAAACTAAAATAAACACTTTTATGGCCGCAATTTGGGGTAGGTTTAACCCATGTCTGTCAGTACATTAGTCGTCACAAAATTGGTTTACATTTTCTAATTTTAGTTTGCCTCAACCAAATCTTATGAAACATGTATACACAATGCTTATTACCATGAAACAGAGTTCAAGTTTGAATTATGTTGGTGTCATTGCAACTGTATAATTTGCCTTAAATGGCATGGTTAACTAAAGAAATTTCTCAAAGTGACCATTTGATCTTATGAGAACCTTTCTGGAGCCCTTTTTTCTGTCATACATACCATATTATATTTTCGACTTTCATGTAGATTTTTTTATCTTTTCTGTGAATTTAAAAAGAAGATGTGGTATAATTGTTAATGAGACAACTCTCTTCAAGAGACCAACATGACACAGAAATTAACAACTATAGGTGATCATACGGCCTTCAACAATGAGCTTATACCGCAGTCCCACTAGGCCACGATCGCACTACGATCTGTGAAAAAATACAAATGTAGACGATCGTAGTGCGATCGTGTAGATCGCAGTAAGGTCGTAATACGGTCGTGGTGCATCTTTGAACATGTTCAAAACAATCGTGGTGCGGTCGTGGCGAAATCAGGTCATAGTAGAAGCGTAGTGAGAGCGCAGTTAGGTCGTGGTAAGATCGCAAAGGTCGCTGTTACATCGTAGCGAGCGGGATTCTATTCGGAGACTGCGCTACGATCTCACAGCGACGTTACTACGACCTCACTACGACCAACACGTTCTCACCGCGACCCATCTACGCTTCCACTACGACTATACCACGTTTACACCAAGCTGTTCAAGACCATAGTACGATTCTAGCACGTCCATGCTGTCCTCATCACGCTCTTCTTATGACCCGACTACGTTCTTACTACGACCATCATGCTAATTGTCATTTTCACATGAAATATATAAAAGCCCTCCAGCTTTTGTTTGTCTGTATGTAATTTGGACCTCTTGTCTTTTTTCTCCAAAGGCTCAACCCTGCTTGACACATCTCTGTCATCCCTGCTTTCGTTCACTAAAACATCGTCATTTGAGCTTGATGGACTAGCAATAGGTTGTATATAATTTGTCACAAATCGTATGAGTTGGTTTATATGACAATAAAAAAAACTTGAAAAAAAAGAAAAAGATTCAGGTTGCATTGGTCGGTGCGACATCTCTGCTAGATCAGGATTCGTTACTATCAGACCTCCCTCTGCCTCTACACCTACACCTACCACCACGCCCACGCGTTCTGGTAGATTTTGGTGGCATGACTGTGTTGTTTCCGAGAAATCTAAGCATTAATCAGAAATATAAGGAATGGAACAGTATTTATATGGAACACGATGTTGAGGTTATTGCTGAGAACGTGGTAAGATCGCGGTATGAACGTAGTATAATCGTGGTAAGAACGGGCTATACTCGTGGTATGGTCGTAGTGAGAACGTGATGAGCGTAGTAAGATCATGATAATCGTAGAGAAAGCGTGGTGAGAACGTGGTATAATCGTAGCGGGATCGTTGTGGAAGCGTAATGAGGACGTAGTATCATCGTGAAATCAACGAAAAATAATATTTTCATGCCGCTCATACCGTGACCTCACCACGATCTGAATTTATTTTAGATCGCAGTGAGCGTGGTGTGATCGTGGTCTAGTGGGACTGGGGCTTAAGCCCATGCCACATAGTCAGCTGTAAAGGTCCAGAAATGACAATGTAAAACAATTCAAACAAGAAAATCTAACGGCCGAACTTTGGCGTTGGGTTTATATATTTTAACATAACCTCCCTTTAGTTTTTCATGAATTTGTGATATGACATTGAGAAGTTATTGAAATTTATTCTTTGAAAAAGCGACGGGCGTAACATGTGCTCATGGCGCAGCTGTTTATTTTATTTTATGGAATAACACCCCTTTCAAAGTCTAGGATCAGCCCCCAAAGGTATGAGTACATTTGAACTGTGCAGTAGTTAATGTACACCTTAGCATTGCATTATCCTGAGTAATAACAAAGAGATTTTACCTTTGTTATGTGTAAAGTGTTCTTAAAAGACCATGACTTTATATGTTTTGTTTTGGTCTGTCCGTCCATCTGTCTGTCCTTGTCACTTCAGTTTCAGTTTGGAAATGCTTAAACCAAATGTTTCTATTATTAATTGGTTTGTAAGCTTATATTTATAAGTGAGATTTCAAGTTGAGTCTCTTGCTGTTTGAAATTTGTGAGAATTATTGCGCTAGGAAAATTAGAATTTTTCCAAAATTTCTTAATTTCTTCCCATTTGTAAAGGACATATATTGTCAGAGCAATACTTTCAAAAATTATATGGACCTTGACAAAAGCTAGAATGTGCTATTGCAATCCCCATGAAGTCGATCATCTGTTAGTAACATTTCATGAATAATTATAGATTACCAGATTGAAACCAAATGTTGTAGAAAAAAGTAAAATAACAAATATACGGAACACTGAGGACAATTCTAAACAGAAAGTCTCTAAGCAAATGACAAAATCAAAAGCTCAAACACATCAAACGAATGGATAAAAACTGTCATATATTACTGACTTGGTACAGGTATATGTAGAAAATGGTCTGGTTTATAGCTAAACCTCTCAATTTTCCTTAAAAGGATTTATGAAAGATTCAAACAAAACTACCAAACCTCCACTCCTCCCCAAAATGCCACAGTGTATTTATTCAAATTTGTTGAGTCTTCTCAAGGAGCAAAGACAGGACTGAGAGTTAAATAGATTAAAGCATGCAGTTATATTCCCATTAGAAAATGAAAATTATTAGCATAACTATATGTATTTGTAAAATTATATTATATATATTTTGATTGGATGTTGTTATGGGTGATATTTGTTACCATGACAACTGTTGTAATAATACTTAACCGTTGTAGTTTAGATTTAGAGTGTATATATGTTTTATGTATTTTCATAAAGGTTTGAAACAATTGAGAACATTGAATTCCTATACTGCAGAATTCAACAAATAAAAACTCTATTTCAAGGGACAAATACATTAATATGGTGATCAAATTCAAGAGGGCCCCACGCAATATTCTATTTATTTTGGTCAAGTAGTATTCAAACTTTGTTACTACAATGCTAGCTATGCTTTACTTATTTGCACTTTTCAATAAAAAACACATGAGAAAATTTGATAATTTCACAAAACTCCATGATTCAGAAAAAGGAAAATATATGTTTTTTTTTTTTGTATATTTTAACAAAAAATCTAAAAGTCGGGTTGAACTGCAATCTTAAGGAAGTTCGCTTCTCAGTTTCAAATTAATTAACTTTTCAAAACACTAGTTAATATCGATAGGGGATCAATAAAGGAAAAAAATATACAGGTCAATGTGCTTGTTTTCGAGATATTACCCATTGAAATTTTGGCGGGAAAATATTCTCTCTTGACTTTTCATAGCTTTATCATTGACAAGTTTACATTCTTAAAAACTATTAAAGAATAATAGAAATTTTATAAGACTTTTACAGATGGCTTATCATTACACATGTAAAAGATTTATAAAAAGAAAAATGGGGGTCAATGGCCATTTTTAAAGGCATTCAAATGAATAAAACCAGAGGTTTCCGAAAATCTGACAAAATCCCAAAACATGACCAGCGAACTACTAAGCTCTGAAGCTAAAACCAAGTTATATCGATGTTATATATGAAATTTCTGAAAAATTTGATTCTTTATATAATCAGGCTCTCCGACCAAACGTTTTCTTTTCAAGAATCTACATGTATGATATCTAAAAAAATAGACCTACCCCTTTTTTTCCCACCTTCCAACCCCAATGTTACATTATATATTACATTTGTTGAACCTTATGAAAAGAACAGACAAGACTATGAGTAAGCAAAGCATACAGTCGTATTCCAATTTTAATATATACACCTTCTATTTATGTATTTTTACATAAATTTCTATTTATGCAGTTTTGAATGGATGTTGCTATGGATAATATGTGTTTCTGTGGTAACTATTGAAGTCAGCAACTCTTAACAATGGTGATTTAGAGTTAGCGTTAGATTTTATGCATTTTCTTATCGGTTATGAAACAATTCAGGACATTTAAGCTCTTAAACTGCAATATTCTGCAAATAATAAATCCGTTTCAAAGAAAAATCGGTTGCTATGGTGATAAAACTAAAAAGTCCCACACATTTTTCTATATAATTTGGTAAAGTAGTATCCAAGCTTCATAACTACAGTGCTAACTATTCTGTACACATTTGCACTTTTCTGAAAAACACCAGAGAAAATTTGATAATTTCGCAAAATCCCAATTTCAGAAAAGTTGAAAATATGCATTTTTGGCAAAATTTTTCAAAAATTTACAAATTTGTTGACATGCAATCTTCACTAAAATGAAGCTTAAACCAAGTTGTATCCATGTTACATATGAACATTTATGAAAACTCATGATTCTATTCATAATCAGGCTCTGAATTGTGGTGATTTAACTGATTTTTAAAAGATTTTACCACGCTTAACAACCAAAAATAGAGTGTTCGTTACCATGGCAACCACTCATATTTTCCCACTCAAAATTATTTTTTAGCAGTATTCACTTACTGCTTCTACTAGGCCAATTATAGATAAAATCTGAATACCCTCATATATCACATGTATATGGCACTCTACCTGGTTCTTATAAAGAGCTGTACTTAATAGTTCGTTTATTTATGGGAACGGCAAATAATGCCTTCATCTAGAGCGCTTCGATCCAAAACAATTGCCGTATATGTCCTATTAGAATCGAAATAATTCATGGGGCTTGATATATCGTGATTTTACCACGGGTTGGCCCTTTATGACAAATATTTTACCCTGAGCGATAACGAGGGTAAAATATCGGCATAAAGGGACAACCCGTGGTAAAATCACGATATATCAAGCCCCGTGAATTATTTCTTAAATAAACAACGTCAAGATCAACTACCGGAAGTCGTCTCGACCAATCATATCATCGTATTCCTATTATGCAAATCATATAAGAATTATTCAAATATAAACAGCAATTAAGTCTAAATATACATTCAGAAGTTAGTTAAAAGCAAAGGTTTATGACCGTGTAAAATTTGAAGTGCTGTGTTTTTCTGATGTACATAAATAAACAAATGCTATAAATTCTAATATCAATGCGATACTTTTAAAATATGGTAGCAGTATTTTCTTATGTCAATATTAGTAGTATTGTATGTTAATAAGCAGTTTTAAGGCCATTGCTTAATTCAAATTGTTTTTGATAACATCTTTCAAGTTTCTTAATTGGTTTTGGAAGCAAAGGTAATCAAATAAGGGTTTCATAAACAATGTCGTAATTAAATAGCTAAGTATCAAAATTATTGTTTACATATAAAATTTAAATTTTCTTAATGAACGCATCGAAACAATATATATCCGATATTCTCCCAACACACACATGGTAGACTTTCTTTATTGGTAACAATGAACCTACTTGTGCCAAAGATGAATCATACTGTTGTTGTTCAGATTGATTCGACAAAATCTGACCTGTACTTTTAAAATCTCGTTTTTTTATACAAATTGGACAGTTGGTTATCCTGTTTGAATGGTTTAACACTAGTAATTTTTGGGTCCTATTTAGCGTGTTGTTCGATGTGAGCCAAGGCTCCGTGTTTAAGGCCGTACTTTGATCTATAATGGTTTACTTTTAACAAATTGTTACTTTGATTGAAAGTTGTCTCATTCGAACTCATAGCCCATCTTCTTATATCTATAAATCTTTAAAATTTCCCCTTAAATAACTGCTTTCCAGTCCTCCAAAACCGTCTGACTACTTCATTGTTTCGCATTGCACATCCATTTTCAGTAGTGAACCTGCAGGTAACTACATCAAGAAATAACTGATACGATATGTTGTTAAAAGGAAGAAGTTTATTGGCAAGGCTTCTGAAAATTGAAGTACTGAAGTACTGAACACCGGATGACCGCAAGTTCTTGTGGATGGTCACAAGCACTTACTAGTGACGGTCTCAGAAAAAATCATACCGCTATACCTGAAAGTGAGGTTAATGTACCGAGATATATTTTTTTCTGAGACAAGTTCGAGCGTAAATGGTGAATAAATGACAGGAAATTCAACCTCGCCGTAATAACTATTATATTGTAGTGATGCAAATCAGTATACTCTGGTTTGTTGTTATATATTAATCTATATTAATATTCGTATATAACAGTTACATGTATATATAATTTTCATCCATTTGTATATCATTCTATTCTTCTATTTTAATAATAGTGCAGTGCAAGTGCATGGTGGACACTTTTCTGTAATAATTCGATTTATCTAATCGATTGGATTTTCCGCAAAATATGTATATATACAACTCGTCGAAACATCAGCCCAACAATGTTAGATCTGTAAATTTGCTTTTGCAAATTTTTGTTCTTCCTCGCCGGGATTCGAACTCATGCTACTGAGATATCGTGACACCAAAATCACTGGTTCAGACGTACTTATATATATATATATATTACTAACGTCAAAACATTTACATATTATTAATTTGTGTTCTAAAAAATATTTTATGAGTATTCATTGAAGAAATGAATTTATAACAAGCGATAAGAATTGTTATCAGTTTGCACTGAAAATGTCCGCACATTTATACGATCGGTTACCAGTCAAAACGAAAGTCAAATCTCTGTAGCAACACGCATTGGATGCCCTCACGGTCATCGCGATGTAAGAGAGCGTCCAAGCGGCGAGCTGATTATGTGCATAGAGATATCGAATTGCGAATGGGAAAAGTCTTTGATATCCAACAAGAACTGTTTTCCTTCTCAATACTTTTTCTATGTTAATAATAAATACATCTTCTGTTTGACAAGATTTTTCATCCGTGGTATCTTAAGTTGTTTAATTTATAGTCTAAGGCTGCTCAATTGGTATCTTCAAAGTTCGGGACATCATTATGTGTACAATTTTCATTGTTTGGAATATTTATTTTTCCATTTGAATATTCATTACTATCATGTGTAATTGGGAACCGTATTGAATTGGATTGTTTGAATGAATGTTTTGTTCTTCTTTTAAGTAATGATATTTTTGTCTATTTCGATATTAACCATGTGAATATATAGGCTATAGCAGTGTGACCTATATATTAGAATCTAATAAGTCGGTAGACTATTTACAGTAGCCGCATTTAAATTCCGCCATTGCATGATCAATTCAAAAAGAATTAGTCGGTAAAACCATATGATCGAAAACAATGGATCAAACTGGTTTTTACACTCTCAACTATCAATAGGGTCAAGCAACATTTTCGAAATGATTAATTCATGTAAGCTTTAATTTTGTTACAGGTACTAAATTTTAGTGATATTTGGACTCAAACATTAAACCGGTCATGAACTTTGTTTGTTAATTATGTCTGCGGTTTTCTTGACATGCATTGTGACGTGTTATTGTTCTTTCTATCACACAAAGTTTGTTTTTTCCATTTATCAACTATACAAATTCTGACAATTTTTACACAACTTGTAGATTATAAAATAAAAAAAAAAATAAATAAAGCAAGATATTAACTTTATTTTTGCAAATTATCAAAACATTCTATTGTTTTTAATTTAGACCCTTTACCATTTGAGAACTTTGACAAAGTTATTTAAGAAATAATTTCTTCATGTCATGCTCTATGCTCATTTTAACATGGGTAGGCATCAAATTTGTCGATATTTTACACGGAGCGTTGACGTTAACTGTTGACGAAGCTACAGCTTCAATGACAAAATGTTGCAGACTTGAAAAAAATATCTAAGGAATATTATCATATGCATTGCAAAGGAGACAAACCAATACTTTTTTGTAGTTTAATCATATTCCAGATGTCATTTGCCGAAATATTTATCAATTATGGACTTTTGACGAGGTCAATACGTTATATATGGACCTGTTCAGATTATTTTGACCGAGGACGAAGTCCGAGTTTCAATATAATCTAACAGGTCCATATATATAACGTATAGACTGAGTGATCGAAAGTCCTTAATTTCTATATTACATATGTAAATAATGTATTAGGAAAATGACGTTCAGTGTTCTTTCTGTGTATTTTTTAATTGTATTTTGCAAGAATTTTAACATGTTACTGAAAACAAGGATTTGTATAGTACAGGATTTGTATAGTACTATACAAATCCTTGCTGAAAATATCATTTTTCTTATTTTTGACTTTAATGCTTGTTGCATTAGCATTGATTCTTGTATTCTTATCGCCTGCATTTAACATAAAATTCTTGAAATCTCCTGATAAACTTGCAACTTTTCTTTTCTGATGTGGGGCTTCCTCCGTGGTTGTTATGTGTGACGTCATGAAGTTATAAATCTAAATTTAGTAACATTTTCATATTTCCGGACAAACTTTGGCGAAAACAATCTATTTTTTGGCGACAAGTCGAAAACAATATTTTTTCTTTCAATTTTAGCATATTACATAGAGTGGCAGCTGAGAGTGAAACAAACAATTTTTTTTTCTCAGGGTCATAAACAAATTATTTTTATCCAAAACTGAAACAAACTTTTTTCCAAAAAATCCATAGAACATTTACATTATCATTGACCCATGAATATAAGGTCAATTTCAGATAAACCCTGTCAGATGCAAATATAATCCATACTACACCTTACAATCATTTTATACACTCACTATAGTTCTGACCTAATCATAATAAAATGCACTGCAGGGCACAGTTTGTTACAACCACAGAGGTTGAACCATGAACAATTGGGACAAGTATGAACACAATATTCAAGCTTGATACAGCTCTTAATTTGGATTGTGATAAAATATTTGACACAGCATAGGTTTCGGACTCCAAATGAATGTGGTCTAAGAATTCAAAAATACATTTACCTATACCCTAATATCCAAAATCTAAAATAAGTTAGAATCAGCATTTCAAAGAACTCAAAAAATTCAATTTTAATTTTTTGATTTTGGACCCTTTGGACCTCAATTTGAACTAGTTTGTTAACAGGGCTAAATCTAAATACAGATCACAGTTACCAGTAGATTCAGCACACCAAAGAACCACAAGAATTAAAATTTTGGTTTAAATCAAACAAAGTTTAATTTTGGACCATTTGGACCTCAATGTGAACCAATTTGATAATGGGCCCAATATCTAAATACACAGTTTGATTTATATATAAAAAAAACCAAAGAATTCAATTCTGGGTTTAAATCAAACTTAGATTAATTTTGGACCCTTTGGACCTGAATGTGAACCAATTCGAAAACAGAAATACACAAACATGGTAACAGATTCAGCATATTAAAGAACCCAAAGAATACATGATTCTCATCGAAATTGAAATTGGTCATGAAACAAATAATGTATACAAAGTATTGGTGTTTGTTTGGTTCCTAATTCATAAACAGTTTGGGCCATAATCACCAAAATTAATTCCAACTTTCCCTTTTGGTTTGAAATCTTGTATAATAATTTCATAGAAATCCATGGATTTATTCTCAAGTTATGGTCTGGAAACCCGGAAAATCTTTTTTAACCTTTATTCCTAAACTGTTAGGGCAATAACCCCAAATTCAATTCATACCTTTCTTTTGTGGTATGGGACCTTGTGGTTTTATCTCTTTGAGATCTATACACTTATACTCAAGTTATTGTCTGGAAAACATAGGTCTACAGACCACAATGACGACATATCCACACCATTATAAAATGGCAAAAGTTTTACAGTCTATAAAAACTTAATGTTGACCAGACTTCAAAAAGGCCAAGGTCAGATGTATCTCATTAGACAATCATATTCACATTACAATCATTCTGTACATCATACATTGTTGACCTAGAGAATCTGACCGAGAACAGACCAAATCATGGAACCTAAATGATGACCAAATGGTGCAGGATAAGCCACTCAAATTAACAAATTTTTCAGTAAACCTTTTTCTTATCCCAATCCATGCAATGTGATACAAAACATATCTATTCATGTGACAAATAGATCACAGGCAATAACCATAAGAGAATTACTTGTCCTTATTACACATAAAACTGTCAAATTAATTTGAAAACAAATAATGTACACATACCCTAAAAATGGAATCAAGATAATGTTCATATGCCAGATTAAACCAGACCATAAGGCAACTACATACAAGATATGGATTAACTCATTCTTATTCAGTCTGGATTATGAAGTTTTATATCAGGAGCATCCACTGCTAGATCTGTACCCCTGTGTTTTGTATCTGATGAGCCTAATTATATAAACTAGATCATTTTAGAATTCTAGATCTATTTAAAGACTTGGCAGCCAATCAGGTAATCAGCAAGTCCAATGAACATTTCTGTCATGTAATTCCTAAGTATCACTTGTGTCAAGTCTTGTTTTGTCAACTAGCAAAGAAGTTTGTGTGACATTTAAAACTCAAAACATGATGTTGAAAGATACCAAGAGATGGAAATATAAACTGTTGACACAGAGATGTGTCTTGCGTTTTTGGTGGTATAATGCAAATGTTGAAATTAACTTGCAATATTTAAACTTGTTATCTATGCAATGAACCATGACTGATGGTTCATGGCAAAATAAAACACCATGGAAATGATAATGCTTATAAAACTGCATACCCAACACCATTGACTTATCAATTGGTTCCTTGTTAAACTGTGAAAGTTTCAAGTCCATGAACTAGGGGCGGATCCAGGCATTTTAAAAGGGGTTCCCAACCAAGGATAAAGGGGGTCTCCAACTATATGTCTCCATTCAAATGTATTGATCGTCCAAAAAGGGGGTTCCAACCCCGGACCCCCTTTCCCCTGGATCCGCCACTGCATGAACCATGATAAGGAAGTGGGACCAAATAATCACTATGAAAATGAGACTTGCAAATGCCAATACAACTGCATACCAAATATCAGATATTAGTCACTCATCTTAAACTGTTCTAATCACAAATCACATGTAAATAATGCAAAACATTCAGTCAATAAACCATGACTGAGGCTGGAGCTGAACAATCTCTATGGAACAGATTTGTCAATGCTTATATATACATCTGTATACCAAATATCATTGACATACCACTTATAGATCCCTTTCAATTGACCTAATCACAAACTTATACATGTAAACTAATTAAAAGTTTTAAGTTGACTATGACTGAGGGAGAGAAGCAAAATAATCTCCTTAGAAATAAGATGTTTCAATGCTTATATAACTGCATACCAAATATCATTGACCTATCACTAGTTGTTTTCTTTAACTTGAACTTATCACAATCAAATACATTGTTGAAGCTGCTGCTTATGGAAAAAGCATGCCCAAGTCTCGCTTTTTCAACTTCGTCCATACCATACAATAAATCAGCTGTGTGTTAACCTTGACCACAGAAACCTCTTCCCCCTTTATTTGTCATTCAGACTCGAATAAAATATAAGATAGGTTTTCTCAATTAAATTTTTATTTACCTATTTATTTATATCATTATCATGCATAATGATATAAAATACCCAAATGAAACCAGACCCATTCTGCTCTATCAAGTGTGTACAAATACCAAAGAAATTGTAATAATAAGTTTTAGTCCCTTTATAAGTAAAAGGAGGAAAAGGATCTGCATCATGGGTAAGGTATCATTGGTTAAATATTACAATTATACAAAATAACTGACAGAGCTGAGGATTCTTTTAGTTTCTTGATACCAGTTCCCAGACTAGCTGTTTAAAATAGAATTTAGAAATACAATTCTGTTCTGAGATACACATCTTAAATTTTGACATTCTTAGGTCTTAAAGGAATATTTTTTGCTCAATATTAAACTTGGTGCTTTCCAATACTTTTAAATACCAAACTAAAAATAAATTTATATAATTCCATAAAATATATGAATCCTCAGTTTGTCACATACTGAAGAGGCATTTACAAATATAACAAGGAATACAATGGTAAATACTAAGATAAAAATGCATAAAACACATGAATCAAATTCATTTATGAGGTGTACTCAATTTATTTACTGGGTTTTTAAATAAACTAATATCGTGATCTGTGCAAAAGTTATTAGATCACCAAGGAAATAGTTAACTGCATTTCATTAAACATTTATAACCCAAGCTCTTATATTGTATATAAAGTTTCTTTATAATTCCTCCCAATTTCTAACCAAAGTCAATTCTTTATATCAAAGTAGGATAGTTATTTAACAATACATGCATGATATAAGTATTTTTTTTTATTATTTTCTTGGAACCAGAACTTTTTGCCCAGGAAGTAATAAGTAATTATTTCATATAAAATAAAAAGAGGAGATATGATTGCCAATGAGACGACTCTCCACCAGAGACCAAATGACATAGAATTTAACAACTATCAGTCACCTACAGCCTTCAACCATGAGCAAAACCTATACTCATAGTCCATATCCTTTAGGAAATGTGCCATAGTAAGCAAGTATATCGTCTGTTTGCTCATCCGTCTACAACTTCCAATCACAATTACAGGATTGAATTGTTTTGCCTAAACTTTCAAATAATCTTCAGTATCTGTTGGCATTGTGTATATTTTTTCACATCCAAAGGTTCGCCAATCAAAGAATGGACTTTTCCATTTATAAAATTTTATTACTCATATTGAAGGATAGGTTGGTTCAGCTGATAAGAACATAGATTTAGTTAGAGCAAGATTCTGCATTTATAAATCTTGTACTTTGATCAATCTTCAACGACCACTTCAATATTTATGTTCATTCATTTTTCTATTTTATCCACTAAGAAGAGTTAAAAGCATAATAAATGTCTGATCTCATTATGTAAATTTATATTTTGAATTGCATGTATATAATCAAAATATATAAACTCAATCATACTAAGGCTTGGTATAACAAGATTTGACAGTAAAACAAATAAAATCACATAAAACCACTAAAATCAGATAAAACAAGATAAAACACAAATCTTGTTATAGCAAAGCCTTATAATATTTACATTAAAGCTATGGTGGTAATATATATCAGTGTGAACCCCAAATTTATTTTGAATTTAAGTCATTAAAATTTTGTCATGATGAGATCCAACTACTAAAAACATGATTAAAAACAAATATATTTGAACCAACCTATCCTTCACATGATAAAAAGGGGGGTATGAGAAGCTTCTTTCCCTTTTTTTTCAAATACTTAGGAGGTCCATACATTACAATTGAGAACCCCAAAATTTCATTATAATAAAATAAAATAAACACAGCCATGCATTAGATACAGAAGATAATCTGAAAGTTTAAATGAAAACCTTCCAATAGTTTATAAGCTGTGGATGAGAGATGATGATGGACAAACAGACAGACAAATTGTCTTTAATAACCTTTTTATGCTCAACATGAGTGCAGATGGGCATGGGATTTGGTCCTGCCCTGGGTCATATCAAAGAATTGAAAATTGGTATTTGATGCTGCCCTGCTAAGCATTCAGCAATTAGGAGTAGGAGCAAAGACTGGTCAGCTGGAAATCAGAATAATGTGTTCAGGTAAGGTTAGATGTCTTGTGCAGACTTTTACATTATGAACTAGCACATTAAAAAATCTTGCATTTTAATTATCCATCCATCCTTCAAAATCAAAACTTCTTTTACGGAGGTAATTGTTTAGAAGCTGAGTACAAGCCTCAAAAATCAAACATTAAAATATAAATAATCATAAATGAGAAAAATATAGAAATCAATCACACAAAATGAGAAAATATGACAAACTGCAAAAACTATGTAATTATTTTCACTTGAGTGGTCTCAGATGCTGAATAATGCATTTATAATGTATAAACAAAACCAATAAATAAAACTGACAGCCATTAATTTGTATGAATGTAAAGAATGCAGAGTCAAAACAAACCATCTAACTATAAACATTTTATTTCTAGTTCATATTGCACCAAAAACTCAGTACTTAAATTGTCTAATAGGGATTTGTTTTATTCCCTTTAGTGTTTGGCCATCAAAGTCCTACTTAATAGGTTTCTAACCAGAAAAATCATTTCACAAAGGACTTATAATTCTTAACCAGTGTACATAACTTAAAAATATATGTAAACTGAAGCAAGTCTTATGGGTATCTTGTGAAACTATACATCATACCTTTGGGACCTCTCAAATAACAATAATTTCATAGTTTTTTTTTATATTTCTTCAATCACAAAACAATAATTGAATGCAAGAAAAATAATGAAATAAATATTTATAATTTGAATAATAAAGCATTAAAATTGATTGCATTTATATTATTCATTCTGCTTGTAAGACAAATATCTTGATTTTTTACAAAAGATAGCAACAGTTCATCCAATGGTTTGCAGGATTGTAGTCTGAGGATTTTACCATACACGGAAGGCAGCAACAGCAACTCTTTTGACTGAAAAGAAACAAAGTTAAATTTCAATTGCTGATCCTTAATTTTAAAATAATCTAACGGGAATACAGAAACAGACATCAGTGTATGTTAAACAATTTGTTTATTACTTATATTGATTACTCAAAATATATAGTATCAAAAATATCCGATTTTATTGTTATCTCCCTTCATATATCTTCTTCAGATCTAGTATCTGCTTTAAAGGATACATTATTTTAAAATGAAAAGATTGAATACTGATTTTTTAATTGTAAATTAAAAAAATATATATATTGAAATCTATTTAGTGACATTCATCACACTATAACATACACACATTAAAGTTGTATGTTGATGAATAAGTTCTTACCTTATAACAGCTTTATCCCAGCAAGTAACCCAATGGAAACCTGATGCTAACCTGGAATATAAAAGTAGTTATACTAAACTTTCCTAAAAAATGAAAGAACCTTAGTGAGCGCTCACATACCCCACGCTCCCACATTGTCATTGGAGAAATAAAATAACAGGGGTTCAAATTAGCGGTGGTCCGAGGTCCGTGACCTTCCACTATTGCAATCGGACTTTCGTTTTGGTTACTAGCTACGCCCGACGGACCTTCAATTTGAAAGAAAATAAAAATTAACTTTGCTGACCTTTTTTAACTATCAGTATTGTCATTTCAAAGCCATATTATTATTGTATATCCCTCGAGAGCTTACTTCAAATCATTTCAACTGTCGGCAAATTAAGTTTGTTAATTTATTAGAACGTAATGAAAGATGCCTTAAGTAAATTTGTAATCCATGTATTGCATTAAAAACGTCATATTCCTTCCAAATAGCGCCTCAAACATCGTTTATTTTTGTAATTTTCTCGTCGGCCATTGAAATATTTGTACAGGATTCATCGGAAACGGGCCAGATATGAACGAAATCCTGATTCTTACGACAATGACTACGGACGCATGAATGGCGCAGCTGGCAGAAGAGAAGAGTGGACAGCTTTTTAGGGAGGTGGGAGACAACAAATAGGTGGGGGAGAAAAAAAGATTCTAAAAGTGGGAGGTGGCAGATAGGGGCGGGAAGTGGGAGAAGGGTACCCCTGTCCATGCACCCATTCAGAAGAATATTGATCCCAAAAGCAAAAATTACGCTTTCCACGCGCATTTAATACTTGATCTACTTGAATAATGTATATATTTTCATGTATATGCATTGTTTCAATTTATTAATTAAAGTTGCTCAACTCTGGGACTATTATTATACTAATATCATTATATTATGTCCTAGCTTAATTTTGTTAAATTTATATATATTTTTTAATGAGAAACACTGAATTTCATAAACATGATAACAGAGTAGTTTTTCAATTGAATTTTAATTGATATAACAACTTTTTTTCCTTTTTGGTATAAAAAAAGTTCTTTTTTCATCAGTGCTAGATATTTAGTTGGTAGTTTCTAACAAGACAACTAATATAATCATTGTGCAACTAGATATGATAAACTTAAACAGCTTTGAATTGGAACTGTTACTTTAATTGTATACTCGGGTTACGGTATAAATTTAACAACAATATAAAGAAAGATACATACATGACATATATAGCCCTTTATGTTATAGTTTAAACCAAACATTGTAGCGCCGCGAGCAACTTTGAACACTCCTCTTTCTATGTAGCAACATTCCAGCAGCGCCTGCATACGGAGTATATATCTCCCAATTGATACGATATTCCCGGGCTTGTATTTCCTATCATGATTTCCTTGATAGAGGATTGCTGCTAACAAAAAAGCTATTAAACCAAGAGTTCCAAATGGTGAAGTTGAAATCATCCCTTCGTAAATTTTACGGACGGCATCACGAGTTGGTTGACCGATATGGAATAACCGTTTCACAGATGATATCGGATATGTTCCTTATGTCGTAACTACAGTACCATCCCCTTTTCACGAATGTGACCTACCGAATTAGACTATTTACCAGATTTGTAATAACATAAGCAACACGACGGGTGCCACATGTGGAGCAGGATCTGCTTACCCTTCCAGAGCACCTGAGATCACCCCAAGTTTTTGGTGGGTTCGTGTTGCTAAGTCTTTAGTTTTCTATGTTGTGTCATCTGTACTATTATTTGTCTGTTTGTCTTTTTTATTTTTGGCCATGGCGATGTCAGTTTGTTTTCGATCTATGAGTTTGACTGTCCCTCTGGTATCTTTCGTCCCTCTTTTCAAATCTCACCACTTCTCCCTATCAGTTTCAAAAAGAGAAGTTACTTCTCACTATGATTCTGAAGAGTGTGAGCCCTGAGATTATGGTATAATTGTGAATGATTGAGAAAACAAAACCACCCACAGTGACACCCTCCCCAATACAAAAAAAAAGATTATTGGAATTCATAATATACAAGACAAATGCATTTATTATCATGGACATGCTATACCACAGTGACACTGACAGTGTAGTGCTTTATGTATATGGTTGCCTGGCAATATATTTGTAAACTTAACAAAACATTACATGCAGTTCTTTAAATATGATGAAACAAGATCAGTATAACCTAACACCAAAAGCACATTAATTTTGTATCTTAGTTACTGAGTTATAAAATATTTCATGTAAAAGTGGGACCTAGGATTTAGGTTGTGGACCTTTCAGTTTGGAGTGTCAAAGGTCCTGGACCTTCCAGTACCAAATGTTGATTTGAACCCTGAATAAGTGTAAGAAAAAAAATTGTATCAGAAAAAAATTGAATCATAATTTCCTGTCAATATGCACATCTACATAGTATGTCCTTATTATCTACACAGTTTCATGAAATTCTGTTGTGTGGTTTCAGAGGAGTTGCGATGACAAACTGTTGCAGAAGTACATTGAAGTAAATAAGTTCAAAGGCATAACTCCTGGAAAAAATTGAATCGTAATTTCCTGTCGATATGCACATCTACGTAGTATGTCCTTATTATCTGAAAAGGTTTCATGAAATTCTGTTGTGTGGTTTGAGAGGAGTTGCGATGACAAAGGTTGCAGTAGTATATTGGGCAAATAAGTTCAAAGGGCTAAACTCCTGGTAAAAATTGAATTGTAATTTCCTGTCGATATGCACATCTACGTAGTATGTCCTTATTATCTGAAAAGGTTTCATGAAATTCTGTTGTGTGGTTTGAGAGGAGTTGCGATGACAAAAGGTTGCAGTAGTATATTGGGCAAATAAGTTTAAAGGCGTAACTCCTGGAAAAAAATTGAATCGTAATTTCCTGTCGATATGCACATCTACGTAGTATGTCCTTGTTATCTGAAAAGGTTTCATGAAATTCTGTTGTGTAGTTTGAGAGGAGTTGCGATGACAAACTGTTGCAGTAGTACATTAAAGTAAATAAGTTCAAAGGCGCGAACTCCTAGAAAAGAATTGAATCGTAATTTCCTGTCGATATGCACAACTACATAGTATGTCCTTATCTAAAAGGTTTCGTGAAATTCTGTTATGTGGTTTGAGAGGAGTTGCAATGACAAGAAACAGGACTGACGGACTGACGGACGGACAGGTCAAAAACATTATACCCTCCGCAACTCGTTGCGTTGGGTATAATTATTACACATGTAGTAAATTTAAAATTGCACTAGGATAACAAAAAATCATGGAAAAATGTTTGGTATTCTGAATTATAAACTCGATCAGTTTTATATTTACCAAAAAATTCAACCGTATCTCACCAGTGTAAAATTATTTTTGGTACTAAAGAACCTTATGAAATTGATTTCAAATATTATATTACTAAAAGATGCTTGATTACCTACCAACATGTTAACATTATCAGACATCCAAGTCTTACTCCCAACACCATGAAAACATCATCATTATAACAACCTAAAAATAAAAAATAAAATAATTACTTGTTTTACAGATCAATCTGTCTCTAAGAAGACTAACAAAATAATGCTATGTTTCATTTATTAAAACCTGTTATACATTATCATCTTCGCTATTTAAACTTTAAACTGCTCGAGATAGAAATTGACCTTGTGCAAGTGCACGTATATGTATAAGACAATGATTTTGGAATATTCAATTACAAAATCGGATGGTTTTGTTTTCTTTTGATGGTTCTTTAAATCATTTTCATAACAGCGTAGACAACAACAATACTTATGTTGGTAATACTACTAACTCAATTACTGTGAATTCAGAAACTATTGCAATGTTTTTATTATTGCGAAAAATGCAACATGGTTGTATTGGCAATAATTTAAACTAGCATTTTGAAATTTTTTATATGAATTAAACAGGATTTTTCTCAATACCGCAAAAATTAAAATTGCATTTTAGTCTAAAATTACAAAATCGCAATTAATGAATGGTTATTATTTATTTGAATTTATTGAACCATAAAATTATTTTGACTCTTCACATTGAATAATCCGCGAAGCGGATTATGTAACATGTGAAGAGTCAAAATTAATTTTATGGTTCAATAATTAAATAATATTTTTGACTCTTCACATTGAATAATCCATGAAGCGGATTATGTAACATGTGAAGAGTCAAAATTAATTTTATGGTTCAATAAATTCAAAATAAATTATAGCCATTCATTATAAATAAATTTCTATCAAAAATAAGGCTCAAAGAACTTTTTATATTATTTATAATAACCATAACAACGTACACGGACGTTGGCGTATGAATATACAATGTCAGAGCGGCCGTGTCGCCATAAAAATTGACATTGAAAATAAAAGTAATACTTTTAACCAATCAGAAGACAGTAAATACACCAAATTTATTTATTAATAATTGCACACAATAATTTCTGAATTTACAGTACCTTTAACTTGTTTGCCATTGGCTATCGATAACAGTGATTTTACACTCACTCAGTCTGTCAGGGGCCTTCCAATAAGGATTTAAATAGAATAAAAGAGCATGTAGGCACAAGAGAAGAAACAAGAGGCTCTCAAGAGCCTGAATCGCTCACCTGTATTTCAGAGGAGATTTTTAAATGTTAGCAAACTTGATGAACAAATTGTGTAAAATTATCTTTAAAGGACAATAACTCCTTAAGGGTCAATTGACAATTATGGTCATATTAACTTTTTGTAGATCTTACTTTGCTGAACATTATTGCTGCTTACAGTTTATATATATCTATAATAATATTCAAAATAATAACAAAAACTGCAAAATTTTCTTAAAACTACCAATTCGGTGGCAGCAACCCAACAATTTTACCCCATGTCAGATTTGCTCTAAAAGCTTTAGTTTTTGAGATATAAGCCAAAACTGCATTTGACCCCTATGATCTATTTTTAGCCATGGCGGCCATGTTTGTCGATGGATCAAAACTTCGAATACAATTTATAAACTAGATACCCTAAGGAACATTTAGTTAAAGTTTGAAGGTATTTTGCCCAGTAGTTTCAGAGGAGAAGATTTTTGAATTAGTTTACGATGACGACAGACGACGGACGCCAAGTGATGGCATAAGCTCACATGGGGCCTTTTGGGCCCCGGTGAGCTAAAAAAGAAAATAATTTTTCAACATTTAAATCAACACACATGGTTTAGTCCTCTGCTAGTAATTCGTACTATTTGATGTAGGCATTTAGAACCTTTGGCGACCCCAGTTTAAATGTCTATAACACATTCAATGTGACAAGTGGGCGTTACAGACAAACTTTCACCTTATCTGACCCAGTCAATAGATAACATAAGAGCGCCAAGAAATCGTCTTGTCCACGCTTTTATGAAAATGATTCTATATCAATTCAATATTCAAACAGTTACAGACTTTGCATAAAAATTTGTTCGACCCCCATCTTCGCTAGCCAAGGGTTACGATCCACTTCACTCCTCTCCACCCTTGGCGGATTGAGATAGAATTTCGGAGACACAAGGTAATGATTTTCATTGGTTGCAGTCGAAACTCGCTGCATCGAATCAAAAAGCACCTATAACATGATCACGTGTAAATGTAGAAAGTGTATGTAAACAATTGCCACGTGCAAGTAATAGAAGTTCCTGTGTATGTTTCTTGCACAAATGCACGAATGTCAACGTATATTTTCGTTTCCTGCTTAACCAAGTGTGTAGAATCTAGACGCTACCGTGTTTTTACCTCCAAATTGAAGAGTTCAAATGCTACCATTGGTCAAGAATAATGTATTCAGAATGGGCGTGACTTTAAATCTAGATAGATGGCGCAACATTGTTATCACAAATGTTGGCTTAATCTGCCAAGGGTGGAGAGGAGGAAAGTGGATCGTAACCCTTGGCTAGCAAAGATGATTCGACCCAAATAAGTTTACAAATTCATTGATAATAACTTGCATACAGTTGGTTTCTATCCAACACAGCTCACTCGATACCAGACAGAAAACAAATGTAAGACTAGATACTCCAAAAATCAAACACTGATAGAAAAGAACCCTTAAAAATAATGTTAAATGCCTATATATATATTATTACCATAAAATTTGTGGAATATATAAACTTACCACATATTTTCATGGTAAAGCCTCAGACTTGGTGAAGATTAAATTGACCATCTCCTTAGAGCTGCTCTCCGGCTGACAAGGTGGCTCTCCTCATCATCTTAACATCTTTTTTTAAATATAGTTTTATACATTAAATATATCAGATGCATTTCAATAAATCCCTTTCTTGAAAATTTCAGCAAATCAATAATTGTTAATGACCCAAAATTTCTCCCACCCTGCATATTTATTATCTAGAGCTCTGCTTACATTTAATTTCTTTTATTACAGAGCTCTAAATAATAGTCAATATTAGCTAGTATACATCTGATATTTAAAAAAATGTACAAACATGAATATCCAAGTAGATGAAAATCCTAACATTGAGGGAATTTCAAGTATGTGAGTTAAACAGGGTATAATAAATTGCCTCCTTGACCCAAATTTCACCCTGTTCGGACTCCACATCCTTGATATATTAAACAAAATAAATAAAAAGTACAATTAAAATTAAAAATAAAATTGATAATAAAATCTAACACATTTCAATAAAATATTTCGTACTGATCGACTTATGGTGGCAGAGTGGTCCTATAAGTAGTTCAACTACTGTATCACTAGCCTGTCAACACTCACATGAAATGTGTAACTTCATTCTTAATTTGACTAAGGTTTGCCGTTTCCTGATGAAGGTGATGTTTTCACCAGGCACTCTGGCTGTCTCCACAAATAAAAATTTACAGCCAAAATTATAGTAAATCATGTTAAAGTGGTGTTTAACACCAAAATCAACCAATTCAATTTCAACAAGATGTTCTTCAACTATGCCTTTTGTAAAATTATTCTTTAAAAATATCACCTTGGTTACAAACTAAAATCAGCTAAAAATGACAAAAAAAGTGCAAAAAATATATTTCTAACTTCTTAACTTCGTAAATTCCTCTGCATTAGAGCACCCTTGTCACATATCTTAAAGATATTAAAATTAACATGAAAGAAAAGGTTGTAAGGGGATATATTTACTGCAGACCATTATTCATCTTTTTAGTTTACACTACTCTGAGAGGCATTTGCTATGGTAAGGTATTTTGAAACGTTGCTAAAAAAAAAACAAAAATAATTAAAATTTTTGCTAAGAAATTTAGTGGGAATATACACATCGGCCAATTTAATTGCATAAACTACATGTATAAAGTAACTTGTAAAATTTGAAAGTATCTCAAATCCTAAAATAACAAAAAGATGGCAAAAATATATACATTACAATTTGCAAAAAAAATACATTTCAATAATTGAACATTTTTTTTCTTTTTCTTTCTTTTTCTTTTAGATTATCCATTCTTAAACTGCTGGAAGTGTTTTGACTAGACATGAGTATAAACGGAAAATAGAAAGAATTTTGTAATGTCAAATACAAGTTAACCTACAACTTCCAATCTTGTTGAAAATGGAGAATCTTTACATATTTTTTTTTTTTTTTTTTGTAAAAAATTATAAACATTTTCTCATAAGCATACACAAAATAGTCTGAATTACATTCTTTACTGTTGCAGTAATATCACACAACCATTTTATGCAGCCAGAGTTATCTGAAAAGAAATATACATTACTCATGAACATTGAAATAATTATATTTAATGCAAAACAGTTATAATTAACTGAGCATTACAATTATAATGTATAGAACATTTCTTTTCTTTGTTATAAAGTGATTTGTTGACATAAATTTTAAAGTACCAGTATTTCTTAGCAATAAAGGATGAAAAACAAGTCATTGGCTGATGTCTTGACAAATATCTTTTAACATTGTTTTATAGCTATATATAGTATATCAGGCTATTAACATACTTGATTGAATTTTTAACACTTAGTAATGTTGAACCTTTATAGCTAACTATACAATATAGGTTTTGCTCATTGTTGAAGGCATAGGGTGACATTTAGTTGCATCCACATCATTTGGTCTCTGGTTGATAGCTGTCTCATTGGCATACATACCACACTTACATATTTTCATATATGGGGACAACTATAGATAACTAAAAAACTGAAATCCCAAGATTTCGCATTATACATTATACTTTTTGACTTCCCTTATATATCTTTATATCTCCTTCTAAATTGTTTATTCAACTATAAGTAAAGAAGACATTAATATGTAAGATTTACATCTGTGCCTAACAAAATCTTGGGCTTTAAAATGCTTTTGGATGAAAAGTTCATAAATCTATGTATTGATTCTTACCATAAAAGTCAGCTCCAATGCCCACTCCCAGCTTCAATCCTTACAGATAAGCTGTGATGCTAACCTGAAATATAAAATGATAATTCATTAATAAAACCCTGTAACTCGAAACGTAAAATCTAAAATTTATAAAATTGAAAGGGAGCTCATGTCAATAGATATAAACAATTCACCACAATTTCTTGCAAGTTGGTGAAAGCATTCTTGAGTTATTGTCCGAAAACTGAAAACCCCTTTTTAATGAATAAAACCCCATAACTCGAAACATAAAATCTAAAATTTATAAAAACGAAAGGAGCTCACGTCAATAGATATAAACAATTCACCAAATTTTTTGCAAATTGGTTAAAGCGTTTTGAGTTAATGTCCGACATGTTGACGACGGATGGACGGACAACAGTATACCATAATACGTCCTGTAAACGGATGTATAAAACTGTTTAAAAGGTTCTTTGTTGGTATTATGTATGTATATTGAATAGATTGAATGATTGGTTGTTGGTTGCTTAAGGTCCAGTGGCAAATCATTAAATAGAAATGGTCTTAAATGTGTTATATATGTCAAGAACATATGGATGAGACAGCAATCCAACAAGCCAACACATTTTATGTAAACAATTCAGATCCTAAACTTTACTCTTATTTGGTTACTGATATAATAATAAGAGTAGATTCCTGTAAAAATCTTTTAAGCGTTCAAATCTTGTTTTTCCATAAAATATTTATAATATATTTGAGTTTTCCAAAACAGGACTAACATACTGGTACATACCTTTGTATTAGCTGTATAAGACCACCAAGTCTTATTTCCACACCATGAAAACATGTCTCAGAAAGAACCTGAAATGAAATTATAATCAACACATTGTACATTTTGTAAATCAATTTATGTGCTACCCATAACCTAAAATTTACTAAATATTGTTCTGATTTCTTATTGCAGGAAGACAAATGTATAAAATCATTTTATTTTAAATCAATATAAAAGATAGAAAAGTAAAAACGTCAGAATTAAATTTAACTGCACAAAAATATCTGAATATTTTACAAAGTTATCTCCATTGAATGCAAAATCGTGTCTTAAATTGTACTGGTCTTTTCTTGAAGTTTAATTACTATTTTAGGATTTACTGTTGATATTTTAATAGAACATCTTGTTCATGTATCTTGTATCTTTAAATA
The DNA here is from genome assembly GCA_017311375.1 of Mytilus coruscus. NCBI lineage: Eukaryota > Metazoa > Mollusca > Bivalvia > Mytilida > Mytilidae > Mytilus > Mytilus coruscus. Next base: position 59,214,385 of record CM029605.1, on the reverse strand, counting down.
CTAAACTGGTAAATTAGTTCATCAATGGTGTTTTAAATGCAATATTTCAGAAGGGTCTGTTATCTTAAAAGATCTGGCTAAAATAAACTTGCCTTTTCTATTTTCATGGTAAAGAGTCAGACTTGGTTGAAGATTTAATTGACCATCTTCCTAAGAGCTGCTATACTGGCTAACAAGGTGGTTCTTCTCAATATCTTATTGTCAATCTATGTTGTGTCCATTTGTTTTTAGAAAATAAAGTAACATACATAAAAAATATCAGATGCACTTTCAATTAATAAACTTTTTGAAAAATTTCACGTAATTATTTTAAGTGACACATAATTTTTCCCACCCTAAATTTCTATTATCTAGAAAACATCTGATATGTAAAAAAGTGCATAAATGTGAGTATCCAAGTAAATAAAAATCTAACATTGAGGGAATTTCAAGTATTTAAAGTTAAACACAGTATAATAAATTACCTCCCTTTGACCTAAATTTCACCCTGTTAGAACTCAACATCTTTGTTATATATAACAAAAACATAAATAGTATACCGTAATCAAAATAAAAAATAATTAAATTACAAAAATTCAAAACATTTCAATAACATATTTAGTGTGGATGGAGTAATGGTGGCTGAATGGTCAAAGTAGTTCAACTACTGTATCACTAGCCTGTCAACACTCTGAACCCTCACATTGTAGGTGTGTTTAACGTCAATCTTAATTGACTATAGAGTTGCCAGTTTCTCTGTTGAAGGATGTTTTCACCAGGCTGTCTCCACAAATAAAACTGGCAGCCAAGATATAGCAAATCATGCTGAAAGTGGTATTAAATACCAAAAATCAATCTACTTTCATCAAGATATTCTTCAACTATGCTTCTTGTAAAATATTCTTAAAATAATATACCCTTTGTTATAAACTAAGCTAAAAATGACACAAAGGTGAAAAATATATTACAATTTGCAAAAATAAAAACATTTCAATAATTGAACATTTTTTTCTTTTCTTTTCTTTTCTTTTCTTTTTTTTTTTTTTTTTAGATACTCCATTCTTAAACTACTGGAAGTGTTTTGCCTAGATATGAGTATGAACAGAAAATAGAAAGTAATTTTTGAAATTTCAAAGACCTATTAACTTACAACTTCCAATCTTGTTGAAAATGGAGAACCTGTACATAATTTTTTTTTCTTTTTGTAAAAATTATAAACATTTTCTCAAACATGCACAAAAATAGTCTGAATTACATTCTTTACTGTTACAGTAAAATCACATAGCCCTTTTATGCAGCCACAGTTACCTGAAAAGAAATATACAAAATTAAACATAATTGTCAAAATCTGAAAATTGAAACAATATCAAATGCAAAATAATAAATAACTGGTCATTATAATCATGATTCATAAAACCTTTGTCTACTACTTTGTTTAAAAGTGATTTGCTGATATATTTTTGAACTACCAGTCGTTATTAGCAGAAAAGGATGAAAACCAAGTCAATGGTAGATGTCTAACATATTTTTTTTTACATATTGTTTTTTTTGTATTGGTTCTTACCATGAAAGTCAGCTCAATGCCCACCCCAGCTTCAATCTTTACAGACAAGCTGTGATGCTAACCTGAAAATAAAATGATTAGTCATTCAAGATTGTTTAAAAGGATAATTTTGATATACTGTATGTATATTCCATATTTTGAATAATTGATTCATTTGATTGTTGTTTGCTAAATGTCCAGTGGCAAATTAAATAAAGTCTATAAATATGTAATAGAAGTTGAGAACAGCAAACCAGCATCCCAACAAACTTTTACATAATCAAATCAGATAATTAAATTTACTCCTTTAAAGGCAATTAAAGAAAGCAAAGACTTCTTACCAAACTCCTACAAACCTTCACGCTTACAGCACATGCTATTTCCAAATACATTTTATAATACTTTTTCTTTTTTCAAAACAGGACTTACAGACTGGTACATACCTTCGTATTAGCTGTATTAGACCACCAAGTCTTATTCCCACACCATGAAAACATATCACAGAAGAACCTAAAAAGAATTAAAAATGACACATTATATATTTTACAAATCCATTTCTCTATAAATATGAAGTCACTATATTTCTTACAAAATGTACACAATAGTATCAACACAAGTTTGTAAGATAAACTATTGACAGAGATGTCTCGCCTAGCAGCGGAAAATGAAAAACATCTGATGGTTATCAACATTGCTAATTAATTCGATAATTTGTTAGTAATGCAAATAGATACAAAATGTCATTGATCTATAGCAGGGAGTTAAATTAAACTATTAACCTGACTAAACAGAAAACTTGACGTAATATAAAAAAAACAAGTCAAAGGTTTTTGTTTGGAATTTAACTGCACATAAAGTGATGTGCAAATTTATCAGTTATATCCCATTGAAAGAACAAATTTTGCTGTTAATTGTACTTGTCTCCCCTTGGAAGTTTTAAATATTTTGATCGAAAATCTTGTTCAAGAACATGGTAACTTAAATTATAAAACTTATTAAAATTAATACATCAGTGGTGTTTTGCATGCAGAAGATCAGAAGGGTGCTGGTGTGTTGTCTTAATATGCACTTCTTGTCCAATATTTCTAGAAAATGTATACAAATATTTGGCTTAAATAAACTTGCCTTCTTAATTTCTTGGTAAAGCCTCAGACTTGGTTGAAGATTAATTTGACCATCTTCCTTGAGCTGCTATCCTGGCTGCTGTCAAAGGTTTTCCATCATAGTTTTTATGCTAATCAGTCCACTGAATCCATTTTATCTAAGTAATGAATGTCCTTTCCATTGTACATTATAAAATGTACAATAGTCACCAGAATGTTCCAAGGCATCTCACATTATTTTTCCAATCATGGAAACTGAAGAAATTCTCAATTTAAAATACAAATAATTTATTAAATTCATTTAAAAGTACTGTAAAATACCAGACATGCTTTTAAACAGGTAACTTGTATTTTGATAATTTACGAAATGTATTCTGTACCCCACAATTTCTTCCACTCATTAAAAGTATATTTTAGAACTATGTTTACATTTTTTTATTTACAGAGCTCTAGATAATAGCTTTTATATAAGTTACCAGACATCTGATATGAAAATACTTATACAAATGTAAGAAAAAGTACAGTGTAGTAATAGTATAATAAACACATATAAATCAACATTTTAAAATATTTTGAAGCATAGTTTAATAAAAATATCTCATTTTCAAGGTTTACTACTCATGTACATAGTAGTCATGTATAGTCCCAAAATTTGTAAAAGCCTCTATAGATTTGCAAACTCTCTGTGAATTCCAAAAGATATGGGTTAAAAACTATTTATTTTACCTTTGATGAAAAATTACTTAGTTCCCAAGTCAGGAAAAAAATTATCAAACAATTCCATTGCACCAAGTGGACAACTTAAATATTTGTACAATCATTGTGTGAAGTTAAAAAGATTGAGATTGAAAACTGTAGGAGTGGATTACACAAAATCAGTACCATCTTTGAAAATTTTGGGAAACCATCATCAAGATCAGAATTAAGGGGAAAATGGGGGGAAATTCCTCAAACAATTTCATATAAGCAGGTACACAACTTCAAAATGTACTCAATTATTCTGTGAAGTTTCAGTGGTACAAGAAAAAGAAGCTGAAATGAAAAAATACAAATATGATGCAAAATGATATTACATGAATATCAGGTATGAAATCTTTAGATTTAATAAAAAATTTAGAAAGAAAAATTAAGAACTCAAAGAAATGATATAAATACTGATTCTTTATAATAAAAATTAATTTCAATACTTTATAACTTAAATTAATTTCAAAACTCAAATGGCACGTAATACTTCAATAAAATAGATTTTACTTTTTACTTTACTTTTATACTTGAAAGAAAAATAGTAGCAAAATTTACAATTGAAAAGTCAAATTTTTGTTCCCAGATTATTTATGATAGCATTTTTAATTGGTTATATCAAAATTTGTTTTATGTAAGATTACTTCCAATGACTTTTGTCAGAAAAAGGAAAATCACTGATATCTTACTGCACTCCGGAATCATTGGTTCCTTAAATGGATAAGAACCAGAAGCAGCCAATATACAGACTTACAGGAATCAGCTCTTTTTGCTACCGGAAAAGAAAACAGATTACCAGTTAAATCTAAAATAGTCTGGTTATCTTTAACTTTTTAGTGATAAAATCCCCAAAGTCTGAAACAGGGTCTAATATAAATCTAAAACTGCTTGGTTAACAGAACTGATTGTAAGCTATCGCTCAGGCAAAAATAATCGCGTATATAATGCCTACCCATGTTAAAACTACAATAAAGTATAGCTTGCAACAATTATTTCTTAATTATTATGGACTAATGGAAAACTCCTTTGAACTAATGAGGCTAAAGTTGATCCCTGTTAAAGAGTCAAGCTCTTAAATTACTCTTTGTCTGGCCATGAGTTTCAAAAGGATCCGATGAAGAATAGCTGCAGTCAGTTATTGATAATTGGGTTTTACTTATTTTATTTTTTAAAGTATTTTATGATGGCAAGTGCTTTACCTATATTGTAATTACCAAATTTGAAAAGATAGAATGGTTTGATACCAAGGAGCAAATTAATTTATGTTGTAATTCAAACGGTATGATAGGGTTAAGATCAGTCTAATACCTTTTCAATAAAAGATCTAAATTGTATAAAATGAGCTATATTTCAACAAACTTATGATTTGAAATTTGAAATTTTGTGTTGTACAATCTACTCCTTTTCATGTACACATGATAAATAGAATAAAATAGACCAGTTTTCAGCTCCTTTTTGTGATCTTGAAATGATCCTGCTCACTGTCAAGACTTTTGATTGCAAAAAGAAAAATTGTTTCAAGAAGCTGGACAAAATTATCCTTTAATATATTGATCACAGAATGGCTTGGGAAGTTAAAAGATTAATTTTCTATTAAACAGGAAATTTTACAAAGAAATGCTTAAACTCAAGACAATTTAATTTTACAAATTACGATGAGCAATTGTTAAATGGGGCTAACAAGTAAAATTAAAACATTAATACCAGTTGTCAATTATGGTCTCATAATAATGAAGTTATCATTAAATGTCTGGAAACTGTGGATGAAAACCTAGTGTTGAAGGTAAGAGTTGAAAATTAACCCAAAGTTGAGAAGCTTGAAGCAAAGGGAGATAACTACTGTAAGATATCTGGATTGATAAGTTAGATAACTCTTCACTTGGAGATGATGATAGTTTCAGATAACTCAAAATAGAAATCATTATACATTTCGTTGGTCATCTCAAAGAGATTGATTTTCTCCCTTGAGCCGGTACCGCGAAAGTGAGAAAACAATAAAGTTGAGATGACCAAAGATAATCTGTTTATCGCTATTTTGCTTATGACGACGTTGAAATTTATATTGACAATGGCATGTGCAGTCTTAGTTTCTAGAGATACTTTCCATATCTTTCTACTATGCTTAGAAAGGAAATTATCAGTAAGATCAAAGGAAAATTCAGTAAAATAGTGATAATAATATATATATCATAGAAATTTATTATTGTTCACCAAATATTAAGACTAATGTACAAGCTTTCAGTCATGTAAGAATTAATAACCTTTGCATTATGTTTATAACTCTATAATAAATGTAGATTAAACATCCAAATTCTTTTTTGTATGGCAGAATTTTCGTTATGGCTTGATTGTTATAAAAATGTATTTTTACTTCTTTATTATCTTAAAAGCGAACAGTGCTTTAAAGATGTAGATACCCAGAAACAAATTTGAAGAAGATAAAGTATATCTAAAAAACTTTTGGGATCATTTTCCACTTCCCCTGAATTCAACTTAATTTACGAGAATATGTTATCTAGTTTTCCATTTCATCATAATATGTCAAATACAATTTAGATTTTGATTTTGATTGAAGATATTCATTTTCAATTTTGAAAATAAGAAATTAAAGAAAGTATGAAAATCGTACAGATTCAAAGTTCAAAGCAGCTTTATGCTCAAACATTTGATTATTTTTTTTATGACTAGAAATATCAAATATTTTTCATTTCAGAATTACATATACAGATTCCTTCGAATGGTAAACACCACACCCTAAATACCTCAAAACCAAAGAACCATCCAAAGAACAACTGAAACAAACAGAAGATATAACCAACCCTACTTAACTTAAACACCAATAAGCAACTTTGTTATATGTTAGTAAAGACACGCAGCGCTCCAAGCATAATGTATTTCTGAAATGATCATTTGATATTTGTTAAGTCTACACCAAAACTCTGAAGATAAAGAATGTTTTGCTGCGGAACTTTGCATGCACTAGACTACGAGTTTAAATCAATTTCAAGTACTATGTTATTCTATAATCTGACAACTACAATGCTTTGAAAATGTAAAAATTTTAGGAAAATTATTATTTCACTATAAATCTTAAATTTTAATTTAAATGTCTGAGGAAAACTTTCATTATAAATCTGAAATTTTAATTTAAATGACATCTTTTTTTTAACGAAGAACCAAAAAATGCATTTACTCATTTTTGATTTTGCCATTTGATTAGGGACTTTCCGCTTTGACTTTTCCACAGCGTTCAGTATATTTTGTGATTTTACTTTTTCTCACCACAAAAAGCACTGATAGACCTTTAAGACAATGTTCAAAAAACTTTCAATCGTTGGATCAAATGACAGTCTGTAGTGGTGAAAATACAGAGAAATTAATCATAACCAGGATAAACCTCATCTGAAGTTATTGCAACTATCATCATCTCTGTATTGATAACTTTTAATATCAAATATAAAGAAGGCATTATACCCTGGGTTAATCTCCAACTTCTATATTTTGCTTCTTATGTTGTTGCACATTAATAGATGCATAATTTAACTATTGAAAATTATGGACAAATCTTTTACTGCATTCAAGAAGAAAAGATAGACATGTTTTGAGTACAGGTACTTGGCTATCATGGATCAAATGATCATTTGACTACTGTTGTAATAAATAACATGAAAAATTTCACAATTAAAAATTGCTCATCATAATCCTTCAGAAATATTAGAAATTTTAATGGTGAATATTCATAACAAATATAAAAGAAGACTTTTTCATATAAAATGACTAATTCAGAATTAAAGTATTTTAACTTGGGGTGTACTGGATGACACACACGGTACATCTGTGTTATAGAAATTTGGCCTGCAGATTAACCACATAGGAGTAGTAGTAGAATTAAATGTGTGCATTTTAAATTATCAAAAGTTGAGATATTTAAAAATTACTGCATTCAAATTTTGTTCTAAATACCGGTACATATTAAGAGTAAAATATGAAATTTAAATAATCTGAACCCAGTCATATTTTTCAATTGATAAATACTTCATATAAATATCTAAATTTTGAGTCTGGGGTTGGAATCCTCCTTTTATTCTGATTCTCTTTTTTAATTTGTGAACGTTTCATGGTGTTCCTAGGTTTGGAACCCCTTTTCAAATGGCTGTATCCACACATTGTACTGACTCAACTTCCTAATGTAAAATAATATACACAAATGACTTCTCTGAGCATGGTCCCTGGGTCTTACTTTACAAATGTATAGCTCAATTGGATCATGTAGTTTAAATTCTTTCAAATTTGTAAATTCATTTTATATGAGACACCTCCCTTTTCACTCAGTGATTTTTTTAATTTTCTATCATCATGGAGGGCATAAGGATTTTTACAGACTTCAAGGTTATTTAATTTTGAAGCCAAAGGAATTCAGTATAAGGACTTTATTTTCGTGGAATTTGATTCACCCTTATCAGAACTCTGGAATTAATGAGTAATTTTTCTGACTCAGTGAGTGAAAGCTTTATTCTTTTACACAAATTTTGGTAGCACCCCTTGCTAAAGCCCCTCATAATGCAAGATACCAGTGTTTTCATGGAGTAAGACTGAGTCATCATGATCTTAACTTGACTCACATTAATGTTTAAAAATAGATAACCACTATTTTCTGTGAAAAAAAGGTGTATCAATTTAATAAATTTTGGAGCATATTTTTTTTTAAGTTAAATTGTAGTTAAAATTTTGTCAAACATGAAGATACTTCAAAATAACAAACAAAGAATAATAATTCTAAAAAACTATATTTGAAAATTATGTGCCATCTTTATCTTGTCACATTTAAAATTTAGAATTGAAGACAGAATGAATGAAAAAAAACACCCTTGACTTTGTCAATTTGTAAATTTGTTAACATATCAATTACTTACCCACTTCTGTCCTGCCCTGGTAGTAAAAAACCCATCCTAGTAGTACTTCTGTCCTGGGTCACCTGAGTTCATCCCCTGGTCTCTGGTTGGCTTGATGTTGTACATTTTTAGTTTTCAGTTTAGTGTTTTGTAGACTTTTGTCTGTCATTTCTTTTGGTTCCAACTTCCTGGATCACCTGAGTTCATCCTTGGTCTTTGATTGGGTTGGTGTTGTACATTTTTTAGTTTGTGTATTGTTTTGTATATTTTTGTCTGTCCTCTCTTTTGGTTATGGGGTAGTCTGTCTTTCTTCGTCCATACTTATAAAGGTATTTAAGTTGATTTCTTCTGTGTGTTTTATCCCATTGACATTAATACCACATACTATTTCTTTATGACAAACTTACAAACATAGGACCAAAAAAAAAATTAAAAATACGGTATACCTATATTCTCTGTATAAACTCTGTAATGGAAACAGATAATAAAGATTAGTGATGTGTTTGAGAAAATTGTTGTCAATTCCATCGGAGCAGATCTCTAATAAGCCATATTCAAGGTTTATGACTGAATCTGCCTCTGGTCCCCATCTGTAACAAACATTAAATTTACAAATTAGTAGTGTTGGGGAATGTTGGCGTCACTTCTATCAAACAGGCCCTTTAACAATCTCAGAGTAGAATGATCTTGTTACTACATTGTATAGCGTTACGAGAACTATATGCTACTCTCCCTAGTCTGCTACAATGGGTCTATCCAAGGTTTATGACTGTAACATCCTCCCAGCTGCATCTGTAACAAAAATAAAATTCATAAATTAGTAGTTTTGGAGAACGCTACGCCACTTCTATCAAACAGGCCCTTTAACAATCTCAGAGTAGAATGATCTTGTTACTATTGTAAAGTTACGAGAACTATATGCTACTCTCCTAGTCTGCTACAACGGAGTCTATCCAAGGTCTATGACTGTAACATCCTCCCAGCTGCATCTGTAACAAAAATTAAATTTACAAATTAGTAGTGTTGGGGAATGTTGGCGCCACTTCTATTAAACAGGCCCTTTAACAATCTCAGAGTAGAATGATCTTGTTACTATTGTATAGCGCTACGAGAACTATATGCTACTCTCCCTAGTCTGCTACAACGGAGTCTATCCAAGGTCTATGACTGAAACATCCTCCCAGCTGCATCTGTAACAAAAATAAAATTCATAAATTAGTAGTGTTGGAGAACGCTACGCCACTTCTATCAAACAGGCCCTTTAACAATCTCAGAGTAGAATGATCTTGTTACTATTGTAAAGCGTTACGAGAACTATATGCTACTCTCCTAGTCTGCTACAACGGAGTCTATCCGAGGTCTATGACTGAAACATCCTCCCAGCTTTATCTGTAACAAAATTAAATTCATAAATTAAATGTCTGTGGTAAACCTTAAAATGAAATAGAAATACATATAAAACATTACACATAAAAACATAAAATAAAATGGATCAACCAACCTTATTTCAATTCTTTGAAGTAACTTTGCCCCCTGAAATGAAATATAAATATTTATTATACCTCAATTATAATTTTCTATATAAAATAAGTACATAATATTTCGACTTACAAGCTTTGAACTATTGGACCGGTCAATAGTTTCCAACTATTGGACCTTGTTGAAACTACTTGACTGCAAGCTTCATTATATTTCGCGGGATTTCCAATGCAGATATAATGGAGGATTTTGAAAATACCGGAGAGAGTAATTTTTTCCTATTGTATCTAGGGTTGACATCAGTGCAAGATGTAGCCTTAGCATTTCAGAATATTTATGAAGTTAACGTTATGGTTGGGTTTCTGCTTTATATATTACGATAGTTGATTTATCACAGCCATTTATTGTCTGTTGTCTTTTTTTGATATAATAAAATACTTATGGACTGGATATTTGTGGAAAAGTAAGTTTCAAATTATTGTCCCCTGGGATACAACTATTGCCCTCGGCTACACCTCAGGACAATAGTTGCACCATGAGGGACAATAAACTTACTACTACATTCATACACAGTCAATAAGTATACAATATGCATTATTATACCTTACATTATATAGTAATTAATTGATTGGCTAATACGGAATCACGTGTCATAGTTTAATTTCGATGTTTTTCCAAAAATTGGCAGGAGCGATGAATATAACCCCATCAAATTGAAGCCTCCATCGAACAACCCTATTATTCCCGGTGAATAACCCCAAAAATTGAAGCCTCCATCGAACAACCCTATTATTCCCGGCGAATAACCTTTGTCGTACCTCAATGATCACGAGTTAACTCCTTTTAAGTATGACGTCACTTAACGCCAGATAAACAAAACAAATATGGCAACGGCCAGGTTAGAAGTCCATCAAATGACGAAGAAACAAGACCAAGCAAGACTTGAAATTCATCTAGTGTCGACGATATCTCTTGTACACGGCCCTTTTCAGGGCCATCTATATTTTACAGAAAGAGTCTACCTTTTTGTACATACGCGAAATTTCACACAATAGACACAAAATAGTTTTCTAACGTAAGTGTTTTGACAATCTGTTACAATATTTTATTGTTATTTGTCTGCTCGGTATAATAAAACAATTATGGTTTCATTGAGTCGGTGAATATCAAAATTGTCAACCTAGTAAGGGTTATTCCCTCGGCTAAAGCCCTCGTGAAATAACCCTTACTTGGGTTGACAATTTTGAGATACACCTCCTCAGCGGGCCATAATTGTATATTACACATAAACATATAAAAAAAAAAAGATTATTATATATAAAACAACCTTTTTTTTAGTTCTTTTAAATAAACTTTAAACCTTTATAGAAACTTGAATTATTTTTTTTCAAAGTTTTTTTTACCTCAGTTTACCATAAAATTTGCAGGGAATAAGACTGCTGTCAAAAAATAATATAAGATTTTTACTTTCGAAGAAAATTGCTCTCAAGCTAGTCAAAAATGGAAGCATAAAAATTTTACCTGTGAAAGAATATTTTATGGGGACCAAATTAGTCAGGGATGCTGTTTTTTGTGGTTGCTTCCTTTTTATTAAATTTTGACATTTCTTAACTTTAAAGATCTGACCATGCTGTACATATGTGCAACCATCCACTACTATTGGTCAAATTAAATGTTGCATGCAATACAGACCAAAATGAGGTTCAATTTTCGTCTTGGAAAACAATAATATATCAGCTATGTTTTTAAGCTCAATTTTACAAAATTTACCCAAGTGGCTGCTTAAATCAAATTATTACTTCATTATTTCATTTTAATTAATGTTTAAAAAAAATCCTGTTACCCTGTAAGGGATAAATATTTTAAATGTTTTTTTTTTTCAAACTTTAAAAAAAGAGTGGAAGCTGGTGGCTAAAATACACAATATAATTAAACGTTTTTTATAACCATTTCAACCTCAAAGAAAAAGATAGTCTTTCCTAAGCGTGTCTCTAGCTTAGCTTTACAAATTTGTTCGTTAATTTTTTGTTGAGGAACAGTGACAACCTCTTTGTCCAAAATAGTTTACTATAGTGCATAAACCCTCAGCCTTGCTATCAAAAGTAAAAAATATAAATTAATGGAATATTGAAATCAATATCTTCTTAACACTTGGAATAGTCTAGATAAGCTGGGTTTTAATCAAACTCATTTAAACTCTGCAGACACTAAAAATAAGTCTACATGCAGTCAAAGTCAATCAGATGTCTGGCAGTTATGATGCACTGAACATTTATATGAAACTAAGGAACATATGTTTCTATGTGAGACCTCATCTAAGAGATCAAAGCACTTAAAACTACCAACAATGATAGAGTGCTTTCCACGTCCTCAAACCCGGTCGCCAATAGTGCATTCAACTCTATTGAGTACCGGTACTTATTTGTCAGAAGTCTTTGTGCATCAGTCAAAGTGCTGGTGAAATAGTCTCTACAGAGTAGAAATGAGTAAAATCTTTTAAATAAAAATTCTTTTTCACAAACTTGTATATTAACATTATTAAATAATATTTGCATTATGAAGTAGGATACACTTTTGACATGTTAGTGTGATGATGTGGGTCTCCATGCTGTGATGTTTTGTTAGAATGACATCCTACATCACTGCCTTATTTTTGTGGAAAATGAAAAAAAAAATGTGTTGATGTAAGCATGGCAAAGGGTTATGTTATATAACCAATTTCTGTAATTCTTTATCTTCAGTTATCAATTATGAATATAAAAGACATTACAAATAGGAACAATTGAGAGAAGAAATTCAGTTTCTTTTAAAATGAAATTTCGCTTCTTTAAAAACACATAAGAAAAAGCTATCAAAGTTACCTCCCATTGATAAAAGGTGATTTTCATCAAAACAACTTCCATTCACTTGTAAAAATTTGAATAAATTAAAGTACCAGAGCAATTGATAAATTAACAATGTTAAAGGCCAATGATAAAGTATTTATAAAAATAACAGGATTGAATTTTTTCTCTTGGTGTCATCTCATAGATTTTCAAAAATGTTTAGTTGCATCTGGTAGTTTTGTTTAAAAGAACATAAATTAGCAAATCTGAACTTTAAGCCGTTCAAAAAAATAATTCTGCTTGAAATTATGTAGTTTGATTTAGGCATATCAACAGGTCTAAAAATTTGACCATTCTTCAATTCATTTCTAAGGGTGCGCTTTGATATGAAAAAAATACTTTCGTTGGGTTGCTGCTTCATTGATGTATACCTGCATCCCCTTTTTTCCTAATGAGGATCTAAGAAAAAATAATAGTGTCCTGATGCATAATTTTTAACCAACAAAAAAATACTTCCCATGTATAATTATAGACGAGATTCTTACCACACTCTTTGGTAACTACAAAGATGGATATCTTACTGTACACATTGCTTACTCTTCAAGGTCATTGCTCAATTTTTGGGTTCCTGAAAAATATCGGTTTTGTATATAATATTTGAAAGGGTGGAAACTTATTATTTCTGGTTCTTTAAAAAATTTCAATCTAAGACAGTCATCATGGTCATATGTTTTCTTTGATGCATCTCCTTTAATCATTGCTATCTTTCACTTAAATTCTAATACTGTAAATTTAGAAATTATTGCAATGTTTTTATTATACAGGATTTTCTCAATATCACAAAAATAAAATTGCATTTTGGTCTAAAATGACAAATTCGCAATAATAAATGCACTCAACAATTTCTGAATTTACAGTACATGTATATTTATCTCAAAAGATATTAATAATGTCCTGTAAAATAACCGATCAAAATTTTTTTGCATGCAAGTATCATTAACTTTGATTATGGTTATTGTTCCATGACCTATGGCTGTTTATAAACAGAAATTGTCTCAATAGCAATCATACCACATCATCTTATTAATACCAGTATTATTTATACTGTCAAACCCAGTCATTTGTTTTTTTCTTTCTGTTCAGATTTGTTAGCTTATAGGTTGAACCTCTTAAGTATAGACAATGCAATTTCCAAAAGGAACTCCTTTTAAGGATAAAAAAAAAATTACTAAAAGTTTCGTAAATAAACTGTTATCACAGAGAAATGTCTCGCTTTTTGTAATTTCAATAATGCAAATGTTGAAATTAAAATAGCAACACTTTAACATGTAAGTTTTGCAACTATTCAAAGTAAATGAACCCTGACTGAAGGTACATGGCAAAGCAATTTCCATGGAAATGAGATGTACCAAAGCTAATACAACTGCATACCAAATACCATTGACTTATCATAAGTAGTTTCCTTTAAACAAACTTAACAAAAACTAATACATGTAGACTAAGCAAAATTTCAAAGTCAATAAACCATAACTGAGAGGGTGGGGTCAAATAATCTCCATGGTAATGAGATGTGCCAATGCTAATACAACTGCATACCAAATATCATTGACCTACCACTAGTGGTTCCCCATAAACAGACCTAATCACAAACTAAATACATGAAAACTAAGCAAAAGTTTCAGTCAATAGACCATGACTGAGGGGGCAGGGCCAAATAATCTCCATGGAAATGAGATATGCCATTGCTTATACAACTGCAGACCTATTATCATTAATCTACCACTAGTGGTTCCCCATAAACTAACCTAATCACAAACTAATACATGAAAACTAAGCAAAAATTACAAAGTCAATAGACCATAACAAAGGGGGCAGGGCCAAATAGTCTCCATGGAAATGAGATATGCCAATGCTTATACAACTGCAGACCTATTATCATTAACCTACCACTAGTGGTTCCCCATAAACTACACCTTATCACAAACTAATACATTGTTGTTGTCACCGCCGCCGAAAACAGCATACCTATGTCTCGCTTTTTTACTCTGTCAAGCGAGACAAAAATCATATCCTGGAATCTTAAGTTCATATGCACTATTATTCTTTACAAAGTTCAAAACACAGGGCTGTGCAGTATATTTTCAACATGTTTATGCCTTTCAAAGCCTATTTAATAAGCAAGGTAATTAATATTGTACTTAAAAAAAAATCATTTTAATGTTGAAAATTGATGAAGGGAAATGTAATATTCAACCAATACAAACCTTATAGATGAACGCAACTGGCCGATTCTTTTATATTGTTGTATATACTATACAGCCTAGGTTTTCTGTAGGTCTTCTTTAAGTTTCTGTGGTTTAACAATTCATCAAAATGAGAATGTTGTGGATAGTCTTTAAATTCTCTGAAATACAAAATTCAATTTACTTTTCCATATATATATGCCTTTTTCAGCTGCACTGGTTTTTCTGTGATCAATTTGCTGTGGGGGTAATATTTTCAAAAGCATACAAAAAAACATTATGATTGGTTTAAAAATCTTAAAAATGGAAATTATGGTTTAAAATATCTTAAAATGGAAATTAATCAATGATATAATGTTGTTTTTTTTTGGTGTACAACCAATGAGATTACCCATAGTCCTTAGATTTTGAAAAGGAAAATTACATATGTTGCGTAAACACAGCCAACTTTGCCAAATGATTATGATGAACTAAAACCAAAAGAAATTACATATAATAAGCTTTCCAAATAGATACCATGGTCCCACTTTATTATATTAGTAAACTCAAGGAGATGGTGTTTATAACCTCCTTGTTTAATTAAATGTCTTTACTAACCTTTGTGGCATTTTAAATAGCTACTGAAAGTACAATTTCTTTGAAAAATATTAATTTCAGTTGAAATGATAGGATGTTTTTCAGTGGGAACTCACTTTGTCCTGACTATATATACTCTGAGTCTAGCATTGTTGAAAATCTATATAATGGTGTATAGTGTCTGGTTTTCCTATCTAATACCAATTTAGATGACTTTAAGTTCCTAGAATCCAAGAACTGAAAAGAAACATTTAATATTAAAACAAGTCAATGAAAAATGTTATACTTCTCAAATAAATAAACCAACATGAAGAAATGGTTAAGAGTCATCATTGTGTTTCCCATCCAACCTTATTATGTATGAAAATTTGTGAAATCTTTAATTCTTTAAAAGTAATTTTCTGGAACTAAAAGTTTGAAATCCAGAACAGAATACATTACGGTTTATGACCCTTCTGTAGCCATCTGACAAACTGCAATAATATCAAAACAGCAAAGATAATGTACAGTACAGATTGGCCATTTTGTACATATATCAAGGGAAACTTCGAACAAAGCATTATTATTTATAGAATTCGATAGAAAATGGGAATTTTGAGACAAATAAAACCAGATTTTTGTAGAAAATCCACAGACTTTAATACTGAGATTTTCGTTATAAAATTCTAAACATAGATTACTTACTTGTAAGTCCATGGTGTGCTAGCGTTTATTGTTTACAAAAGTCCTAAATAATCTTTTAATTAAACAAAAACTCGTGGTGAGTCATTAAAGTCTAGCGCACCCTAGAAGGTGTACTTGAATAGGTCCGTATTTACATTTGTTTTAACCAATATCTTAATTTATAAGTTTGTTTTAAGGAAATCATTGCTAGCACTGCATGCAATTATCGTCTATCAATCAAGCACCGAATTGTCAAATATTAGATTACAAGGGAAAGGCTGTGGATTTTCTATAAAATTTCCATATGTTTAGCATTGAACATGTTGAATCAACAGAAGGGTACATAATCCTTAAAGTAAATAATTATTACTACATTAAATACCTTAAACTCGTCATGAAACGTTAAACTTTTCATGTCTTCAAAATTTTAAGGAAATAATGCAAGTCTTTGTCCAAGTAAACATCAAACTAATTTGAATTCAAATCCTAACCTGTAAGTCACATGATCATACGTACAGGTAAAATCTTTCACTTGAAATCTACTCACTTCATACTTGAGTAATTGGCTGGGTAGAAAATATAATAAATGAAACCTGACACAAGGTGTTTCACAAAATATGTAACAGAATTTTGTTCAGATAATAAAGCATTCCCCTAAAGGGAAAATGAACAGTAAAACCTAAAAACATGAGGCTCCAATATCCTGCATAATTTTTGAAAATTTTGCATGATATTGTCTAAAGCATTTAAATGAGTACATATCTAAACACTGATATTTGGGTTAACTCAGTTAAAAAAAACGTTTTTACGATATGAACAAAGTTAATTTTGGACCCTAAGGCCCCTCATGTTGACCCATAGTAAAATGTGGCTAAAATAAAAAAATCCAAATACACAGTAAAATTCAGCATATCAACCTCAACAATGCAATTTTGATGACACTTTAGACTCCAATGTGGACCAATTTAAAACGGGGCCCAAAATCTGAATACAAGAGTAGATTCAGCATATTTTAAAAGTTTGACTGATTGATTTTTGGTGTTTTGGTGTTAATATCAAGATCAGAATAATGTGATAAGAAGAATAGTTATACACCAAACACAAATCAGAAAACGTTTTACTATCACGGGGTCATAGGACAATTTCAAAGTCAGAGTGACCTTACCTTTGTAAATGATATACCCCAATCTCCATGTTGTATCAGCATAACAAAATTGGTCTACCTAAGTTCTATGGTACATAAATTATGAGTGACCTGACTTTTGGATATGACACATCCTTGAAGTCCATGATGCAACTGCATACCAAGTTTGGTTAACGTAAGTTGAATAGTATAAAAGTAACCTGACACAGACGGACAGACACATATTACTATATTAGATACGTGAAGGCTGTTCATCTACAGACGACGTGCACAAAGTTGACGGCAACTGTAAAATGCGCTTTAAAAAGTAGTTTTATACAACCGTGTTAAACATATATTTTAAATAGGAAGTTTTTTCTATGATAAAATAATTACAGCTAGCCATTAAAATCCACATTATTAAAAGGTTATCAAAATTAAATCTATAAAGTATGCAACGAACATGTAGAAAACGGCAAAAATATGTGAAACTTGTAACATAAAATAGAGTGTTTGACCCTAAATTTGTTCAAATTCAACGTAAACTATTTTCCTGCATTTTCGTACAATAGAATTTTTTGGATTCGGACTATGACGCCATACGAACTTCACCTAAAAAAATCAAAATCGGCCATGGTGGGTGAGTTTAGAATGTAGTTCGTTATGTGTAAGAAGTAGTAATTTTGAAGAATTAATATTAGAAAATGGAAGAATCGGTAAAAAAATATGTACTTGCTATTTTCTTATTTCGAAATGACTTGATATTCAAAATGTGCATAACAAAAGGTTTCTAAAAATCTACAAAATATGAATGATTCGATAGTCCGGGCTAAATACCTGAATTTGTTAAATGTCCAGCTATTATGTTACAGTTTAAAGAAATGACGTTTTAACGCTATTTTCTGAATAGTGTTCATGACATAGTCGCTTATTACTTCCATTACACTGCTCTTAGTATATATTTTTTTAGATTTCTAGAATGTGCATTTGCAGTGCTTTGTTGTTCGAAAAAAAGAAATATGTTGAACGTTTATGTTTAAAATAATGTTATAAACTAAGTGTCCAGTGTATTTGTTACGCGTTTGTTTTCTGGGGTAAAATGCCGACGTCGTAAATGATTTTAGTAATTTGAAGACGTTACGTTTGTGGACTCAGCTTTATGCACGCCGTCTAAGTAGAGACATTATGATCCATTATAATATCCACCAAATCTGTGACTGTTGTGTGGAACATAATCAGTTCTTTGAATAGTTATTTCCAATATAGAAACAAAGTTGTTATTGGTTGCTTGCAGAAAAAATCTTATATAAACTTGATGCACCTCATGATAGTGTTGGTCAATTTCTAATTCATACAACAGTTTAGAATAAAAGTAGAGGTTTGGGATGTGTTTTAGAGAAAGATCGTGTATTTTAAAACCTATGGTTTCTTCTTTTAAACTAAGTTCTTATTTTCATCCATAAATGGTGTAAAGTAAAAGATTAAAGAGTAAGACTTTTGAATGAAGATCTCTGTTACAGTCATTTCCATTGCAGTCTTGGATACAGGTTTTTGTAATAATCTTGGAATGTCACCAATTTTATTTCTAATATTTGAGTAACAGACACAGTTGAAATCAATTTGAAAATTTTTTGCTCTTATAGTCACATTAATGATTTTGACATTATATAGGCATCTGTTGAAGATCATATCAAGATCTCTTCCTATTGTTTTTGTTTTGTTATGATGTGTCTCATTGGCATATACTCCACATCTCTTTTTAACTTATTCATTCAAGCTGTTATTTCAATTTTGAAACTTAAAGAATCGTAGCAAGCATGCTCATGTACCCCATGCCCCCACATTGTCACCGAACAAACAAAATCTCACCAGAATCCTAAGTTCAAAGACTCATAACTCCTACAAAAGATAAGGTCTTGTAGATATACACATCTACATATTATGTCCTATTTAACTACAAAGTTTCATGAAATTCTGTTTCAGATGAGTTGCTACAACTAACTGTTGCAGTAGTATTTAGACCAAAATTCTAAGTTCGAAGGGCATAACTCTAAGAAGAATAAAATTGAATCATAATTTCCTGTCATATTGCACATCCATTTACTATGTCCTTAACAATAACCTACACAGTTTGATTTTGATATGGTTTCAGAGGGGTGGGATGGCAAGAACAGGACTGACGAATAGACAGACAGACTGACAGACAGATCTACTTTCAATATTATTATTTTCTTTACACTTTCACCTCAGTATCACATTATGTAATTCTAAATATTTCATGAAATTTTTGTCTTAAGTATATTCATCTTATACCCTATAGCGGTAATGACAAAATGGATTAGTAAAAACTGACTGTTGTCAATGTAACGAAAATAAGATACAGTCTGTGTTTGAGGCAATATATGTCAAAAATGAAAATTCTAAAACAGAATATGAAAGTAAATTTTACTAGCTAAAATGAAAGATACAACAATGAAAAAATTATATAATTTGTCCATCACATTTAATTGTAGTACAGTACAGTCTTAAGTTTCTTCTTCAGTGTACATTTAAAATTCATTTATGCCATGTCAAGTTTTTTGTCTCTTTTGATCAGGAGGAGATAATCCATTCTTCTTCTTCTTCTTCTTCTTCTTCTTCTTCTTCTTCTTCTTCTTCTTCTTCTTCTTCATCATCATCATCATCATCATCATCATCATCATCATCATCATCATCATCATCATCATCATCATCATCATCATCATCATCATCATCATCATCATCAAATCAAATCAAATCAAATCAAATAATTTTATTGGTGTAAATTCCAATACAGGAATGATACCAGCTGACATTTACAAAATACAAATACAAAATAGACAAAAATAAACAAACACAAATATACAGAGATATGTTTTCTCAATGATAAGAGACACATATTTTATATCTACATTGCGTGGAGGTGTTATTCATACTAGATTATTAATTCAAGCTATTACAATAAGCTTTAATACCACAACAGTTCTAACAACATTGTGTTTGCTTTAAATGAATGTTCGAATCATACATATCGCTTATTCCAGCTACACATACAGTACAAATGTCTGTGTCATTACTTTTTAAAATGAAACTAAATTTATCTTGATCAGACATATTAGCAAAAGATGGAACTATATCACTTAAATTACAAAAGAGTATACTTCTATTAAATTCTAACGCTTTACATTTAATGAGGAAATGGAATTCATCTTCAATTCCATCCTTGCAAAGTGGACAAATTCTCTGTTCTAAAGGCGTTCTAGTATATCTACCAACTTCTATTAGTAATTTGCTATTACTAATTCTAATTTTTACCATTTTAGAAATAACACTTTTGTTAAGGTCCAGTAGGAGATATTTTTCTAATTCGAAATTGTTTTAACTTTGCGATATGTTCTTAGTTTATTACCATGACTATCTTTATTAGAGTCACAAAAAAGAGCTTGATTCCAGGATTTTATGAATTCCTCCTCTAATTTCTTTTGAAATGAAAAAAGTAATTTTGTCTTTGACATAGTATTTTGATTTTCCCAAACATGCTGAAAACCAAGTTTACCTAATAACACTTTTATTTTACTACAAAAACCATTAGACATGTTAAAGTTTTCACTGTATGCTTTCTTTACCATACTCTCACTATTCATATTAATGATATGAAGCCAGAAATTGATTGTATTTTTAAGGGCTGACAATGAAAGTGGAATAGACCTAATTCCGAAAGTACGGCATTATTAACAGCACCTTTATTTACACCCAATAAAAATTTAGCAAATTTGATTTGAATCTTATTTGGACTAAAGTTTGCATAGTTTGACTCGATGGTAGTATTTTGTTTCACTAAACTAACAGTAGCCCAAACTTCACTGCTATATAATAAAATAGGTTTAACACATGAATCAAAAAGCTTTAAATGTGGTAGTAAATTCATCTTTTCAGAAAATAATAATTTTCTTATACAAAATATAGCTTTGCTAGCCTTTTTAGATAACTGATCAATTGCTGTAGTAAAAGATCCAGATGGCTTAAAAATTATACCTAGATACTTGTATTCATCAGTCAGCTCTAGTAGTTCTCCATTGTAATAGAATTTGTGTTTTTTAATTATTTTCCCTGTTTTATTGAATATTATAATCTTGGTTTTATTAAGATTAACAGATAGATTCCATTTATCACAAAATATATTTAATTTATCTAAAGCATTTTGCAGGCCAGATGCAGATTCTGATATTACTACTAAATCGTCTGCATAAAGAAGACAAGACACTTGTTTATCATCTAGGCATGCTGGATCACATTTGTGGTCAAATGTTTCAACCAGTTCATTTATATACAATGAAAATAATGTAGGGCTTAATATACAACCCTGTTTTAATCCTACACATGAGGGAAATGTTTGTGTTAGTCCTCTTTAATTTTACTGAGAAAGAGACATCTTTGTACATATCTTTTAAAATATTAAAAAGACCCTTTTATATTATATTTTAGTAACTTATGAAAAGGTCATCTCTATTGATTGTGTCAAACGCTTTTCTTAGATCTACAAAACAAGTGTATAGATGTTTAGATTTTTAAAGGTCTTGTCAATCAGAGTTTTAAAGTTAAAATGTGATCACTTGTTCTGCTATTTTTCCTAAAGCCTATTTGCTCCTTGTGTAATATACTGTTATTTTCAAGAAAGTTCTCTAACCTGGTAGATAATATCTTTAAGATATTCATCATCATCATCATCATCATCATCATCATCATCATCATCATCATCATCATCATCATCATCATCATCATCATCATCATCATCATCATCATCATCATCATCATTTTCTTCATCATCTTTATTTTTTCTGCAGACTTTTCACCTATTTAAAATTTTACTTAACATATTATATCGATAAATATATAAAAAAATCTTTATTAAAATCTATATCTTTGCAATTATAGTTAATAGATATATGGAGATGTGGTATGAGTGCCAATGGCAATGTTACAACTCTCCATCCAAGTCACAATTTGTAAAAGTAAACCATTATAGGTCAAAGTACGGTCTTCATTTTACCATGTTAATTGTTCATTATCAATACTGCCAACTCTTGCCAATTTCGCATGAGATGTCAGTCTTTTGTCCAACAATACTAAATTCTTTTAAAGAATAATCACCCAAATTAAAAACAGTATTTTCTTCCATGAAAAGGGTCCCATGAATAACCTGTTTGTTTGTATTTATTCATTAGACCTTTGTGTACACAGTTGCGGATCCAGAGGGGATCCAGGGTTGACCCTCCTTTTTAGCTCACCTGGCCCGAAGGGCCAAGTGAGCTTTTCTCATCACTTGGCGTCCGTCGTCCGTCGTCCGTCGTCGTCCGTCGTCGTCCGTCGTCGTTAACTTTTACAAAAATCTTCTCCTCTGAAACTACTGGGCCAAATTTAACCAAACTTGGCCACAATCATCATTGGGGTATCTAGTTTAAAAATTGTGTCCGGTGACCTGCCAAACCAACCAAGATGGCCGCCATGGCTAAAAATAGAACATAGGGGTAAAATGTATATTTTGGCTTATAACTCTGAAACCAAAGCATTTAGAGCAAATCTGACATGGGGTAAAATTGTTTATTAGGTCAAGATCTATCTGCCCTGAAATTTTCAGATGAATCGGAGAACCTGTTGTTGGGTTGCTGCCACTAAATTGGTAATTTTAAGAAAATTTTGAAGCTTTTGGTTATTATCTTGAATATTATTATAGATAGAGATAAACTGTAAACAGCAATAATGTTCAGCAAAGTAAGATCTACAAATAAGTCAACTTGACCAAAATGGTCAGTTGACCCTTAAGGAGTTATTGCCCTTTATAGTCAATTTTAACCATTTTTGTAAATTTTGTAATCTTTACAAAAATCTTCTCCTCTGAAACTACTGGGCCAAATTTAACCAAACTTGGCCACAATCATCATTGGGGTATCTAGTTTAAAAATTGTGTCCGGTGACCTGCCAAACCAACCAAGATGGCCGCCATGGCTAAAAATAGAACATAGGGTAAAATGTATATTTTGGCTTATAACTCTGAAACTAAAGCATTTAGAGCAAATCTGACATGGGTAAAATTGTTTATCAGGTCAAGATCTATCAGCCCTGAAATTTTCAGATGAATCGGAGAACCTGTTGTTGGGTTGCTGCCACTAAATTGGTAATTTTAAGAAAATTTTGAAGCTTTTGGTTATTATCTTGAATATTATTATAGATAGAGATAAACTGTAAACAGCAATAATGTTCAGCAAAGTAAGATCTACAAATAAGTCAACTTGACCAAAATGGTCAGTTGACCCTTAAGGAGTTATTGCCCTTTATAGTCAATTTTAACCATTTTTGTAAATTTTGTAATCTTTACAAAATCTTCTCCTCTGAAACTACTAAGACAAAATTAACCAAACTTGTCCACAATCATCATTAGGGTATCTAGTTTAAAAATATGTCAGATGACCCCGCCCGCGAACCAAGATGGCCGACATGGTTAAAAATAGTACATAGGGTAAAATGCAGTTTTGGCTCATATCTCTGAAACCAAAGCATTTAGAGCAAATCTGACGAGGATAAAATTGTTCATTAGGTCAAGATCTATCTGCCCTTAAATTTTCAGACCAATCGGGCAACACGTTGTTGGGTTGCTGCCCTGAATTGGTAATTTTAAGAAAATTTTGCAGCTTTTGGTTATTATCTTGAATATTATTATAGACAGAGATAAACTGTAAACAGCAATAATGTACAGCAAAGTAAGATCTACAAATAAGTCAACATGACCAAAATTGTCAATTGACCCTTTAGGAGTTATTGCCCTTTATAGTCATTTTTTACAATTTTAATAAATTTTGTAAATTTTGGTAAATTTTACAAAATATTTTCCACTGTAACTACTGGGCCAAGTTCATTATAGATAGAGATAATTGGAAGCATCAAGAATGTTCAGTAAAGTAAGATCTACAAACACATCACCATCACCAAAACACAATTTTGTCATGAATCCATCTGTGTCCTTTGTTTAATATGCACATAGACCAAGGTGAGCGACACAGGCTCTTTAGAGCCTCTAGTTTTAACAATCAATGCTTTGGAATGGGGACATATGGTTGGACCCCACCCCTTTATCCTTGGTTGGAACCCCTTTAAAATGGCTGGATCCACCCTGCTACAGCATTTATAAAATGATAAAATACTAATTCATTTGTTATATATCTGTATTTTTTAAATCAAGCATCATTAGTCATGAATTTAAAATTAATCAAAAAAAGAACTTAAGTTGAATAGTTAACATGATTCTGTGATTTTTTTTAGATTTAATTAACATTTCAAATGTGCTCGACTTCAACACAATGTATGAGGGTCATGATGGATGGTACATTCATGACAAATAAAAGTAAAATTCATGTCAAATGATATTAACGGTAATTTTGGTGCATGACAATAAAATGTACACTTTCTTTTAGGCGATAAAAAAAAAAACGGCGAATCAGTTTACATTAAAAAAAAAAAGTCAGGGACACAAATTCGTCGGACAAAATAAATTAATAAATATAAGTTAGATTTTATGAGTCATGGCATATGCACCAGACAAAAGGTGTTTTGAAATACAAGGAAAATCCAACATATCAACGAAGAAGGGCCTCTTTTGCTGTGCACAAGATTAAGACTTGTCACCAGCAATCGGCTTTTAATATTCATTTACAATGACAACACATTCATCATTATAACAGAAACCAACATTCAATGTGTTGTAAGCGTTACATTTTTTCACACAAGAACATTTCAAACAGTGTATTTCTAAAATGACCGAGAGTCAACTTACATGTGTTTTGTATTGACCGAGAGACAACTTACATGTGTTTTGTATTGACCGAGAGACAACTTACATGTGTTTTGTATTGATCGAGAGACAACTTACACGTGTTTTGTATTGACCGAGAGTCAACTTACATGTGTTTTGTATTGACCGAGAGTCAACTTACATGTGTTTTGTATTGACCGAGAGACAACTTACATGTGTTTTGTATTGACCGAGAGTCAACTTACATGTGTTTTGTATTGACCGAGAGACAACTTACATGTGTTTTGTATTGACCGAGAGACAACTTACATATGTTTTGTATTGACCGAGAGACAACGTACATATGTTTTGTATTGCACCATTAAGTAAAAATAACATATGTATAGAAAATGACAATTTAAAAGAAGAAATAAAAAGATAAAAGCAGCAAATTAAACTATCTATACATAGATAACACTAATCAATTTACTTCCATGGTCAAACTAAAGAGCGAGGAACACGATTCCCTAAAAAAGAGTGATTTCAAAGATTTTTTACATTAGATTTCGAGTTCTCAAATTTGTTTTAATAGTTCCAAACTATTGATGTAATGTCATTACAGGATGATACTCCCATATCAAACCGTGCATACATTCATTACATCATGGAAGTACTATATTGACTTTGAATTTGAATTTATTATGTATTATTTCATTTATTTAAGAACAACTGGAATTCATTTTACATGTATAACAGTATGATCTCGCTAATGTACGTTGTTTTCGTATATTACATTTGTGTTGGTTATTTTTTTTCAAAGACAACTTTTCAAAACGCCGGAGACCTAAGAATTTTTTAATTTAAACTGACTTTTCTGACATCAAAATATAGCTTTTTGACAGGAGTATTCAACAGTATGTGTTAATAGTATTTCCTTTGCATATTAAGTGTGCTTCAATTTTTTTAGTTACTGCTGTCTCGTTTCTTTTGAGGTAATTCATCGTTATTTACTGATGTGAGTAAGGGAATTTAGATAATGAAATTTTAAAAAATCGGAGACCTAACAATGAGATAAGATAAACTGATTTTTTTTAATACCACCAGAAAGGTAAATCTATGTAGAATTCGGGCGTATGTGTTAATAAGAATTCAGATGATTAATAAAAATAAATTGAATAATTAATGAAGGGTACCCATTTATTTTCCCATTACTTTCTATGTTAATCGAACATCATTAAAAACATTGCACCCCGGGTGTCGCTGATAAGGGTAATCGGCCATTAGTGTCCTTCATTCTTGGGTATGGACCAAGGTGAGCAACACAGGCTCTTTAATTAGAGCATCTAGTTTATTTACACTTTGTAAATTGCTGTTTATAGATATAAGAAGATGTGGTATGAGTGCCAATGAGACAACTCTCCATCCAAGTCAAAATTTATAAATGTAAACCATTATAGGTCAAAGTACGGTCTTCAACACGGAGCCTAGGCTCACACCGAACAGTAAGCTATAAAGGGCCCCAAAAATTACTAGTGTAAAACCATTCAAACGGGAAAACCAACGGTCTAATCTATATAAAAACGAGAAACGAGAAACACTTATGAACCACATCAACAAACGACAACTACTGAACATCAGATTCCTGACTTAGGACAGGTGCAAACAAATGCAGCGGGTTTAAACGTTTTAATGGTACCAAACCTTCACCCTTTTTCTGAAACAATAGTGTAACATCACAACATAGAAAGTTTGCCTTTTCTTTTATCTTTTTTTTTTGTTTTGCCATGTCGTTGTCAGTTTGTCTTCGACAAGAATTATGAGTTGAATATCCCTTTGGCATCTTCCGCCTTTCTTGTTAAGAATTATAATCTTGTTAATACTATATGAAAAACATTTCCCATCTATAGAGAACAAAAATGTCTGTCTCATATCATCGAGAAATTGTTTCTCTGGGTTTAAGTGTTAAATTAATCTTTGTTTTATTAATGTCCTTTGTCAAATAATCAAATTACAGTAACTTACATTTAACTCATTTTGATAAAATTAGATATTGTGTACCGGTCTACATTTTCATTTTGGGAAGTTTGCTATAGCAATACTTTCCTTAGGCGTCGGCCTCAAACTTCCGGTGACAGACTATCGCAAATGTTCTGCTCCAAGATAATGTAGTACTAGTGTTTGAATGCTGATTGTAAGAAGATTCTTTTGAAATTTTGAGTCCTTTTGAAAGATTACAGCTTGAATAAAAAGGAGTGAATGTTCACCGACAGTTCAGATGAATTTAACTTCATTTTGAAAATAACTATCACAAACACTACTTCGCGGATCTGCCATGCGCTGAAGAGAAAATCAAAGAAATCTACGCGAGACAGCGTTTAATTCATTCATGAATATTTCATGAATGAACATTTTCCCGCGCTTTTTTTACTATGTACGATATTTACAAATGTTTATTATTAAATAAGTAAAAGTCCGAGTGTATCGAAAGAATCCCGTATGGCTTACATTACTGATATGTTTTGACCAAGCCTTCGGATAATTGACAAGTGATAAAAGTTTGATTGAACAATTATACAGGTGACAGAAATACTCGATAATCATATGGCTTATGTCACACGCCATCGATGAGTAAAGGTAAATACCGGCTATGATAGAAAGGTGCATGTTTTGTTAAACATCGATCAGAATGTTTTGATGCCAAAAACATTTGAAAACTTTAAATTCCGCTATTTAAATACTAGCTATTTCACATTCCAATGTGGATTTAAGGACCTTCACTCGTCCAGCATGCTCAGTCACGTGGGTCAAACTGACAGCTGAAAACATTGACTGAACGACAGTTCGTACATATCGCAGCCTCCTCAGCGTTACGATTAACAATTACATTTGTACACAAATCGTTACAAGGATATAAGGCAGACAAGTCAGCTTCTTCTTAGAATAACTCAGTGTATCAAGACAAGTGCTGTAGCAATTATTTACATGATTAAATAAAATCTGTCCATGTAATAGAAAATGACTTTCTTTTTCTTAGTGCTAGTCCAAATAATTATGACAAACCAAAATCTCAAATGTTATTGTCTCAATGCTAAATTTCACAGCATCAACTATAAAATGTGTTACAGCCGCGGTTATTAGCACCTCTATGAATCTAGTGTATATAAACTTTTATTCATGTCGTCATACTGCTATTGTTATGTCTCCACCGTATTAAGTTTTACCTTTTTCTTCTGTAAGAATTTATACGTCCTTACTTGTATGTACGTCCGTACATCCCATCTGTTCTCTAACTTTAGTTTTCCTAAACCAAATTGTATGAAACTTATACGCTATGCTTATTTCCACAAAACACAGGTCAAGTTGAATTTTGGTGGCGTCGATTTTACAATTCTAGAGTTATGCTCCTTAACAAATGAAAAGTTGCTTGAATTTTTGTTTACGATCTCTAATTTTAGTTTGTCTCAACCAAATGTTATGAAACTTATACACAATGCTCATTATCACAAAACACTGATTAAATTTGAGTTTTAGTGGCGTCAGTTTTACTGTTCTAGAGTTATGCCCTTTACAGTTATGCCCTTTACAAATTTAAAACTGATTGTTGTCGAGCCTTTGACTTTTGTCGAAAAAGCGAGACATAGCGATCCTACATTTCAGCGGCGGCGGCGGAGGCATCCACAAATATTCACTCTGTGGTTAAAGTTTTGAAATTTTAATAACTCTATTAAACTATCCTGGATTTCTACCAAACTTGGACAGAAGCTTGTTTATGATCATACAATAGTACCCAGAAGTAAATTTTGTTAAAAAAAATCCATTTTTTCAGTATATTACTTATAAATGGACTTGGTTTTTCTGTCAGAAACCTTACATTCACTCTGTGGCTAAAGTTATTAAAATTTTAATAACTTTCTTAAACTATCCTGGATTTGTATCAAACTTGGACAGAAGCTTGTTTATGATCAAAAGCTAGTATCTAGAAGGAAATTTAGTTAAAATTTTGTTCTTGTTTTTCCGTATTTTACTTAATGGACTTAGCTTTTCTTCCAGTTAACATTACATACAGTCTGCAGTTATTTTTTAAAACATTTATTAGATTCATAAACTATCCTGGATTTTACCAAACTTGGACAGAAGCTTCTTACAATCAAAAGATAGTATAGAGAGGAATATTTTTATTAATTTTTCCTCATTTTTGTTGAGCCTGCGATTAACAGCAAAAGTAGGCGAAACACCGGGTTCCGCGGAACACTTACGATTTTTTTCAATTCCGTGCTCTAACTTTAGTGTGCCTCAACCAATTGTTACGAAACTTATACAAAATACTTTTAACCACAACACCAAGATCAAGTTTGAATTTCGGTGCCGTCATTTTACTGTTGTTGTTAGGGTTATGCCCAGTTACGAATGGAAAAAAATACTATAAAATCACAGGCCCTAGATATGGCATGGGCACATAAAGAAATTAACAGAGCTTATTGTATATTTGATTATTTTAGAACAACAGTTCAAGGTTGCAATAGAAAATATCAAAATTTTATGTGAAACACTTTTATGAAAAAAGAAAATGGTTTAGTTAAAAATATCAAAGCTGTGATTGAATACATGTTTAAAATAATACACATCTATAATCTATTTGAAAAATACACATCTACAGTTGCAACTTCCCAGAGGTGCTATCCAGCACTTTGATTTATTAATTTTCTGTATTGAAGTGTGATGTTTGTTTTATTAGAATGATTAGGATTGGTTTTGTCATGAAAAGAATATTTCCCAGAAATCTACATATCTAGCTTTGTATACATCAACGTCATTTGATCTCTAGTAGATAATTTTTCATTCGTGCAATTCCTAATTTTTTTTTTAACAAGTATCGCATTTAAACACTGTATGTTTGATCAGACAATATATGAGGGTCTGGATGGGATTCTTCGTTTCTGTATTCTTTGATTTTTTATGTTACTTTTCTCTATTCTTTATATGTTTTGTCCATTATTCTCTATTCTTTATATGTTTTGTCCATTATTCTCTATTCTTTATATGTTTAGTCCATTATTATCTATTCTTTATATGTTTTGTCCATTATTCTCTATTCTTTATATGTTGTGCCCATTATTCTCTATTCTTTATATGTTGTGTCCATTATTCTCTATGCTTTATATGTTTTGTCCATTATTCTCTATTCTTTATATGTTGTGTCCATTATTCTCTATTCTTTATATGTTGTGTCCATTATTCTCTATTATTCTCTATTCTTTATATGTTTTGTCCATTATTCTCTATTCTTTATATGTTTTGTCCATTATTCTCTATGCTTTATATGTTTTGCTCTTCTCTATTCTTTATATGTTTAGTCCATTATTCTCTATTCTTTATATGTTTTGTCCATTATTCTCTATTCTTTATATGTTTTGTCCATTATTCTCTATTCTTTATATGTTGTGTCCATTATTCTCTATGCTTTATATGTTTTGTCCATTATTCTCTATTCTCTATATGTTTAGTTCATTATTCTCTATTCTTTATATGTTTTGTCCATTATTCTCTATTCTTTATATGTTTTGTCCATTATTCTCTATTCTTTATATGTTTAGCCCATTATTCTCTATGCTTTATATGTTTTGCTCTTCTCTATTCTTTATATGTTTAGTCCATTATTCTCTATTCTTTATATGTTTTGCTCTTCTCTATTCTTTATATGTTTAGTCCTTTATTATCTATTCTTTATATGTTTTGTCCATTATTCTCTATTCTTTATATGTTTTGTCCATTATTCTCTATTCTTTATATGTTGCGTCCATTATTCTCTATTCTTTATATTTTTGTCCATTATTCTCTATTCTTTATATGTTTAGCCCATTATTCTCTATTCTTTATATGTTTTGTCCATTATTCTCTATTCTTTATATGTTTTGTCCATTATTCTCTATTCTTTATATGTTGTGTCCATTATTCTCTATTCTTTATATGTTTTGTCCATTATTCTCTATTCTTTATATGTTTTGTCCATTATTCTCTATTCTTTATATGTTTTGTCCATTATTCTCTATTCTTTATTCTTTATATTGTTTGTCCATAATTCTCCAATCTTTATATGTTTTGTCCATTATTCTCTATTCTTTATATGTTTTGTCCATTATTCTCTATTCTTTATTCTTTATATGGTTTGTCCACAATTCTCTATTCTTTATATGTTTTGTCCATTATTCTCTATTCTTTATATGTTTTGTCCATTATTCTCTATTCTTTATATGTTTTGTCCATTATTCTCTATTCTTTATATGTTTTGTCCATTATTCTCTATTCTTTATTCTTTATATGGTTTGTCCATATTTCTCTAATCTTTATATGTTTTGTCCATTATTCTCTATTCTTTATATGTTGTGTCCATTATTCTCTATTCTTTATATGTTTTGTCCATTATTCTCTATTCTTTATATGGTTTGTCCACAATTCTCTATTCTTTATATGTTTTGTCCATTATTCTCTATTCTTTATATGTTTTGTCCATAATTCTCTATTCTTTATATGTTTTGTCCATTATTCTCTATTCTTTATATGTTTTGTCCATTATTCTCTATTCTTTATATGTTTAGTCCATTATTCTCTATTCTTTATATGTTTTGTCCATTATTCTCTATTCTTTATATGTTTTGTCCATTATTCTCTATTCTTTATATGTTTTGTCCATTATTCTCTATTCTTTATATGTTTTGTCCATTATTCTCTATTCTTTATATGTTTTATAGAAATAAGAAGTTGTGGTATGAGTGCCAATGAGACAACTCTCCATCCAAGTCACAATGTGTAAAAAGTAAACAATTATAGGTCAAAGTACGGCCTTCAACACGGAGCCTTAGCTCACACCGAACAGCAAGCTATAAAGGGTCCCAAAACGACTAGTGTAAAACAATTCAAACAGGAAAACCAACGGTCTAATCTATATAAAAACGAGAAACGTTATTCTCTATTCTTTATATTTTATTCGCTTCTTCATTGTTTGCCCTATTTTTCTCTATTCTTTATTTTTTAGTCCATGATTTTTCTGTAGATTTTGCTGGCCATTATCCGCTATACTGTTAAGCCCATGCAGACTCTCATAGATTTTCAATGTTTTTCTTTAATCGAGGTGTAGGCAGTCACGTGCAAGGATTCATGGGATTAAAATGTGTGATACAAAAAGCTGTAAAATGTGCGAAAATATCATTTATTCAGATATCAATACTTCCCTATCATTTTTTTTTATAAATCATTGATCTTCAAGAGGAATTGATATTGGGCTTGAATTTAACATTGTAGGAATAGATATGAAACTTAACTTGCGTACGATGGCTGCGGAACTTGACTGGCTTTAATTTGGTAAGGTTTTTTCCTGCATTATGGTTAAAAATATTATAAAATATGTCTACACGTCGTGTAAGCCATACATCCCATAGTTGGACATGAATTTACGATACTGTGGAATATTATACACCGTCTCAGTCTACTCTTAATTAATGAAGACTTAATAAAACTATATATCATATATATTTGCAGATGGAGATCCAGGATTTAGAAAAAAGGTGGGGCCCATAAATTAGGCAATTTTAGAAGATGAACATTTAAAGGGCCTATGCATTAACCTTATATGTAGCCGGCTCCTTAGGGGGTTGGCCACATTATTACATCCCCTTAATCCGCTTATAATTTGCTAAAAATGGCTTAAAAGAATAAATAGTGCCACCTTCTCAACGTCGTTGGTGTCTATAATTTGCCCTCACACCCCACCTAAATAAATTGTTCCGTTGAATACTATCAGTTAACGCTGTCATATTCCACTGGTCAGCTGTGTCATAATCACGGTAGGTATAGTGTCCGGCTAGGATCGTGGTTTTTCGAGTGAAAAACATGCGATAAGGTCAATTAACTGCTAATTCGTAGTTTTTCATGACTACCCAACTTATTTTGATTACTATAAATGTTTTGATCAACAAAGAAGCACAATTTCCTTGTATCTAACTAGAAAAATGAGTGTTTATTATTGTCCGGGCTTTTTCGAGAGCAACTGTGAAATCGTCCGGGTTTTTTAACATATGGTCCGGGTTTTTAAAGAAAATTTTGATAAAAAAGTATTCTTGACTTGAAAAAATGACTTTTCTATTTTATAACTGTAATCAAGTGAAGGACAATATCATATCTTCCCAACAAATCACAAAACCATATTACTACGGTGATCATTTTCAATTTAATTCTGTTCGGAAAACGTTCTACCACAACTTTCCAGTATTAAAATAGAAATTATTGGATCTTTTATAAAATGGTCTTTAGAACATAGTGCCGGGGACTCATAATGTTTTCAACTGCATTTCATGGTTCCTTTGTTGTCACAGTTAATAATATTTTTCGTGGTGAACCCCAGAGTTTTTATACGGGACGTATTATGGTATACCGTTGTCCGTCCGTCGTCAGCAAGTCGGAAAATAACTAAAAAACGCTGTAACCAATTTACATGAAACTTTAGGGAATTGTTTATAACTATTAAGGTATCCTCCCTTTTGGATTTTATAAATTTTAGATTTTACGTTTCATAACAAGTGAGAACGGATATCGCTTGATATCAACTCTAGTTATTTAATTTCAATATAATAATGTTAAACCTATTTGTCTTAATATGGTCAATATTATACGCTCATTGTGTTGAATAAAAAATAACGCGAATCCTTGGTGTAGTATTTTCACACGAAATATACATCGTCGTAACCTTTGAAGACCATCACGAATAGCCAATGAGATGCCGTAATATCATCTTATGATTCTGGATAAGCAAATCAAATTAACGCAAATTTTCGTATCACTTTTTCGTATCACACTCTGTGCAGTGTGATACGAGAAATGTCTATTCATGCAAGATATAGATAATAAGCCACAACCATAAGAGAATGAACTTTATTCTTTGAAAACGCTACGGGCGTAGCATGCGCTCATGGTGTAGCTGTTTATCAAAAACGCAGTAAGAAACCTACTAGACAGCAGAGAAGAATCAGAAAATGCTTTGTAATAAGAAATATTCTAATGAAAGAAGTCTGCCCCCAGCCTCCACAAAATAAAATCATAAAAATCAAAAACAAAAAACATACACACACTAAATCCGACTAGTTTTTATTCCCATTTACAATAAAATTTGAATTAAATTTCATAATTATATAGACAGTTAACAATGAAATGAATAGTTTATCAGCTTAACACACTATATGTACGTACGTCTCAATCCAAATTGTCTACGTATGCTTACATTAGACTGTTGGCATCATGAATATATAATGAACATGTAATTTATAAGTGACAAACAACAATATTTCCAAATGAACGATATTTGTTTATAAAGTTTAATCGTAGTACACCATTATCAAACTGACGAATGCATTGGTTTGGTGTCTTAAAATTACATAATTTGAACTCTTTTATTGTTTTAAACGTAAATGCACTGACATTTAACATTTTAAGCTGTAGGAAATTTGTATAATCACTGATAAAACACGGACGCACTCGAAAAGCCCGGACTGCTCTCGAAAAACCCGAACACATAGAAATGAATTTTGTCTCAAAATGTCGTTTTCAATGCAATAACAAGAATTTTTGTAAAGTGTCTGTATATCTAAGGATATAAGGATTCCATGTATGCATTTCCATCGACATTTGCATTGGTATGTGTATAAAATTGGCCTTATTCTGTTTTTTGGAATAAAAGCATTGTAAGGCTAAATTCAACTTTTTTTAACAAAAATAATATCGGTATGATAATATATTTTTATCTTTAATACTAAAACACCTTGTATATTCTTGTATGTTAAACTCAAGCGTCTATATCACGTCTGGTTAGAAAGGAAGTCTGCTTGTTTACATTTTTGATAATAATCACTCGAAAAAGTGATCACACTCGAAAACGCCCGATCAAATCACTCGAAAAACCACGATCCTAGCCGGACACTATACCTACCGTGATAATGGCGATCCTGAAATTTCGTAAATAATGATTCAAACCTAGAAACGATGTACTAGAATTTGTTCGTGTTGTTTGCTTCCTGTCTCGTTGTCGTAAACCCAGCATAAAACCTGGATCAAACAGAAATCCTTGATCATAGATTTACAGTGAAATGTATAATCGGCGTATGAAGGAGAGGTAAGAAGTTTTCCAACTCAGCAAGGGGAAAATTACAATAAGAAAATATATTAAATAATCTCTGCAGACATACAGCTTTTGTGTCTCTGTTAATTAATGATAATATGATTTCCATGAGAGCCTCGCTGTGGTTACAGAATAGAGTATAATGGGCCAAAAAAAAAAAAAAAAAAAAAAAATGCCAAAGTTCTTAGAATAAAAACAAACGATAAATCAACCTTTTTTGATAGATGCATGATGTTATTTCCAATGAGGGAGGACGGGCGGCGGACTCGGAGCATGCGATAGTTTATTTCAACTTGAATTCCACTATTAAATTCCACTATTTCCTTTTGGTTTAAACAGTATTTTATTCAAATAAATTTCCCTTTTACTCATCTTTAATTAACCTCCCCAACAAATAATTAAAAAAAAAACTTAACAAACAAACAATCAAACAAACAAAAAACATTAACAATAAAGAAAAATTAAAAGAAAAAAATAGTCGTATCGGTAATAATTTGACTGAAGCGAATAAGAATGAAGGACAAATAAACCTTACAATGAAGAAAGTGCAGGGTAATTTGCAATCATTCACCACCTCCCTCCAAACAAAAAATGAAGGAAGAAAATTATAAAGGGGAAAAGAAAGATAAAATTGAGAATGGAAATGGGGAATGTGTCAAAGAGACAACAACCCGACCAAACAGCAGAAAACAGCCGACGGCCACCTATGGGTCTTCAACACAGCGATAAAATCCCGCACCCGGAGGCGGGCTTCAGATGGCCCCTAAACAAAATGTGTACTAGTTCAATGAAAATGGGCGTCACACTAAACTCCAAAACATATAAATGAACTAAAATTAAAAAACATACAAGACTAACAAGACTAACAAAGGCCAGAGGCTCCCGACTTGGCCGGGACAGGCGCAAAAATGCGGCGGGGTTGAACATGTCTTGTGAGATCTCAACCCTCCCCCTATACCTCTAGCCAATGTAGAATAAACAAACACACAATAATATGCACAGTAAAACTCAGTTCAAAAGAAGTCCGAGTCCAATGTCAGAATAGGTAACTTAAGAAACTAAGCAAAATAACAATGATACATAAATTAACAAGGGACTACTAGCAGTTACTGACATGCCAGCTCCAGACCTCGATTAAACTGATTGAAAGATTATGTCTTCATCATATGAAAATCAAGCACAATCCCTCCCGTAGGGGTTTAGTATCATACCATCATAAAATATATATGAGAAGAACATAACCCGTATCATGCCAATAACTGGTTTTATAATAAATGTGTTTATTTCCGATGCAGAGACCCTATGAGTGAATCAATATTTATACAAAAATATGCTATCTTTAATGATCTGACAACAGTAGCATAACTATATCCCTTCTGAATAAGTCTGTTTAAAGGTTTGGTTAGATTTTG
Source organism: Mytilus coruscus (assembly GCA_017311375.1). Taxonomy (NCBI): domain Eukaryota; kingdom Metazoa; phylum Mollusca; class Bivalvia; order Mytilida; family Mytilidae; genus Mytilus; species Mytilus coruscus. The sequence continues at coordinate 59,177,837 of CM029605.1, read as the reverse complement.
AGGTGAATGTCGACATTTTTGTGCTTTGTAAAGAATATTACCATAAAGAATTGGATGTGAAATACCTGAACGTATAAGGTGTCTGCATGTTGATTTATATTTACGAATGATGTCCTTGTACCGATGATAAAATTTAGTAAATGTTTTGACTAGTTTGTGATATCTAAAACCCTGGTGTAATAATTTTTCAGTAATACAGAGATTTCTTTCGTTAAAATCAAATACGTTGTTACATACACGAGCGAATCGAACAAGTTGAGATATATAAACACCATAAGATGGTGACAAGGGCACGTTACCATCTAAAAATGGATAGTTAACAATAGGAAATGAAAAATCATCTCTTTTATCATAAATTTTGGTATTAAGCTTCCCGTTAAAGATATAGATATCAAGATCCAGGAAAGGGCAGTGTTCATTGTTAGTATTAGCTTTATTTAAAGTAAGTTCAGCAGGATATATCTCTTTAGTGTACATACTGAAGTCGTCATTATTGAGAGCCAATATATCATCCAAATATCTAAAAGTGTTATTAAATTTTTGTATCAGATGTTGTTTCGATGGGTCTTTGCTAATTTTAGTCATAAATTGTAACTCATAACAATACAGAAACAGGTCCGCAATAAGTGGTGCACAGTTAGTCCCCATTGGAATTCAGATAACTTGACGATATACAGAATCTCCATAGCGAACAAAAATATTATCTAGTAAAAATTCAGGGGCAGTTATAGTATCAAAGCAGGTCCAATTGACATAGTTCTTAGGTACATTTAAACTACATAAAAATAAGAAACGAGCTAGAAATACTATAATTATTTGAATGAACATGTTCAAATGTTGAATTGAATCGTAATTCGTTCGATATCTTCACTGATGACTTCGGTATATTTTGGTATACGTATGCGGAAAGAATATTTTGGACGGTAATAACTAGTAATATATAGTGCATCAAATTGAAAACTTAAAAACTCGAAAGACGCTAAATCGCGCACCAATTAAGCTTCTGATTGAGAGAATATTAAATGATAATATATATTAAGGACATGTGATATGATTGTCAATGAGACAGCTCTATCCAAATGACATGGATTGAAGGAACTTTTATGCCACAGCTATGCCGTACGGCCTTCAACAATGAATAAAAGCCATACCCGCATATTGTCAGCTACAATAGGGCCCCGACATGACAAAATGTGAAACGAAGTTCAAACGAAAAACAAATATGATAGACAGCTAGCAACCAACGACAACCACCGTAGTAAACTGTTAGTTTTGTTCACACATCGCTGTCAATACAATGGAATTCAGTATATATGCGACTGTCGTTTAGCTAGCTATATAAAACAAGGTTTAATCCACCATTTTCTACATAAGGAAATGCCTGTACTATGTCAGGAATATGACATTTGTTTTCCATTCGTTGGATGTGTTTGAGCTTTTGGTTTTGCCACTTGATAAGGGACTTTCCGTTTTGAATTTTCCTTGAGTTCGATATTTTTTTTTAGAACAAGAACTTTATTTTTACAGCGGAAGGGTCTGGATTTTGGGGGAGGGGGGAGTATCCCTTTCATTCTGTATTCTTTAATATTTTAAGCCATTTTTCTCTTTGCCTTTTATTCTTTATACACTCATACATATTCTATATTTTTAATACGTTTTGGCCTATTATGCTTTATTATACTTTTGCCCTTTATTTTGCTTTATACCTGACACAATCAAAGTACCAAAATTTAATTAGATTAACAAATTTTGACACATGTCGTAATCACCAATATTAATGACGTATAAAGATATTTGTAAATGGTTTGGTTTGAAGTATTGGAGGAAGCGATTTTAAATATTAATGATGAAAATGATAATGTTCTTTAGCAACAATTTAAAACGGAAGTAAACCGACATTTGGTTTATTTTGCACTGTTATTTTGTATTGTGTATTATTAATGACGTATAAAGATATTTGTAAATGGTTTGGTTTGAAGTATTGGAGGAAGCGATTTTAAATATTAATGATGAAAATGATAATGTTCCCCCGCAAGGTGCCCCTTCGAATAGCAACAATTTAAAACGGAAGTAAACTTAACGACATCAGCGCAGGCGCATTGGTTTATTTTGATTTTACTCGCGCCATGAAAAAATAAATAAATTAAGCATGAATTAAAAATGATGACTTAACAATTGATCGTTGATCGGGTAAGTAATCAATAATAACGTGATGTTAATGAGGAGATAATTTCCACACCTGAAGCTTCATTGATTAAGTAAAATGGAGCCGGCTAATGGCTTCCAGAGGCTGGCACCAGTCTGTCTGGCGATGACATAGTATGCTGGGAGTGGGGACATTATAATACGAGGCCATATTTTTTTAGTTTTTTTATTTTGGTATTAAGTCCTATGTTCTTTGTTCACACTTGCTCATGTGTAAATAAAGCATGTACATAAACATAATATGATGCACAGGTTATTTGGAAATTATTCTCTGCCTCTGGATTAAACTGAAAGTATAAATAATGAATTGTATAAAAGATAAATTAATTAAAATAAATATTGATGGATACAATGGAACAAAAACTTTTAAAAAAATATTTGAGGAACAAGTGGAAATTGAAAAGAAATATGAATTATCAAAATATTTTATAAACATTATTTACAGTTCTGTATTTTTCTGGTACATGCAAAACCAATTAATAAGACAAAAACCCTACATAGTAAACAACTTTTACATTCGTGAGATATCCCGATGTCACAATGCTTATGCTATTCCAGTGTAACTTGTTCATATAAAGAACTACAATGTAGCTGTGGAACCGTAACTATAGAGGTCCTTATGAAGTTTATGTTTTCTGGTTGGCTCATATTCCCTATATCCCCTTCGCCTGATGACTCAGGAGATTTAAAACACTGACAAGGAGTAAGAGCCTATGTCCCCTTTGAAGATTCAGAATAACAAATAGTATCTGACAAAGGGACCAGTTTATTATTTATGAACACAAACACACTTAAAAACAGGAATCAACTTACATCAGGTATTTTTCTGATAGGTTTCATTAGAACTTTTGTGTTTTGCTTAAGGGCAATTTAAACTTGAAGGTAGTTTTTTGGCACTTCCTTTTAGATTTTTTTGTCATAATTGAACAAGCATTTATGTCAGTTAAAAGCTCAATAGAGCTTATGTTATGTCCTTGTTTGTATACTATGCTGAATCTAGATAAAGCTTATTTATTTATCATTTATAAATATAAAAATAAGAAGATGTGGTATGATTGCCAATGAGACAACTCTCCACAAGAGACCAAAAGACACACAAATTAACAACTGTAGGTCACCGTACGGCCTTCACCAATGGGTAAAACCCATACCGCATAGTCAGCTATAAAAGGACCAGAAATGACAAATGTAAAACAATTCAAACAAGAAAACTAACAGCCTGATTTATGTACAAAATAATGAATGAAAACAAATATGATACACGGTGACAAACGACAACCACTGAATTACAGGCTCCTGACTTGTGATACCCGGATTGGTACATACAGTATGAGGCGGGGTTAAACTAGTTGGCACCAAACCTTATATATAAGCATTTTGAAGTCTAAATGTTCCCCTGTTTAAAAATCAGTCAAAAATAAAAAAAAAAATTTGCCTTCCTACATTGTGTACCTACCCTAATTTTTATGCGCTCGTTTACGGGACGTATTATGGTATACATTGTCCGTCCGTCATCAACATGTCGGACATTAACCAAAAAGCTTTAACCAATATGCATGAAACTTTGATGAATTGTTTATATCTATTGACGTGAACTCCCTTTCGTTTTTATAAATTTCAGATTTACAGTTTCTGAGTTTTGGGGTTTTATTCATTGAAAAGGGGATTTTCCAGTTTTCAGACAATAACTCAAGAATGCTTTCACCAGCTTGCAAGAAATTTTGGTGAATTGTTTATATCTATTGGCATGAGCTCCTTTTGGATTTTTATAAATTTTAGATTTAACGCTTCCGAGTTACAGGAGTTACAGGGTTTTATTCATAAAAGGGGATTTTCCAGTTTTCTAACAATAACTAAAATATGCTTTCAGCAGTTCTCATGAAACTTTGATGAATTGTTTATATCTGTTGATGTAAGCTCCTTTAGAATTTTATAAATTTTACATTTTTGAGTTATGGGGTTTTATTCATTAAAAAGGGGATTTTCCAGTTTTTGGACAATAACTCTAAAATGCTTTCAGCAGTTCTCATGAAACTTTGGTGAATTATTTATAGCTATTGATGTAATCTCCCTATTGATTTTCATAAATTTCAAATATGACAGTGACATTGAGAAGAAATTGAACTTTATTTGTTTATAGTCTGACAACAGATTTACTAAGTATTGCACAACAGCAAGAAATCTTTAATTGAATATAAATTCAATTCATATAACCAATTTCAAGTTCTTTGACTACATTTATTCAGAAACCTATAATATGTCAAATATTTAATTACAATCCAAATTCAGGCCTGTATCAAGCTTGAATATTGTGTCCATTTTTGCCCCAACTGTTCAGGGTTGGACCTCTGCGGGCGTATCCAGCTGCGCTCAGCGAAGTAGTTTATTTCAGCATGAAATGCATATATTCTTTTGTCATGCCTTAAGGTAAGACAAATGACAACTGAATTTCTTCTGTAACTTTCAGACTAAGGAACATAGTTAAACCCCATTACCACCATGGGGTCCCAGGCTCCAACATCAGCCGATGCCTGTTTAAGTATTGTTCACAGCCTAATGTGCCATAGGCAAGGAGGAGAAAGTGAAAGCTTTGCCAAACGGGCCATCGA